>OZ024743.1:215484697-215552197 GCA_964016885.1 Eledone cirrhosa
GTAGGTTTGAAACAATAGGGATGAATCAAAGGCTTAGATTGGTTTTGCTATCGTCATAGTTAATAAATAAAATATTCAATCTACTTTCAGATTTGCAAAGTTTTGCTGAAACCAAAGCTGTATGTAGGTGTATGTGGTTAGGTCCATTTGTGTGTGTGTGTGTTTGTATCAGTTAATATGTTAGATTATGGTATGATGTTATATTTATGGATAATGTCGTTTATATATAATCCTGAATGTGTTATTAGTGATTTATAAACGATGAATAGAGTGTCTGTCCAATCAGATGCAGTGTAGTGGGAATTATCTTAATGGTTTGAAAATATATAAGATTAACATAACATTACAGAGAGACAATTGATCAGGTTTTTAGTTGCCAATTTAATGAGGAAGACCATATTGAAATTCATCTAATTCATGTTTTTATTAACATAACCCGCTATAGGTACACGTATGTATGTATATATGTATGTATGAATATATATATTTACTCTTTTACTCTTTTACCTGTTCCAGCCATCCGGCTGAGGCCATGCTGAGGCCATGCTGAGGGCATGCTGAATCCATGCTGGGGCACCGCCCTTGTAGCTACACATTTTATCTCCAGTCTGTATTGGTTGGTCACTGGTGTAAGAGGGAGTTTGTTGCTGCCGCCCTTAGTTTTCCCTCGAGCCTTGCTGTGGGCTCATCCGGGATCCTGGATAGCAAAGTGTCGAGATGTTTCTTGAAGACATCCACATCCACACCATGCAGATCTCTCAGATCCCTCGGCAGCTTGTTGAATAGTTGAAGGCCCTCGGACCCCAGGCTATTGCAATATCTGCTCCTTATTCTAGATGTGGAAGACGGGACCTTTGGCACCACACAGCGATGACCTGTTCGACGGTTGGTCCAGCTCCCAATGCCAAAGTTTAATGCTAGTCTCTCCAGGATTTTCCACATGTAGATCACTGCGAATCTCTCCCGTCTTCGTTCCAAGGAGTAGAGGTTCAGTTCTTTTAGCCTCTCCCGGTAGCTTATCTCCTTCATCGTGGCAATCCTCTTGGTGTAGCCTCGCTGGATTGCCTCAAGCTCTGTGGTTAGTTTGACACTATGGGGTGACCACAACTGGGAGAAATAGTCCAGGCAGCTTAGGACAAATGTCCTCCATTGTGTCAACATGGTGTCTCAGTCTCTTGTCGGGAAAGTCCTCAAGATCCAGCCAGCGAGTCGTCTGCACATTGTCGCAACTTTCATGATGTGTGAGGAAAAAGATGCATCATCGCTCATGTTTATACCCAGGTCTCGTATCGATTTTGACACGGGTATATCGGTCCCTCCTTGTCCTGCGTAACTGTGTTGTACTGTGTTTTTGTTTGCAGGTTTGTATTGTAGGGCTTGGAATTTGCCAGCATTAAACTGCATGTTGTTGTCTTCCGCCCATTTGTATATGGCATACATATCTTGTTGTAAAAGGGCAGCGTCAGCCGGGTTTTTGATTGCCTGTGCTGCCTTAGTGTCATCAGCATAGCTAGTGAGGGATGTTGTTGCGTGGACTACAGAGGCATGTTTGAGAGAGCAACCAAAAATAGTAGTGGTCCCAGGACTCTGCCTTGGGGCACCCCACTTGTTATTGATGTTTCCTTTGGGAGGGCCCCGTTTGCTGCGACTGTCTGGTTTATGTCCTGTAACAAGTCGTGCAGCCACTCACCTACTTTTCCAGTTATGCCAAGTCCGTGTTGTTTGTGACATATCATTCCGTCGACGACACTGTCAAAGGCCTTCGCAAAGTCAAGATATATCAAATCAACATGTGAGCTGTCTGGCAGTTGTTCCATTATCCAGTCGTAGTGATGTAGCAGCTGTGTAAGACAGCTTCTTCCTGGGCGAAAGCCCTGCTGCGTGCTAGTTAGGCGGTAATTTTCCTCGAGGAAAGTGATTAGTTTTTTTCTGATGACACGCTCCATGAACTTACTGATATGAGACGTCAGGGAGACTGGCCTATAGATTTCGGCCTCCGCTCTGCTACCACCTTTACGGATAGGGCATATTGTACCTTCTTACAGTTCCCTGGGTAGTATACAGCTAGCCAAAGAGCTTCTGAAGTGCGTCTTCAGTGGAGTTGCTAAGGCCCGCTTACATGTTTTTTAAGAGGACTGCTGGGAATCAATCAGGTCCAGCAGCCGAGTCTGTTCTAATTTCATCTATGGCGTATAACACATCCTCATCCGTTATGTCTATGTGGTTGATGGTCGCCATTTCTTCCTGTAGTGATGTGGCATCAAAGAATTCCCCTGGCTTCGTTATTTGCATGTGCCTCAGTGGACATGTGAACAATTTTGTACTGTTCATTCAGTGTTTTACTTATCTATTGGGGATTCTCGGTTAATGAACCGTCTGTATGGAAGAGTGGCCCAATCTTGCAGTGCACCGAGGCAGTTTCTTTTGCAAATTTAAAGAAGGCCTTAGGGTTTGTTTTAATATTTCCTATGGTCCTGCTTTCTTTCTTTTCCCTCTCATTTTCATGGGAAAGCTTGAGTGCAATCTCGGTGTCGGAGTAGTGCCCGTTTCAAATAGGATTCCTTCCTGTATTTGTTTTCTTGTTGTGCATTCAACTGGTTTGAGAGCTTGGTTCTACATCTCATAAGGATTTTCCTATCACTGGGAATAAGAGTTTTGTGTCTGTTTGCCTTTCTCTCCGGGACAAATATTCTGCATATAATGTGTATCGTTGTCATGAAGTGTTGAAATTGTGTGTTGGTGTCTTGTGTGGCAGTGTTTTCGCTCCATATTTGCTTAGCAATTTCTCTCTTGATCTTTTTCCGTTTAGCCTTGTAGACATTAAGGCTGTATAACGTGTCGGTGCTTCTTGATGGTTGTGTCTCTGTTGGTTTTCTCGGACCACATATGATTAGTTCTACTAAGTTATGATCCGAGAAAATTGTTGGTGTCACCTTTACATTGTGGATGAGCACGCCGTTGTTTGTAAAACAGAGGTCCAGGACATTTTCGCCTCTTGTTGGGAGGAGTACTGCTTGTTCCATGAACAGCCTGTGTGTGAGGGCCATCAGGGGCTCCGTCTGTCTATGTTCTATTGACGTCATTCCAGGGAGGAGGTGGTCCTCAGTCCATTTGACCTTTGGTAGGTTGAAGTCTCCCAGCAGTAGAATGTTGAGACCCTGGTCCAGTTTGTCAAGGACCTATTCTACCCTACAGAGACTATCCCTAAATTTACCCTCATGACTGGCGGCATCGGGCGGCCAATATGTGACACATATTACTGTATTTAATTGCTTCATATGTGATACACTGTGATACACTGATAGTGTATCACAGACTGAGTTTGAATATGTCACAGTACAATTGGTGTTACATCACGGATATACAGAGCAACCCCACTATGGGTTCTCTCCTTCCTGTCCGAACGAAATAGAGTATATTTCGGTATATGTATTTCTGCATCTGCTTTACTGCTTGTCAGGTGCGTTTCGGTTAGTGCCATACATAATGGTTGATTGCGTATGGCTAATTCCAGGTAGGAAATTTTACTCATGATAGTGAGATTCACCAGGCCTCTGACATTCAGCAGCAGCACTGGTGTGACTTTTGGGGTGCCAGCAATGGCTGTCGGTATGACACCTGGACTGGTGTCAGCGGCGGCCACTCTGGGTCCCTTAATTGTGGTGGTCTCGAGTGCTGGTGTGGGTGACCCTGGCTCTGAAAACGATGCAGCCAGGTCAGCTGTCCCACAATCTTCTCTGCCATCACTAAAAACTGTGTCTGCTCTGCTGCTCCCATCTATATCTCGTCGGCATGTGCGTGTCTTCTCCTTGTTGGAGCGGCACGCGCGCCATCAGCATACTTCTGGAGCGGCTTGTTTTGGCTTTGGCTAGGGCATGTTGCGCGAATAGGATGGGCATAGTTCGCTTGGGGCCTGGGGTGAGCGAATCTGCAACCCATCCATGTCTCCACGCCAGCTGGTCCCGTTCCTGAAGAACTTGCACGTTACCTGGGCTTTCTTGCTCCTAGCGTCTCGGTGCTTTCTGTTCTTCCTTTGGACAGTTGTCCACTGATCCCTCTCCGCTTGGTTCTCCTTCGGAAGGTGATTTCGCTTCTCACCTTTACCGCTTGCTTTATTGGTTTCACGGCCTGCCCTCCCAAACTGTGGTGGCGGGTATCTCATTTGCTTTCAGATCCGTGCTTGTGCTTTCTTCCTTTTCTTTTTCTTCTCTTTTCTCTTCGTTTTTCTCCTCCTTGAGGACACGGCTTAGCATCGCCATATGTGGCACTATGAGGACTTAGGCCTTCTCGATTTCTTTTTTTTTTCCTTCCTCTCTGAGTCCTCAGAAACCTATGTTTCTTCAGGGTCTCTGCAATCTTTTTGCTTGGTGGTGACCCATCATCCAGGCTCCGCCCCTTGATCAAAAGCGCTAGTTCCATCTTTGACCAGTTTCGCTGACTTCTTGTATGCAGTCTATTTCGCTGTAGAGGGGAGAAGGGAGATATCGGGAAGGGTAGTGGGAAAGGTTAGAGAGGGACAGAGAGAGATATAAGTCCGGTGAGATAATTAAGGAGCGATTTAGAGGGAAAGAGAGACAGAGAGAGAGAGAGAGAGAGAGAAAGAGAGAGCTTGGCCGATCTAGAGAGAGAGAAATAGAAAAAAAGAAAGCGGAGAGAGACAGAAGAGAGGAGCGAGAGAGATAGCGGGAAGAGTGGGGGGAAAGGTTAGAGAGAGAGAAAGTGAGATAGATATATAGATAGATAAATCCGCTGAGAAATTCAAGGTGAGATTTAGAGAGAGAGAGAGAGCACCTGTGATCTAGAGGGAGAGATATAGAGAAAGAAAGAAGGAGAGAGATAGGAAAGAGACAGAAGAGAAACAGACAGAAACAGCGGGAGAAATAGCAATCCAGGGAGAGAAAGAAAGAAAGTAGGAGAGCGACAGAGACGGCGTGAAAAAATAGCAATGCAGAGAGATAGAGATAGGGGGGAGAGGCATAGAAACATGGGCCGTTCAAAGACAACTATAAATATTAATAATTAATATCCCCAAAAGAATATTTCGCGATTAAAACACCAAAAGAATGTGAAAAACAAATGATATCAACATTAAAAAAAAAAAAAAAAATTAAATAAATTAAATTAATGAAAACCAAATAAGTTAAGTTAAAGATATAGAACCGCCCAGGTTAATATAACTTGATTTTAAATGTAGGTATCGGTTTGTTTACAAATATAAATAACAGCAACCGTATATAGTTAACCTTAGTTATTGTAATATCAACATATCAAAAACGACAACAAATATACATGCTCACCGAGTCAAAAATAAAAATAATTTTAATTATGTTACTGAAAATAAAACAAAATAATTCAAAATTAAAATAAATTAAATTACGTTACTTGACTAGTTTCTATATTCTGTATGGCAGACTAAGAAAGCACATGTGTGTGCGTGTGTGTGTCTCTTGTTTTTAGAAGAATATGACAGTGAAAATAAAAACATTTAAAACGCTAACATACGTAAAATAATCGCGTCAAAGTACAGATACTTATCTCTTTCATAGGTTTTTCTCATTTTCTGAAAAAGTACAATACAAAATTCCGATTTCAGGAAAGGAAAGCACATCCGTATCAACAAGCTCTCACAGAGGTGAGAAAAACCACAGACCCTCCATATCAACTGTACCTTTGAAAAGCAGAAGAACTGCGAAAGGACCAAATAAATATATATATTTAAAAAAAAATAAGATTCCAGTTGTATTTTTAATTTCATGTTTTTTTCTTTATATTTTCACTCGTGTAGGACACCTCGGTTATTTTTCGTTTTGTAAAAAAAACCCTCACTTTCTAATATACATATGTATATATATATATATATATACATTCATATATATATATTTGTATATATATATATATATATACATACATATATCTACAACCAAATAGTGAGTGTATTCTAGAGTTACGGCCCTTTATGTACTGAGTTCAAATCCGGCCGAAGTTAAGTTTGCCTTTCAACTTTAGGTGGTCGATAAAATAAAGCCCAAGTAATCTACTGTGGTAATTGCTGGCCTTCTGCCAAAAATAGAAACAATTATTTCTGGCAATATTATAACAATATGGCGCACTCCCCAAATATAACAATATATATATATATATAACAATATATATATATATGTATATATGAAATTTATGGAGAATAGAAATGGATGTGTAGTTGCTATTTAAGGTAACTTAAAATCCAGTAGGTATACGAAGAAAGCAAGAACAGTGGGGGGCGGTATTCCTCTTCAATTGTCTACTGGGAGTCTAGGATATTTCTACGCTTTAAAGACAAGATACCACTTCAGCCCAGGTCGTCAATAACTGGATAAGTTATTGGGAAAATGAATGAAGGAGGGAAGGAAAGCAAAGGGGAAGAAAAGAGAAACAGTAAGAAAAGAGCGAAAAAACCCCACAAAATGAGCAATGTGCGAGCAACTATAGGTAGTAAATCCAAAACCAGTCGATAAGAGAACACAAGTCATATCGCCGCAGTTGTAAGTGAGAAGAGAACTGCTAAACGGTCAGTCGAGGGGTGAAAGTGAGAGGGAGAAAGAGAGAGGAAGAAAGTGGGATAAGAGTAGAGAGGGAGAAAGGGGGGGGGGGAGGGGGGATAGTAAAATGTGGCGAAATAGGAAGGTAGAAGGGGAGAGAAGAATGGACACACCGAAAAACACGATGAAATATATGGAGTATAGAAATGGCTGTGTAGTTGCTATTTAAGGTAACTTAAAATGCAGTGGGAATACGAAGAAAGCGAGAACATAGGAGGGGGTCCTCATCAGTTGTCTACTGGGGGTCTAGGATACTTCTACGCTTTAAAGACAAGATACCACGTATATATAAATATAAAACTGAATACTAACTAATACTTATTACTAATTTATACTTATTCCTAATTAAACTATTTTTCACTGGGAAAAATTTGTCAGCATTTTCTTTTCTATTTTACTAATATATATATACATATATATATATATATGATATATATACACACACATTTATAAATATATATATATATATATATATATATATATACACACACACACACACACACACGCACACACACATATATATATATATATATATATATATATGAACGAGTAGGAACCCGACGGCTGAGTTCAAGCCGTTTCGACGGCTAATTCTGGACTAAAGTGGACATATTAGGCTAGAATTAGCTTGAGCTCAGCCGTCGAGGTCCTACTCGTTCTTATTTCCCACTCTACTACCCTAGGTATTGAGTACTTTGGTGCGTTAAGGTCCATCTGGTTCCTTACCACATTTCCTACGTTATATATGAAAATGTAATCTGAGTTTTTCGAATATAAATGACAATATTCGATTCGTTTGCATATATGCAAACAGAAATCGAGACACTAATGTTTCTGGGTAATATATATATTTTTATATTTGTATATATATATATATATATATATATATATATATATATATATATATATATATATATATATATATATATATAATAAAACATGTCTATAGAATCACTAGATAAAATATATACCTTTTCCTCTCCCAATTAGCATAATTAACCATATAAAAATCAATTAGACCAAGCTATAAGAATAAAGGCTCCTATGAAGAAATCTCCGACAAATAACCGAAAGCAGCCCCTTCGCGGTGGTTACGGCGGAGTATTTATCGAATATTTCGACAGTATGTATAAATCGACCAGATATACAGTCAACTAAACAGAATTAGGTATAAAATAAAGTAGAAGAAACGTGTACATATTTAATTACCTCTACCATGGTTTCGTCCGCATTTTAAGACATCCGATAACATAGGATATCTAGAGCTTCGGATTCATCAGGAATTTAGCTCAAATTTAGACAATTAATTTTCCAAAGTTATCGCGCAAAGAATACATTCAAAAATGGCTAAGAATCTAAGTTAGCTATAACTATTTAACTTGTTAGCTCTAAGTTAAAGTGGGAATAGATGACTATGTTGGGTCAAATATTCTGTTGGCGAAGGAATTAGCCTTTCGATGTTGACAGCTAATAGTTACCTCCGTTCTATCATTAATCGGTAGAGGACGTGATAGAGTTATGTAATAGGCTTCGGTAAGACAGAGATCACAAGAGTTTCTTCGTCCATTGAACGGTTGGGCTCTAGCCAAGATATCCCATGTTAGTGAGTCTTCAATGTTGGTTAATTTAAGGTTTTTAATGAGCCTAGCTAGATATATCTAACATCTATTGCTAGGGTCTCGGAAGGAAAATAAGAGCGCGTTATGGCGTACTTTAAAAGGGTTAGAGGTAGAGCCAATATAGGAGCTGGTATGCGATGCTGTTTTAACTGTGCACCTATAAACTATATTGGGTGTAAGGCATTGTCCGTTTAGTGGGCATGCATTAGGGTAACGGCAGTTAGAGTTACTGCTGCGGTTAGTGAGAGTAGGGTTGTTTAAACTATGCGGTTGGTGCGTGATAGAAGGATTAGATGGGGGAGGTTTGCTGCTAGAGTAAGTATTGGTGTAGTGGCGTGGTGTATTTGAGGGTGGTGGTAGTACCGCTGTGTGGGAGTTATACTATGTTAGTTTATGATAGTTACTGAATGCGATGTGGCTAGCTAGGTTAGGTGTTGTGGAAAATGAGATTTTAATGTTGTATTTTTAAAGAGTTTGTAATATCTATGGTTGGGGGGGGGGGGGCATGAACTGTTTAGATAGGATAGAGAAGAAGCCTTTAGGGATATTAGTGGCTAAGTTAGATGAGAATGGGCGGTTAAGCCAGGTGATATTTCTAGGCCTATTCCTTCTAGGGTTATTATTACCTGGGCGTTTGTTATTTGTCATCCCATTGCTCATTCCTACTCTAGGGTTGATTTTGAGTCTGCTACTTGGAGTGGGAAGTAGGCCTCTGCCACCATTAAGGTTCCCTGTATAGGTGCTGTTACTGCTAAAATTCCTGCGAATCTGGCTATATGCTAATGCATTTCGAGTTGTAGTGTTAAGTTTATTATGGTTGTTGTGAAGTGTAGTGTTATGGCATTTAGGTATGTAGTAAATGGAGTGTTCATGACCAGATTCAGAAAGAGCCTTATTATAATATGCTGCATGGTTTATAAATATCTCCTCATTTGCGGATAGCATGGATATCCTATATGAGATAGATTTGAATTCTGCTCTGATGACTGCCGGTGGGTGATTAGAGTTTGGGCTAACATATGTAAGTATTTCACGTGGTTTATGATAAGGGTAATTACATTGTCCCTCACTTAAACTCATTACCACTTCTTAACTATAAAGCACCTACAATTTCTAATTTCTCGAGGAGATACTTCCCCTAAAACCATCCTCTAATTAGTAAGATAAATATGTCCTTTGGCGGCCATCTTGTGACCCATAAGCAGATCTCACATAATGCAGCCTCGACAGAAGAATATTGCTCGCCTAGGGCAGACAATATATATACACAGGACACCATAGTGAAATACCAATATATGGAACATTACATTCATGTAACCATCTTTCTTTACTTTAATTTATATTCCTTTTGAAGTTCCGATGAACTGCTTCAATTTTACCTAAGTTAATTGTCTTCAACTGAACCAGATCAATAATGATCTATAATCATTTGGTCCAGAAACATTATATGGAGTAGCGAAACAATTGTAAACGGACATTATTAGTATTATTATTATTACTGTTTACATTCCTTACATTAAACTAAAACTATGTTGACAATATTTTAATAATGTCTTCCATGTGACATTTGGGTCTTGATTTGCTTAACTAATGAATATATAATATATATATATATATATATATATATATATATATATATATATATATATATATATATATATATATATATATATATATATCATCCCAGACAAGACTCAAAGTCTTCCTGATCCGCTGATCCGCAGACCATTGTTAATACAACAGAAATCAGGGAGACATGTATATATATATATATATATATATATATATATATATATATATATATATATATGCAATGTGCATGTATATGTGAACGTGTGTGCGTTTATCTAATACAGTTGTGATCTATGCGCACATGTGTGCACACATATATGAACAGACTTAGTGAAATGAAATCAATAAATGTATTAGCTAACTATACGTGCTCATATTAACTAATGTTTGAAAATTACATATAAAATATGAAATACGAATAAAAGCGTAATATATTTGCTTGATATATCTGAAGCCATGTTATTTATATTAGCATACATAATTTAGTCTGACATAATAGAGGTCTAGATGACATCTTTCGTTGTTAGTATGTATTATATGCTTATAGGTTGATGTTCGTTCACGATAATTGTAAATAGTTGAAAACTCACAATAGGTTGCTATGGGAAGGAATTACATTTTTATTTATTCTATTCCGAGATATAATATATGATATTAAAATGAGTAGATATTTATTATGGTTAATATAGGATTGCTGTTTTGACTATGAATCTTCTTATCTATACTTTCGTATTTGCATTTTATATTCATTGGCAGCAAATTTAAATTCGCATATATCACCCCCAAAAATTGTTAAAGTGTCATAAGGATTATAAAATGTCTGCCACCAAATATAAATGTCTCTATGTGTCACCAACTCTAACTTTCCAACTATTTGTATACCTATTTATCTATCTATCCAGGTATCTATCCATTTCTCTATCACTCTTTCTATCTACCTATATATTTCTTTATCTATTTGGCAATCTGTCTACGTCTCATTATATCTGGCGGTGGATTGGCAGTATCCGTAGAGGCTCGGACGCCATGCTTTCCAGCATAGTTACGTCCCTTTATGATCTGAGTTCAAATCCCGCCGAGGTTGACTTTGCCTTTCATCCTTACGGGGTCGATAAAATAAAGTACCAGTAATACATTGGCCTTGTGCCTAAAGTAGAAGCAATTATATCTGTCTTCTTACCTATATAATTAACTGCTGCTATCTATGCATCTACATTTACCAAGGTATCTAGAAAACAACAAAAAATGAATCACAATGAAAGTTCAAGATTAAATAGATATATAGATAAGACAATACTATCAACATTCTTATTTAGTGGGTATATGTTTGAAACCGATTAAAAGAAATATAGGCATATACTATTGTAATTGATTTAAATCAATCTAAAATGATATACATTAATGGCCGGTGTAACAATTGACGGAGGATTAATTAAAATATAGGATTCTAACTTCTTTACATAGGAAGCTGTATTCAATTAAATACATTTTTACTGTACATACCGTCATTTTTTACGGGTAATTTGTTAGTAAATATATATACTGATAACGGCTTTCCCACATTTAAATATAACCTGAATATTGAACCTTCGTGTTTATTCTCTTATGGAACATAAAACTTCATAAAATTTAATTCAAAGTTTCATTATTAAAAACTCTATGGGAATATTCTTAGCATTGATTCTAACGGTGATCCTTGAAACATGTATCCTTATTGTTTCTAGAATCTGTAATTTTGACTGAAGTTACTAATTTCCGAATATTCTATTCATTACGGTGTAGTCAAAAGAAGTTATAATTTATGCACCGCAACTTTAGAAATTGATATCTTCATTTTTAACGTTGTTTGTCAATCATATTTCACTTGAAATGGATAATGTTATTGATATAACCACGTTCATCAAAAACTAATTTATTTTCAACGCTGTAGTTAATTAGATCATCTAAAGCACGTCATCAATGTTTGCTGTAATAATAAACAAATAAACACGAATGTTGTTTCTATTCAAGGTATTTGTAATGTTATATCTCTATAAAACAAAGTGAGCTCCTGAAAGGTTTCTAAACCTTCATTTCAATCTTGCCGTTTCGGCCCAAGTTTGTTTGATGTAACTTTCATGAAAAGCGAGATTTTCCTTGAACAAAAAACATGAAAAAATAAACAGAATATGTTTATTATTTCAGTTTTATTCTTTATTATGTTTCATGATTTGCTTGTTCTGTTTTGTTTATCGATTCATGTTCATGTTACACTTTGAAATCCATGGTTTCTACACAGAAGCAGATGTAAAGCCATATTTAATGTTAAACATTAGCAATACTTTGATTTTTCGCTTAGAAGCAACCTTCAGTTTGGCGTTCATTGCAAAATGTTGATACAAATATTAAAATTGAACATTCCATATAAAATGTTAGAAATGTTTTTCTATTAGCGAAAATGAAAAAAAATCTGTTTAATATAATTTTATCGATTGCTCTACAGGATAAGGTCAATTTAAGTTTTACATCACGTACTCATAACATACAACAAAGAAAATATCCGCCTGACAGATCCCTCGCGAGTGCTACTGGTAACATGTAACTGAGTACAACATGTAATTTGACCGGGTCGTTGGTGATTAATCCGGCAACCCCAAAAAGCTTGCTTGGTGAGGCGGGTGATATTTGGACACCCCACTGAATTGAAAACAAAAACATAGGGCAGAGGATCTCGCGAGAGACAACGGCCATCCACTAGTGTTTATATATGTGTTTATTATGTTTGCTTGTGTCTTTGGCTGTGTGTGTATGCATATAACGTTTAATCTTTCAACTTTCTTTTAACTTCTGATATTTTATGTTAGAATAATGTTATTCTATTTTGTATTTCTTAATACACATTGTATATTATTAATTTATTTTTTCAAATTTCATTATATGGGCTGGGATAAAACAATTCCGCAGGCAAATTATTGTAAGCGGCTTTAAGAAGTGCAACCGGTCACAAAATAGAGCTCCATTTGTTAAAATAAAATGACTAGATGTAAATACGAAAATAAGGTTATGGGATCCCCCGGGCTCTGTGCCAAATCTGCAATATTTATTTCAGAGAAACAACTTAAGTAGAGATTAGAACATACAATAACAATGCAATTTAGTAACTGGATTGTTGGAACAATGACAGATACCAGAGGGGAACTGGCTGAAATCTCCAAGTGCAGATGTATTCAAATTGAATATCTCCAAGAAACAAAGTGAATTGGAAATAGATTATTGGAAATCGGAGATTGATTCTCACCTATTAGTGTGGTCAGAAGAAAAGAGAAAACATGCATCGCCTGCTCTGAGCCAATCTGAAATTTAGAAAGGAGATGGAAGTGAAGATACATTGGAAATCCAACATCCAATGATGGAAGCTGAAAGAACGTGAGTGTAGAACGAACTTCAAAAGACATTTTCTAACCAATTCAGTGACCAACTAGAAGGCATAGAGGTGATACGGAATTATTTGAAGAAGACCAATCTGGAATCACCAGAAGAAGTTAGTGATAGAACGAAACCTTGAAGAGAAAAAAAGAAAAGTACAAGGCGGTGATCAGAAGAAATACAGTCTAAGCTAAATGCCAAAACATAAACTTTCAAAATATGTCTGAAAGACAAAAAGATGTTGATTAATAACACGTTATAAAATTACAAAGAACACGGCAATGAGAGCAGTCGCAATGACGATATGGAATTCGAGTAAAGTGCTGTATGTCAAACTCAATTCATGAGAAAGCGAACGCTTAATTCATAGAATAACAACACAAAGGTTACAACTAATAAAATCTATCAGATCAGTGAACGTGGTTGCGACGGGGAGCAAAATATATTAACGCACCAAGACAAAACCAAACGAAGATGAAGAGAGTAATTTGAAACCTTGATAAATGTTGAGAACGAAATGGAAACTTTAAACAACCTGCTTCCAGTTGAAGGACAAAAAAAACAAATAGTCATCAAAGAGGTATAACTCGTAATCAAGACAAGGAAATGTGGGGAAGCGTTGTGAGATAAGTGTCGACATTTTCAAAGTTTGGGACGATGCTGGTAATAATATGGTATGCAGTTTTTAGAAGAAATACCTTTTGCTGAAAAGATGCTATCAGACCCCATCTGCAAGTAGAAGAGTAACCCAGTTGAATTCTGTAAATATTGGAGAATAAAGCTGTTTGAACATTTTCTAAAAGTGCTGGAGGTTAGTGGGCAGATTGAGAAAACTAATAAATGTCATTCACATTGATATTAGTTTCGCAAGGGGAAACTCTATATCAGATGCCATATTTGTTGTATAAATGGGTCAAGAGAGGATTAGGGATAATGAAGATGTATATGATACGGTACACATGTAGTTAGTATATTGATGCATCAGGAAAAGAAATATCTCAGAGAGTTTTATAAAGGCCCACTTAATTTCTAATCATGTTTTAATGTAATCGTGTAATTTTGTAATTATTTTATTCGGGCCATTACATTTTATATATTTTACACACGGACACACATACAAAGGCATATGGATGAGTAGTTAGAGCATTAAATTCACAATCATAAGGTTGTAAGTTCAAATCCAGGACCGGGCTGTGCGTTGTGTTCATGAGCAAAACACTGTATTTAACGTTATTCCTTTGTACTCAACTGCAGAAATGAGTTACGACGTCAGAGGAGTCAAGTCGCCTTGATCATTGGCTTTCACTTGGACCGCATCGGTGCAGTGAAGAGAGGAGACTGGTATCCACGGACTACTGCTGCTCTTCCAAAACATATATTCCCCAGGCTTGTGCTTGGGGTGGAATTGTCTATGTGTAAAACCATTTGTCATTTGTAACCGAAAGGAGACTTATATATATATATATACATATATATATATATATATATATATATATATATATATATATATATATAGAGAGAGAGAGAGAGAGAGAGAGAGGGTGAATGTGAGAAAGAGGTGGAAAGAGAGGAATATAAATTATATGTAATTAAATTGCATTACATATACACCACTAATCTAACTAAACATCACCTCCTCATTCCAAAAGCAGTATATTTATTCTGTCAGATTAGTTAACGTAACTAATGAGTTAATCATCATCACATTATTACTATAGATTTGTTTTTAAAATCATTTTCTTCTCATGCATTTGAAAGCTTTCTTTCCGTTTGAAAACCTTCTACTATTTCTATCATTTCATTTTTATAATCTAGACGATCTGCTACTCTTTGAATCATAATCGAACGTGTTTTATCATTATACAAGACACGAGTGTTGTTTCCAGTGCTATAAGGTTTGCTTGACTCTTTCATAAAAGAAGTGTGGAAAGCAAAGCTTGGTATCAGACTGAAACACAATGCATCCATTACAATCCAGATGTGAGGTGCCATTTCTAACTAAAAAAGACCCATATAAATATGTATAATTGTAAATCAGAGTTCGATTTTGACTTAGCACTTGCTGCCAAACATACATTAATCTATCAATCATACAGTTCACTAGAAATGAGAACACTATTCCGCATTTTTCCAACGTCTCCCAAGCATCTTAAATATATTTTTATTGTTGCATGAATAATTTTAAACAGAAGTATTCAAGAGAATAACAACAGTATTTTGGTTGACTAAAATCACATAATTATTTGCCAGCTTTACGTTGTCCTTAACTGATACTTTCATGTTTCATATTTCTCTATTCTGCAAAATTAACAGTTAATCAAACGTGCCTACTTTCTTTGATGTATTTTCTTTCATGATGTTGATAGAACAATATTCCATCGTATATGCATGTGTGTGTCTCTCACAGTTTTACAGTGTAAGGACTGCGTTGATATGAAAGAAAGTAATTCATTTCTGACAATTCGTTTTAACTACTGCTAAGGTTTGGCAATACATTCTTCATTTTGAAAAAGTACTTCACATAGATCCTGTGATATTTTACCTTCGTTAAAATGTTTGCCTTCGAAATGTCAGGCAATTTTATATGAAGACGTTTTATAAAACATGTAACTACGCTACACGCCCAGTGGTTCATACATAACGTTGATTAAATACAGAAATATGCAAGAATATTGTATTTTGTATATCTATGTTTATTGTATTTTTAATTATACATTTTCGAAACAGAAATATGAAAACTATCAACTCAATACAAACATATCGGTCTATAACTTATACGCAATTATTTTGTTACAATAATGCTCCGATTCACACATGGATGTTTCATTATAATTTTCCACTCACATAACTTTTGTTAGCTTCATAGCAATTTCTAAAATATTTTTACTTCACAAATAGATATTACTTCCACCTAAGATAATTAAATTCAGAAGGTCTGAATGCATATATTACAGCAAAATTCCGCATTTCCTTCAGTTATAATTTGACTCTATTGATGTATCTATGCATGTAAATACACAAACACACACATACACACACACACACAAACACACACACACACATATATATATATATATATATATATATATATATATATATATATATATATATATACATATTATATATTTATTTGAACAGGAAGTAAGTTTATATACAAAACAGGGGTTATAGAGATAAAGTGGAATTGGAAATAGCACGAAAAGTATAATTAAGGATCTGTTTTCGTTTTTTTCTTCTTCGATTCGTCAAAATTACGTTGTTGAAAAAATGAGAGGAACAATTGTTTTTTTTAAAAAGGAGTTTTATAACGTATATAGAATATATAAAATATAACCGCTTTCGTTGTATCTGTGTAAACCATCTTATAAAATGTTGAATATTACTTATAATTTGCTCCTTTTTTTACTTTCCCACCAAAAAAGACCTGTGACAAGCAAAATAAAATACAACGAGAGAGAGAGAAAGAGATTCACACACACACAGACACACACACACGTGCGTGTTTATGTACACACTCGCATATACACACTCATTCTCACTAAAACCATATTCCCAAAATAGAATTACTTTTGACAATCCCATTTGCCTCTCTCATTTATCTCAAACCCCTATAGCAATTGTCTCTAGCTTACATTTCCTCCCCTCTGAACTCTTGTCCAATCTTTAACACAATTGAGTATATTAAACAAAATAATTTTGTTCTGTGAAAAGACACAAGTACCAACATTACTTCTACTGCTACTGCCATGACAAACTCTCTCT
The DNA here is from genome assembly GCA_964016885.1 of Eledone cirrhosa. Lineage (NCBI taxonomy): Eukaryota > Metazoa > Mollusca > Cephalopoda > Octopoda > Eledonidae > Eledone > Eledone cirrhosa. The sequence goes on from OZ024743.1 coordinate 215,501,634, forward strand.
ATAAATATAAGGTTCCGTTGTAGACCCAGTCTTCGCAAAAAGAAAGATGAACAGGCCTTTTCAACACTCAACTTTAAAGATTTTGATTTGTAATTTTTAAAAATTCTTTTTAATTGTAATATTCATCATGTGATAAGCTGGTTTACACTGATACATCGAAACGGGTTATATTTTATATATTTTATATACATTATGAAACTCCATTTTGTAAAAAGAAATGTTCCTCTCATGTTTTCAAAAATGTCTCTCTTACGAATCAAAGAAGATAAAAAGAAAAACAGATCCTTAAATATATTTTCCGCACTATTTACAATTCCTCTCCCTCTCTCTCTCTATATATATATCTATATTTCTCTATCTCTATCTATCTATCTATCTGTCTATCTATCTATCTATCTATCTATCTATCTATCTATCTATCTATATATCTCTCTCTCTCTCTATCTCTCTCTCTATCTATCTCTAACTCTCTCTCAATATATATATATATATATATATATATATATATATATATACATATATATCCAGGGGGTGTAACTAGGAGTTACGGCAGGTTCACCCGGGAGAGCAATATATATAAATATATATATATATATGAGGATAATAAAATAATACTTCCATAGGTAGACAGTACAGCCCGGATGCAACATCTGGGAATAGGAGTAGCAATATACATTACCGCAAGGACGCAAGACTGGCAATAACACAGACGAAGGCACACGCGGATAGCAGACCACGCAGTACATGCAGACGGAATCCCGGCACGGATACAATACGCGACGTGGACACTAGAACTAGAGACAGGGTAAAGAGAGATACGGACGTGAAACCAGGTAGAAGAAACACCCGCATCAGTAGCAATAAAATAGCCCCGACAACGGCACCAGATAGCATTAACAGGACTATCAGTAGAGCCGACAATATAGATCGGAATACTTCAGTAAGCGAACGGCGAAACCCCGACACACACGGTAGATATATAGATAGAGGTAAGATAGGGGACGAACTAATGGGCAGACACAACCCGAGACGAACACCTGACCCTACACACATAACCACTACTACACACAGACGACGAAATAGGGAAAGGTCTAAGACCATTACACGGTTTAACGCGTCGTATTCGAAGCATGTACGCAGCAATGTGCCAGGCCTCTTCTTCCAAGCGTTAGACGAGTGCCCCCAGCCATCGAGCAGGTACCACAGGATATTCAACCACCACACGGGGAGGTTCTCCTTCTCCACCGCACCTAACATGGGAGACTACATGGCCAAAACCAACGCGGTGAATTTGGGGAAACTCGACCGTCAACAGCGGCGGGCGACTGACGATAACGCGGTGCACAGAGGGCCCCACGCAGACAGAGTCTCCAACTATACTCCAATCCTGCAGCGGCCGCCATGCCCGCGGAAGACGGTGTAATCGATGCCGGGCGGAACTGAGTTGTTTAGGGGAACCACCGCACCGACAGAACAGCATCCAGAGAATCGGGGGAGTGCCTTGGTAGACCAAGGGCCCAGCGTTGGAAATGAGCAACAATTGCAACTGCAGAGCGGGCACACAATGCCCCCTGCAGAATATATGCCTAACGAAGGGCCTAGTATACAAATGTGTGGTTAACACGCACAACACCAAGCGCACCTACATCGGCAGAACATCCACGACCTTTAAATCGAGGATATATAATCATACAAACACTTTCAAGAACAGGGGCAAGAGATACTCCACTAGGCTGGCGGACCTAATATGGGACTTGAAAGACAACGGCACCCCGTATGATCTCAACTGGGGTATCGTCCAACATGCAAATTCATATTCGGCTGGAAACAGTAAGTGTAGACTATGCCTATCCGAGGCCATGGAGATAGTCAGATTGAAGAAAAATGCGGTAAACCTGAAATGGGAGATTATTATGATGTGCAAACATCAGAGAAGGTGCACATTCTCTGCATTGACGCAACCGGACAGCCCAAGCTAAAAGCATGCGGGGAAGCGGACGCCGGTCCGAGTGGCGGCGCGGGTCCAAGGAATCAGACACCATACCTGGTTGACTCTGTAAGCTCCGTAGGGTAAGGCGGCGCAACCTATGCTGCCTATCGGACTCGGCACGTCATCCTAGGCAACAACATCGCATGAGGCGACACACGGTGGCTCAGCCTCCACGGATATTCAGTCCCGTACAATACATCAATAAGGCTCTCTATCTCATCCACAGTGACTTGCTCATTTATGGCCTTTTCACGCACTAACTTCATGTGTATCTTTTCAGTGGTATGTGCATATTCACCACGCACTCCATTACGTAACACCCCATCTATTTTTCCATGTACAAACCAATGTATAATTTGTATACTTTTCTTATATAATTCAGATGTATTGTTTTTTTAAATATATCCTGCATACATTTGTTTAATATATCCTGCATGTATTTACTATATACGGTCTGGACATACCCTTTACATTAATACCATGACCTCCCCATATGTAGCCTTGCTTGATGTGTCTATACGCGGATTTATCCACGTTGGTAGCATAATATCAAATCTATCTGCATGTACAACCCAATGTGCATATGTGTGTACGTAAATGTATGTATGTGTATAAATATATCCTGTGAGTGTATGTGTATGTATATGTACAGATGCGTACGTGTGTGTGTGTGTGTGCATGTTTATATACGTGTGCAGGTAATGTGTGTGTGTCTGTGTATATGCGTGCGTATAGAAACGAGCGTGTGTGCGTGTGTGCCTCTCTGTGTGCATGTATGCGTATATTTGTGTGACTATTTCTGTGTGTGAACGTAAGCACACAAGCTACTATGTATGTATCTGTGTGTGTGTGTGTGTATGTGCGGGTGGGAGTGTGAGCTGACAAACAGCAGTAATTTTGCCGACGGGGCAGTGGATGAGTGACAGCTCATGCCCTGACGGTCAGCGGGCTGCTACAAGTGATCACATTAATGATGACGTCACGAATCAGTGGCCAACCCAAAGATGCGCAAAGCGAATGAATGTGGACGATATAGGCTTGTAGGGCCAGAAAACCCCAGAAAGAGGATATGATCCGAAATCAATAGACATGTCTGAGGAACCTGCGAGTCTAGAGTCAGGTCGATCCACACACAGATCGTACCTCGAGCTGTTCGGCGGGGAAACAATTGTAACACACAATAAATTGAGTTCCGATGCATCACTGGTTTTTCGTTTTCCATTCTATAATAATCTGCTCTGTAGGAGCATAGAATGCTCAACCGGCATACCGCCTATGGAAGTATCTTAGCTACCATTACACACACACACACACACACACACACACACACAACCACACACACACACACACACAACCACACACACAACCACACACACACATATATATATATATATATATATATATATATATATATATATATATATATATAAAAATATGAGGCCATATACATTTGGTTTTGGTGTATAAATATACGTAATGAAATACATCCATTTGGTTGTTTCGAAATAAATGTATCCTATCTAAATATATATGATAGTGACCTTTCTTAATTGCAGTGGAACATTCTGATAAGTATTTTAAATGTTACCTTCATTTAGTGGAGCCGATGAAATTTTAATCAAAACGAATGCTTAGACCACACATAAATATAACAGTTATTGCTTCTATTTTCATCGTCCATGTTATTCAGTGTTGCAGTGTAATAAGTTATGATTCCTGATATTTGTGATGTTGTCCATAACAAGAGAGATGATATCATCTATATATTTTCAATTTGATCATGAATATACTTTTTTTCAGATTCATTGCTCAGATAATGACAGGCATGATGTCTTTTTGCGACGGCTACCGGCTGTGAAATAGATCTATAATTTTGTTCAAATTCAATTTCATCGTTAGGGAAAGATACCGGTCCGGATCGCGGGATGGATAAACTATAAATTTGCCGTTTGTCCCGGGTCTCAGTTGTTGTGAACAAAAAATATCAGATGCAATGGGAGGTGGTGGCTTGCGGCACGATCGCAAAATCACCTGAATTGGATGGTTATTGAAACTGTTGTAAAGGAATGCGTACTAATTAATACTGCTCTGAATTTAAGAGGACTGTATAAAATTGCCAGCCCGTACAACATAAGATAAATATATCTGCTGTTATGACGTATGCCTAATAAAATGAAGAAATAAGAAAGACAGAAAGATATATTGGAGGGAGAGAAGTAGGATGCGTCCGTTCGACACCAAACTAGAAAGGACAAGACGTGTCACAGAGAAGGGGGCAGCAAACGAAAGTGACACGCCAGAGTGATGGGGATGAGAAGGGTGAAACTAGATTCTGGTTTAGGAGCTGAAGACGTCAGATGATGTTTGAGTGATCTTCTCTTGTTCATTTTCATTGTTTTCTCCATTTTCTTCCTTTGCTCATCTCTTATCACTTCTGCGAGGCAACAAACTTCTTGTCGTTGATTCCTGTCTTTTGAGGTAAACTTTTATCTAACGCGGTCATAGACAGCATTTTGCAGTTTTGGCAGCCGTCCCTTCATTGAGTTGTTCTCATTATTATATAAATTCTAATGCACTTTTGCCTCAACTCAATCTCCGAGAAGACTTTATACACACACACACACACACACACACACACACACACACACACACACACACACATATATATATATATATATATATATATATATATATATATATATATATATATATTTCGTTTCTGAATTTGTTTAGCAAGATTCTTTATCTGAAACCGTTTGTTGAATCCGATATTGTTATGCTTTGGGAGGGTCATATTGCCAATAAGAAACACACGCACAAGTTGCTTTCACTCCAATTTATTATAAATTAAATTTATAAATTTAAGAATTTATAAATTTCCGGTTGGTTGGTTGGTTCCATAGCCGGACGGTTGTTCATATAATGTCAAAAGTCATTCGTCACACATTCTATGACCTCTTCAGTGACTGGGGATTATTTTTTTTGTTTTGTGCCTCTCCATTGTTATGTCCTACGCCATCTTGTTTTTCTGACCTCTGAAGAGGTCACAGAATGTTTAACGAAAGAACTTTGACAATATATGAACAACCGTCCGGTTATGGAACCAACTAACCAACCGGAAATTTATAAATTTAATTTATAATAAATTGGAGTGAAAGCAACTGGTGCGTTTGTTTCTTATTGGCAAAATGACCCTCCGAAAGCATAACAATATATATATATATATATATATATATATATATATATATATATATATATATATATATATATATATATATATATATATATATATATATATATATATATATATAAAACATTTAAGTTAAACAAAAATCTTGATAAGAGGATTATGAGCTAGGCCAACTAAAATAGACAAATAACTTATATATAAACATATATACATACATACTTATATATATATATATTTTAGCAGAAGTACCCGGCGTTGCCCGGGTGTAAGTCGACCTTTGGTCTGTTAGAATGTGTGAAAGTTACTTCCCGCGCATCACAGGTTCAAAACTTCGAACTTCAATGGAAAAATATAGGTTAGTAGACACAGGTGTGTAATGTATTAATTGTAGTTACACAGTGTATCGTTGAAATTGTTCTCTGCACGACTGACGGAAGTCAAAATCGCTTGATATTGAATGTTCAGTTAACTTGAAGCAGGGTGAAAATGTCGATTAGTTTCATGGTTTTTTTTTTTACAATTTTTGCGCTTACATGTGCAGAAGAAGAATTAAAAGGGCATTTATCTTAACCGCGGCATAATGGCGAGTCTTTTATGACAGTTTTCAAGAATATAGGACGTTCCTGTAAAAAGTTTTCCCATGTGTAACTTTGCCTTCTTTTATTGCGCAAAGTCGAGCACCGCTTCAGTTTTATTGATTTTTGACATCAATGCGTGATCTCTGAAGTAGATTTGAGTAGCTAAAAACCTGTCCCGGTAAATTTGCTATAGGTGAAAAAAAGTTGATCAAAATTGTATCTAGGGTTATTGCCCTTTGCCACAGCCTCAAGCCTCGTCTGACGGGATGTTGGTGATTCCTCCGTCAGCGCTTGTTAACGACGAAGGCGAACATCAGCAAGCCTTGTCGTACGTGATGTTGGTGACTCAACCAGCCGGGAAAGACGTCTATCAGCGAGTCGAGATTCACGCTCAGCAGCTGTTTCCTAGAGAAAATTAATTAATTCTACTGGTTAGCTAAGCCAATGGCAGTGTCAATAGTAAATGAGAAAAGTCTAACATGAACAAAAGGGAATCAAGGTAAGACAATAAATTTAATATAACTACGATTAGAATGTTGTAGTTGCTTAAAAGTGGTGACAGTTAGGATAAACGCAGTACTTGCTAACATTAAGGGAGAATATTGCATAAAGGATTAATCAATTGTGAATAAACTCATACCTGAGAACGCCTAATTCGTTGTCTCAAAGCAATAGCTGTACCTTTTTTGGAGGTAAGTCTTGAACGTTTCCGTGTGGGCATAACGACGTGTAACGAAGCTGTTAGGTTAGAGAGAGGTGATTAAATAGAGAGAGAGATGACACCAGATTCGTTAGCATGGTTACTGGTGAATGGGAAGGTTTGGAAGTATGATTACAATAACTTACCGAATTTTCCGGTCTATAAATTGCACTTAAAATAATTAAATTTAATCAAAAAACAGCTCTGCGCTTTATACTCCGGTGAGCCTTATGTATAAATAATACAATGGTAATCAATCACGGCTCTAACAGAATTACTAGATCTAGACTAAAAGTAAAGAAGATAGCATTTTCTGGCTGGCCTTACACGCCGTTGCGCGGACCTGATTTTAAATGATACGCCTTATATGCTGGTGAGCCTTATAGAGCGGAAAATATCTATTGGAAAAGAATACGAATTCATGACCAAGGTGTGACAAAATAGGCGTCTATACAGCGCTTGAAACAAACTTGTCCAAAACCCTAGGATTTTTCTCGTTAAGTATCCACCCAAAAGGAACCGTTTTTAGTTACAAAAAATAACCACAGTGTATAGTAGCTATATTTCTGACATATGCCAAAAAGAACAATATATTCAAAAAATGTTCTAAAGTACATTCAATCACTCTTTTTGACCGATATCTTAATAAGCAAGTTATCGATTTTTTATTGGCTGTCAGTGTCTATCTGCATGCAGGTGTGCACGTGTGCGCAATTAATTGCAAATACGCTCATAACATTTAGTCGTAAGCAGAACAAAAACTGCCATTAGAGGTGGGCTAATAATGAAGACACAAACCCTGGTGAACTTACGTTTAAACACCCGACAAGTTACTCACTTCCTGTGCAAAAGACTTTATTATAAATTAAGTAATTTTTTAGAATCTTTTGTTTAAAAAAGGAAAACATTGGTACGACGTAATTTTTTTTACTTGCATTGTATGTGTACAACACAACTTTTTTTTCAAAAAGCATGATTATTTAAGACTGTTTGAACATTTACTCACAGCTTTTAGGTTCACAAAAGACACCAATAAATTTGGTTCCCTTTTCAGATAGGGCTAATACTGTATTTCCAATTGAATAGGTGGAATATGAAAAGAGAAACTCTTTAATGGTCGGTCGTTTACTGAGACAGCTGGGAAGACATGCAACTCGCCCTCCAATCAATAACGCACGTCCTTATATGGGCATATGAAATTTATTTTTATTGCGCCAGATGTAAACTAAGAGTTCTTGTGTTCGAATTCACATGAAATTTCATTGGAATCGAAAAATATTCTGTCATAGGGCCCGATTATCGATTTTTCGAAAATTTCAAGTAGCCTATTCCACTCTACACGTTGAGTTTTATATATGTGTGAGGTTTCATGAAAATTGGATGAACGGTGTAGCCTGCAAGTTCGGTGCACTAAACAATGTCCATCTTCCCTTTATATATATATATATATATATGTGTGTGTTTGTATGTGTATGTGTGTGTGTGTGTGTGCGTGCGTGCGTGTTAAATGTACTTTATATATATATATATATATATATATATATATAATTGTTTCTACTTTAGGCACAAGGCCAGCAATTAACCAGTGAATTACTGGTACTTTATTGTATCTACCCCGTAAGGATGAAAGGCAAAGTCAACCTCGGCGGAAACTGAACTCAGATCGTAAAGGGACGTAACTATGCTGGAAAGCATGGCGTCCGACCCTCTACCGATACTGCCAATCCATAAATATATCATCTGTAGCCATTAATGTTAACACATATTTCTATAAGGTATTATATATATATTTATATAATACCTTATAGAAATATCTGTTCACATTAATGGCTACAGATGATATATTTACACTACGTAGCCCCTTTATTAGTTTACGAGACACTAATCAATTTAGTGTTATCATATGCAGCATCACGAGAAAAGTAAATCTAATAATATATATTCGGTGATTGGAAAACATTTTTTCAATGACTAATATTCATTTTAATTTTCTTTAGTTCATTACGAGCAACAATACGGGACGAGGTTGGTCCCACTAGACCTTTGTAGTCAATAATAGATTTGTCCATACTTAGCAAATTGTAGAAACGATAGTCTGATCTAGTTCTTGATTAGGTACTTTAGTTAATTTACGCAAATAACATACAAAGGTGTGAAAGGAGAATAATTCTGTTTTTGTATTCGTATAAACTATTGGATTCCAATAGAAATGTTTCATTGTTTGTGATAATCAAACGTACTTAGATAAAACATTTTTATGAACGAAACTATGAGGAAGAGAGCAATGATTTAAAAATAAAGTTTTCTCATTTCTGCAAAGAAGGCTGAACTGAACTAATTACATGACCATGTCAGCAAACGTGATACAGAAAATAGATCGATATATTCTGCCGTGGTAAATGTTATAGGAAAACAGACGAGATAATACTGTTAATTTCGATATTCTGTTTTAAATAATAAACACCACGCAGAGTGCTATGAGGTGTTACTATAGCAACACCACGCATGCGCATACACTTAGGGAAGAGAACTCTGAATACACTGATTCGTCTTCGACTGTTTCACATTCGCATTTGAAAGGAGGTGGATAGCCTTAATATATCATGCTAAAATAAACTGGGTAAAACATTGTTTTGCTGCATTTGGAACATTTGTCCATCGTATTTTTCTACCGCACTCTACCGGCTTTAAAAAAAGTTGGGTCTATGTATATATATATATATATATATATATATATATATATATATATATATATATATATATATATATATATATATGAATATACATATAAATGCATTAATATCACTGATATTAATGCATGCAAGATTTTCAGCCGACCCTCGTGTGTATGTATATATATGTATATACATATATATGTATGCATATATATATATATATGTATATATATATATATGTGTGTGTGTGTCTGTGTATGTGTGTGTGTATGTGAGTATGTGTGCGCGTGTGTGTATGCGTGTGTTGCTGCCTTTTTTGTACCATCGTACATGTTAGCGTATATGCTTAACTTTATAGCTATAAGAATAACAGTCCCTATAGTTGTAAATATCTTCGTTAATAGCAATAATATAATCAATCTCATGATTGAAACGCATATTCTACTACTATGGAGACTATGGAGATAGAAAGTAACCAAAACTACATGTATAATTATATAACAGCACACCTATTTGTTATATAGTTCCATGAATCCAAACATGGATTTTCTATTACGCTTCTTTCAAGATTATTGAATTAGCAACTAAAACCGCTTTATCACAAACAAATCCTAAAGGCTTGCGGAAGCACACTTTCGGTCAAAATACGAATATTATGGTAGTAAATATCTTTTATGCATATTTGCATGCACTTACCACACAAATCTCGTTAAATTGTTGGTTAGCTATCAGGATATGGAAAAGAAAGTAATGAATCGTATTTTGACACTGAAGTGGTGTCATTTAAGAAAACAGTGACACATGTAGTTATTCCCGATATTCTGTTAAATATTTGTCATTCATACAATTTATATGTAGCGTGTACCCACACCCACGCTCAAACAATTATATATATTTATACAATGCGATGAAATACCAATGATGGTTGGCAAATCACTGATGAGGGACTAATTGTATAATATGTAATCCATGTGCAACCATGCAGTATTCTTCTCCCCATGTTTTTCATATATATATATATCTAGGGCGGGTAAAGTTCCCGAGATCCATGGACGAGTTCTCTCCGGCGGTCTCTGTCCCTCATTATCGCTGCCATGTCCTGCGTCTCAAACAGACCAGTGTCTGTCCCCAGGGCACCAACACACGCCCCCCCCCCCTCGGTGAGTCCATGCAGGGGCTCCCACAGGAGCACTGAGTGCAATGTCAACTCTGGATGTCGGTGAGCATGTCCAGCTAACCCCAGTCTCCTATGTGCTACCTCTGAGCCGACATTTGGGAGGCTCCCATACAGTTCTGAGCTTTTCATCCTCAGTGTATACTGATTAATATTCAGAGCCATCCTCAGGACTCTAGTGTAGCACCCAGCCGCCATCCGAGTGAGCCCCCCGGCCAGTGTCCAATTCCTAGACCCGCAAAGCAGCACAAACCCCATCACAGCAACGAAGAGGCGGACCTTAAGGTCTTCACGAAGCTCTGACTTCCACACCGATCTCAAGCTGCGGCAAGCCGCCCAGGCTTTGCTCTTCCTCTCAACCACATCATCTTCCGTATTCCCAATCTTTGCTTCCAACATATAGGAAGCGCTCAATCAATTCTAGCGGGTTCCTGCCTACATTAGTGATCCCCTCTGGCATCTCAACATTCTCTACCAGATATTTTGTTTAGTCTTATTCATTCTCAGCCCCACACTCATTGACACAGTCTCAACATCCTGCATCAAATCCTCTGCCTCCTTCACTGTATTTGTCACCAAAACTATGTCGTCGGCAAATTCAGCATCTGATACCTTTTTCGCCTTAACTCTCCTCCTCTGAGCCGGTGCTACAGTAAAGCCAGAGTACTGGTGTTTCTCCAGTGCATGTCGCATACAATAGTCCTCTACGATGATAAAAAGGTAGGGAGCCAATGTATCTCCCTGGAGCACTCCAGCCAGTATCTCAAAGAACTCTGTCATCCCATCAGGCGTAATGACTTGGGATTTGGTGTTGGTGTAGAGCAGTGATATCAGGTCCACTATCTTCTTGGGGATTCCATAAGCCTGTACGATCTTCATCAGGCAGTGACTGTCCACAGAATCAAAGGCCTTCTTAAAGTCAATGAAAACCATGACCGCAGGAAGGCTGTTTGCTCTAGCTCCCTCTAATATCCTCCTCAGCATCAGGATGTGACTGGTGGCTGATCGTCCCCCTCTGAAGCCGTTCTGGTTGTCACTGAGCTTCTTCTGCATTTCAGGATGGATCCTGTTAAAAATCATCCTGTTGAGTGTCTTTGCCTCAAATGACCTCAGTGTGATCCCCCTGTAGTTGATGGTGTTAGAGAGATCTCCCTTCTTTGGCATGCGTATGACATTAAACTACATCCAGTAGCAACGCTCCAGTTCGGGAGTTCAGGAGCTGTGGGGAATATGGAGTTACCCCCTAGTTGTCATAACTCCCAGGTCTGCTCTGGCCCGGAGAAGTGTTACCTGTTAGGGCTCCGTTTATGGGTTAAATAACTACCTTATTCGAGTGGCGCCGGTAAGGTATTGTCAGCCATTGAAAAGAAATATGGAGAGTCTATCTAACAGCACTAGGGTTAGAGCCCTTAATTACACTGTCAAGGAGCAGTCCCTGTCGTTATGACTCTGCTGGCTTAGAGCCACAGAGAGGGCCAGTGGATGATGAATCAGCTGTCTCTGAGACAAATATAAAGAAAGCAATTTGTCCTGCAGAAGCGCCATCAAAATGGGCACTTTGAATGTGAGGACTATTCGGACGCTGGAGAAGAGAGAGGTGTTGGGACATCTGTTCGAGGAAAGTGGTATACAGATAGTTGCGTTCCAAGAACACAGGATCCTACACGATGAGCCCGTGAGGAGTGTGATGATTGGGAAGAGGAGCCAGGTCATCACCACATCGGAAGTGAGGAACATGATCGGTGCTGCAGTGGGGGGAGTGGGTTTTGTTTTCAGCACAAAAAACAGTCTATTGGTGAGGGAAATAATGCCTATCTCCCCGCGAGTGTTGAGGGTGATCTTGAATGGAAGCCCAAGATAGACAGACAGTCATCTCAGCCTATAGTCCAACCGAGGGGGACTGTGATGTGAGTGCGGAAGAGTTCCATGAGGAAGTGTGTAGAGCTGTCAACACCATTCAGGCACACAACATCCTGCTTGTTTTGTGGGATTTCAATGCACATCCGAGTAAGGAGGGCAGTGAAGATGCTTGATGGTACTTCCATAACAATACCAACTGAAATGGAAGACTACTAAGAGACACCCTGCTGGAGGCGAACTTGATACCGACCAACCTAAGGTTTAGGAAGAGTCCGGGGAAGATGTGGACCTACATCTCATATAAGCACTTCTCCAAGTTCCAGATTGATTTCATTCTGGTGAGGAAAAAGTGTCGGAATAGTGTTCTGAACACAGAAGCATACAACTATTCCAGTACACTGGGCAGTGACCACCGGCTTGTTATGAGTGAGGTCGGGGTGAGTTTAAGAAAGAGCAAGGCTCAGCCCCGGAGAGCAATCTATGACTGGGGAGCTTTCAAGTAAGATGATAAGCTACAGGAGAGGTTCACAGGGGAAGTGAGGAACAGGTTCAGTGCTCTGTGCGGAGAGACAGAGGAGAGAGAGACTAGATGGACTAAGGAGAGTGTGACAAGGAGGTACGGGCACTACAACAATGCAGTGGCGGAAGCAAGTGAAACCCTTGTGTCGAGGAAAAAGAACAAAATGAAGCACGTCATCTCTGCAAACCCAAAAGTGTGTGCAGCCAGAGAACACCTGAAAGCTGCCAAGGACCAATTCTATGCTGATCCTACGAAGGAGAGGATGGAGACTGTGGAGGTGGTGAGGGAAGAACTCAGTACCGCTTAAACTTAGGACAGAGAGGAGGCACTGATAGAGAAGATCAGAAGTGTGGAGAGAGCAGTTGACAGATCTGGATGTAAGGAGAGCTGGATGATCATCAACGAGACCACAGGGAGCAACAGAAGGTGTTCCAGTCACATCCAGGGAACGGGGCCCAATGATAGGAAGAGGAAATGGCTAGACCATTTTAGGACCCTATTAGGAGAGCCACCCTACACAGCCCAGAGCACTGGGGAGATCAGGCGGCTGTTTGAGGAACTGGATATTGAGACACAGCCCTTCACCAGAGAGGAGCTTCAAAGAGCCAAGTAGAGGATCAAGGAGAGAAAGGCTCATGGAGAAGATGGAGTGGCATCAGAGGTGATGAAGAGGTGTGATTTTGATGATATCATCCTGGGGTTCTGTAACCGGGCACTGGAGAAAGGAGTTTCCCCGAATCAGTGGAGGATCAGTAACATCGTCCCAGTGCCAAATAATATATATATATATATATATATATATATATATATATATATATATATTATTTGGCACTGGGATGATGTTACTTATCCACCACTGATTCGGGGGAACTCCTTTCTCCTGTGCCCGGTTACAGAACCCCAGGATGATATCATCAAAATCAGACCTCTCAGTACTGAGTACTTTGGTGCGTTATGGTCCACCTGGTTCCTTACCACATTTCCTTCGTTATATATATATATATATATATATATATATATATATATATACATATATATATACGTATATGCATGTATAATAACCCATTTGTATCTCTGTCTGTCTCCAATGCACTTAAATCTAGTGGAATAATAATGTTTAAACTTAGCATTTCAGTTCCTTAAACACAGGAAAACATTTCCTCACTGATATTAATGCTTGCAAGACCTTCAGCCGACCCTCATGTGTATGTATATATATATATATATATATATTTATATATATATATATATGATCACAGTTTTTCGATGCAAGAATGGGTTAGACTAGTTGTGAAGCAAATTATTGTGTTTAGAAATAACCTCATATTGAACGGAGAGCTGGAGAGAAAGAAGGAAAGAGAGTCTAAATAATATGATGAGAAATGAGGGGTGTATAGAGAGAGAATAGAAAAGAGTAGAGGAAAGGATAACATCGGGAATGAGATCGATGGACCAGGATTTATGGAGAAATCGTGTAACGGAGTATAAACGGTGGTGAAAGGATGGAAAATATAAACACACAACACGAATAGAACTTAAGCATCATATGAATTATCTGCTTCCTTCAAGACTAACAGTTTATCGCGGGAGGGGGAGGTATATCTATGCATATATTGCTTTCCCGCGCAAATGAACTCAAATTTCTGTTGTTCTGAAGATTCTTATTTCCTCATTCCGTATTTGTTTTTGTTTTTTCATTTCCTAAATCCTTATAAGCTATCACCCACCAGTAACAATCTCGCAAAGTGTTTCATATGATTCACTCCATAATAAAAATGTTATTACCGCTTTACAGTTTCTTTATTTTAATAATATCTTCGTCATCATCGAATATATATTCGTAATATCTCCTAGTTATTTTACTGTGAAGGTGCGTAAAGGTTGTGAGTTGGAATCCTGGACCGGGAGGTGCGTTTCGTTCTTGTGCAAAACACTTCACGTATCTCCAATTCACTACTGTTTGGAAATGAGTTGCGACGTAACTGATTATTAGCTCTATCGGACACTGCCTTTCTCTTGGAAAAAATTGCTGGCGTGAAGAGGAGAGACTCGCATATATGGGGGACTACTGGTCTTCCAGAAACACACCATGCCCAGTCTTCTATCTCGAAGGAGAATGTTCTAGTACAAATCCATGGTCATCTGTAGTTGGTAAATGTGAATTATTTAAAATATCATTCTTTTTGTAATGCCAGGATCAAAATTCTAAGATTGGTTTCCATGAATTGTCCCCCTTTACTAGAAGTAAAATAAAATATGTTATCTTCAAATCTTAAATACTATATAAGTGCACTGAACTCTACCTGTTTTAAGACGGGGCAATTACATACTATCATTAAAATCCTCTACATTCACACTTCTTTGAGAATTGTTGGCATACTTCTAACTTTTATATATATATATATATATATTTATATGTAGATAAATCTACCAAAATATACGGTGGTGTCCAATCCGTATGAAGAACTCAATGTAAACCAAATATGGAAGATATCATGAAAAGAGAAGATGCATTCAAAAAATTACGATAAAAATCATAGTTAAGATAAATTAATAAAAACAATGCAATAAAAACAAAGAGCAAGTTCCTTATATTAAAAAATTCATCATTTTCCCATCGTTTCTGGGATGTATATGTGTGTTGGTATGTATATCATATAGATCGGTGTAAAAATATTACAAATTATCAGAGGAAATATACATACCTTCACATATACATGTCGTCCTCAGCAATGATGAGATGTGTTTATTGCAAAAAACAAAGAATTAATATAAAAGGTCTGTTGGGGAACAGGTTTTGAATTGACCAATAGAAATGGAGTTAGAGGTCAAGTTGATAGAATAACAGTAGTAGAAATTAAATCTAGGGGTAGAGGAGTGCAGACTTATGCTTTGAATGAAAATAATACTATGGGGTTGAAATTAGGTAAAGTCAAGGAGATAGTGAAGGGTACACGAAAATTTGATGTTATTAAAGAATATTGTTAAAAACGAAGGAAAATAACATTTTAGGGTAAGGGTATTAGTGAAAAATACCAATCTTATTTAAACCACAAGGAATCTAGATATATAACAAGAAATTAAATTAATTGATATGTATATTTACAGGGATAATGATATATTAATTCATATGAATGTGATGAATAAAAACTTGATATTATTAAAGAGTGTTGTTAAAAACGAAGTAAAATAAAATTTAGGGATAAGGTCATTAGTGAGAAATACTAATCTTATTTACACTACAAGGAATCTAAATACATAACAGGAAATTAAATTAATTTATAGGTATACTTACAGGGATAAAATTATATTAATTCATACCAATGTCATAAATAAAGAAGCAAAAAATTAAAACAATAACAAATAAATATATTCTTTTACTTTGGGAATTGATATAGATATTCTTTATGTGTTCCCTTATTGGAGATATTTCGCCTTAACAACAAAATATTTGTTTGTGCACTGGATGAGGTTTTCATGCACATTGTTAAATTTTTACGAATTCGTCTATATTTAGTATATATATAGAGTGCTTATGTATACAAACATTCACGTACACACAAGCGCGCCCTGCCTCACACACACATATAGGGTCTGCTTCAAACGGAAAATGAAAGAATGCTAAAATTTGATTTACAGAAAAATGAAAATATATTTGAATTTTATGCAAATTTACAGAAAAATCCAACTACTCTCCTATAAATGCACATAATGTTAATCAAAAATAGAGTATGAAGTGTGACAAGACGACGAACTGTAATAATTGAACAAGAGACTAGAAAATAAGAGAAATTCATAATATATAATTCGTATCTCTACTTCTACTATATATATATATACATATTTATATATACATATGTATATATATATACACATATATATATATATATATATATATATATAGACACACACATATATATATATATATATATATATATATATATATATATATATATACACACATATATATATGTACATGAGCATAAACACATATATGGGAGTTGTGTCTTACTTCGCCATGTTTTGCTCGATAAATGAATGAAATAAACAATCATATATACATACATACTTACATATATGTATATATGTATATGTATATATATATATATAGATACATACTTACATTTAAGTAAGTGCCATACTAAGAGTGAGAAATGAAATTTCGTTTTCATTTTTTTTTCAACTAATCGTTTTCGGTATGCCTGACCGATTTAACTCACTCAATATGCAAATTAGGCTGCTCAGCCGTTAATTTTCATAAGGAAAGTATATACTTTCGAACGTTCAACTATCTGGCAGATGGGTAAACGGTGCTGATGATAGCTAACAAGCTTGAAACTAGTACATCGTTCCTGTGTCAGTGTTGAACAAAAAGGTGACGTGGTTGCCTTAACACCGTATGGCATAAATTCAGGCTGTTCGCTTTGTTGACAAACAAACGAACAAAGCGGCCGGCGTTATAATAAACGTAGGCTAAACTGATGCGTGCATATATGTATGTGTACCTGTATGCATATGTGTATATGTGTATGTATATATATGTATATATATATATATATATATATATATATATATATATGCATGCTACTGTACGTCTGTATACATATATGTATGTACGTATACATACATACTTACATTTAAGTAAGTGCCATACTAAGAGTGAGAAATGAAATTTCGTTTTCATTTTTTTTTCAACTAATCGTTTTCGGTATGCCTGACCGATTTAACTCACTCAATATGCAAATTAGGCTGCTCAGCCGTTAATTTTCATAAGGAAAGTATATACTTTCGAACGTTCAACTATCTGGCAGATGGGTAAACGGTGCTGATGATAGCTAACAAGCTTGAAACTAGTACATCGTTCCTGTGTCAGTGTTGAACAAAAAGGTGACGTGGTTGCCTTAACACCGTATGGCATAAATTTAGGCTGTTCGCTTTGTTGACAAACAAACGAACAAAGCGGCCGGCGTTATAATAAACGTAGGCTAAACTGATGCGTGCATATATGTATGTGTACCTGTATGCATATGTGTATATGTGTATGTATATATATGTATATATATATATATATATATATATATGCATGCTACTGTACGTCTGTATACATATATGTATGTACGTATACATACATACTTACATTTAAGTAAGTGCCATACTAAGAGTGAGAAATGAAATTTCGTTTTCATTTTTTTTTTCAACTAATCGTTTTCGGTATGCCTGACCGATTTAACTCACTCAATATGCAAATTAGGCTGCTCAGCCGTTAATTTTCATAAAGAAAGTATATACTTTCGAACGTTCAACTATCTGGCAGATGGGTAAACGGTGCTGATGATAGCTAACAAGCTTGAAACTAGTACATCGTTCCTGTGTCAGTGTTGAACAAAAAGGTGACGTGGTTGCCTTAACACCGTATGGCATAAATTCAGGCTGTTCGCTTTGTTGACAAACAAACGAACAAAGCGGCCGGCGTTATAATAAACGTAGGCTAAACTGATGCGTGCATATATGTATGTGTACCTGTATGCATATGTGTATATGTGTATGTATATATATGTATATATATATATATATATATATATGCATGCTACTGTACGTCTGTATACATATATGTATGTACGTATACATACATACTTACATTTAAGTAAGTGCCATACTAAGAGTGAGAAATGAAATTTCGTTTTCATTTTTTTTTCAACTAATGGTTTTCGGTATGCCTGACCGATTTAACTCACTCAATATGCAAATTAGGCTGCTCAGCCGTTAATTTTCATAAGGAAAGTATATACTTTCGAACGTTCAACTATCTGGCAGATGGGTAAACGGTGCTGATGATAGCTAACAAGCTTGAAACTAGTACATCGTTCCTGTGTCAGTGTTGAACAAAAAGGTGACGTGGTTGCCTTAACACCGTATGGCATAAATTCAGGCTGTTCGCTTTGTTGTCAAACAAACGAACAAAGCGGTCGGCGTTATAATAAACGTAGGCTAAACTGATGCGTGCATATATGTATGTGTACCTGTATGCATATGTGTATATGTGTATGTATATATATGTATATATATATATATATATATATATGCATGCTACTGTACGTCTGTATACATATATGTATGTACGTATACATACATACTTACATTTAAGTAAGTGCCATACTAAGAGTGAGAAATGAAATTTCGTTTTCATTTTTTTTTTTCAACTAATCGTTTTAGGTATGCCTGACCGATTTAACTCACTCAATATGCAAATTAGGCTGCTCAGCCGTTAATTTTCATAAGGAAAGTATATACTTTCGAACGTTCAACTATCTGGCAGATGGGTAAACGGTGCTGATGATAGCTAACAAGCTTGAAACTAGTACATCGTTCCTGTGTCAGTGTTGAACAAAAAGGTGACGTGGTTGCCTTAACACCGTATGGCATAAATTCAGGCTGTTCGCTTTGTTGACAAACAAACGAACAAAGCGGCCGGCGTTATAATAAACGTAGGCTAAACTGATGCGTGCATATATGTATGTGTACCTGTATGCATATGTGTATATGTGTATGTATATATATGTATATATATATATATATATATATGCATGCTACTGTACGTCTGTATACATATATGTATGTACGTATACATACATACTTACATTTAAGTAAGTGCCATACTAAGAGTGAGAAATGAAATTTCGTTTTCATTTTTTTTTCAACTAATCGTTTTCGGTATGCCTGACCGATTTAACTCACTCAATATGCAAATTAGGCTGCTCAGCCGTTAATTTTCATAAGGAAAGTATATACTTTCGAACGTTCAACTATCTGGCAGATGGGTAAACGGTGCTGATGATAGCTAACAAGCTTGAAACTAGTACATCGTTCCTGTCTCAGTGTTGAACAAAAAGGTGACGTGGTTGCCTTAACACCGTATGGCATAAATTCAGGCTGTTCGCTTTGTTGACAAACAAACGAACAAAGCGGCCGGCGTTATAATAAACGTAGGCTAAACTGATGCGTGCATATATGTATGTGTACCTGTATGCATATGTGTATATGTGTATGTATATATATGTATATATATATATATATATATATATATGCATGCTACTGTACGTCTGTATACATATATGTATGTACGTATACATACATACTTACATTTATATATATATATATATACATATATATGTATATGTGTATATATATATGTATATATATATACATATATATATATGTATATACATATGTACGTATGTATATATATATATATGTATATATGATTATTTATTTCATTCATATATATATATATATATATATAATGTAGGAGGTGAGTTTTATTGTAGTACAATAAAGCAATGCAGATATCGGATAAGAAGCACTCTACAGTTTGTCGGACTGGAGTATACATAATATATAAGAACAAAAGATGGTTAAAAGAGTTCCATGTATTTGATTATGCGCATTTCAAAAACAAATATCATCATGCAATAATATTTGTGTTTTCATCAGATAAAACAGGAAGACATGATATGAAGGTTAAAAAACACTTGTGGATAGTTCAGTTTGAAATCAACATATGAGAAATAGTTTTAGATTGATGTGTGATATTGGGAAAAATCTGTTTCCCCATATCACACATCAATCTAAAACTACTTCTCATATGTTGATTTAAAACTGAACTATCCACAAGTGGTTTTTAACCTTCATATCATGTCTTCCTGTTTTATCTGATGAAAACACAAATATTATTGCATGATGATATTTGTTTTTGAAATGCGCATAATCAAATACATGGAACTCTTTTAACCATCTTTTGTTCTTATATATTATATATATATATATATAGATGATTCTGTTGATTGATAAATTGTTTATGTTTGTTTGATAACTTCTGGTTGAGTGCTTAATTCGGTTTGTCTAAAGGGATTCATTCCTTTATCTCAAATTGGAATTCACTGCCTAAGCGGGGGTTACCTCCTTTAGAGAAAAACCACGTGTCTGTGGCGAAATTTAAAGCTACAATATGCGCGCTCAGGCTAAGAACGAAAGATTTGCTGAAGAAGGAAATCCTATGTTCTGTCGTCAAAAACCATTATATTGCAGACTCATGCAAGCGGAATTTGTCGATCTTGGATTTGCAGACACTTAGCACTGATGTTGGGTGCTGTATGTGATGTATATTGTGTGATATACGATGTACATTATATATTTTGCATTCAGCCTCACCGCTTTGTCCGGGTCAGTATAAAATCTTTCCCTGGCTCCTGTATTGTCGTTGCTCTGGTGATGCCGCTGGACTGCCTACCGCTATATCTGATTTGCTAAGCTGTCTGAACGTATTGTTATTAGTCTGGGTTTTTTCTCCCCATCCCAGTGCTAAAGCTACAGACCGATTCTACATTCGTTAGCTTGGCCGTGTTCTAAAGCTTCGTTAATGCTGTACTAAAATGTATATATATATATACATATTTATACATACACACATATATATATATATATATATATCTGTGTGCGTGCATTTGTGTGAGTACAAACGTTATTACCACTTATTCTATTTATATTTATTGATTCTGCTAGATTTATGTATCATTTGTGAATTTATATTTTACATACATTTTATTGCGAAGTTCAACCGTATTAAGAAAACCAGTTGGAGAGAAATTTATAAGAATTGGTAAGGAATTTAATAGGAGCAGTCTCATAAATTGTAAGGATCTAAACTAAATTGATTTAAGTGGTTGCAATATATGTCAGAGAGTAGATTTACGCAGATCGTATTTCTATCAATAAAAGAAGCTTAATTGGATAAAATCAATGATGTAACGTAATTTTCCAAGAACTCACATTTGAAATATTTTCTGTCTTCCTGTCTGTATTTTTCAATGCATGCATTTATACACACACACACACGCACACACACACACACACACATATACACACACACACACACACACACACATACACACACACACACACACACACACACACACACACACATATATATATATAAATAAATATATATATATGTATATGTATATATATATATATATGTATACACATATATATATATATATATATATATATATATATATATATATATATATATATATATATATGTATATATATATATGGGGGTGTACGTGTGTGTGTATGTGTATGACGTTCAAATCATTCTCGAGTTATTGCATTGGAACTTTCTAATTATTCGCCATTGTTGTCATATATTTCTTAAATAACTACACCTGATCTCTTTTATTGGATTTATAAGGTAAAGAGAATACATGTGTATTGTGACTGTGAGTGTAGCTTGTGTTTCTAAATGTGTAACACATTGTCTATTTGCTTTATTTATCGGTGCGTATAATCTTGGTTTATATGGCTGCCATTATCATTGTAAATAACTCTACATGAATCCATATATTTGAATATAGAAACATGTCTATGTGTATGAGCTTACGTGGATATGTCGATATAGATTTTCGTGTAAGCATATGCGTATATGGGCGGGAATTTATGTCTATATAAGTTTTGTGTCTAATTTATAATACCCCGGTTTACACATAATTACACCAGGAAATGTCTGTGAATGTAATAATTGTTTCTACGTTAGGCACAAGGCCAGCAATTACCCAGTCTAATACTTAAAAAATTGAATATAACACCTCCATCATAAATAAATTGAATCAAAGCAAACTTTAAATCTAAACTAACTATTATAAATATTTTATGTAAATAGGATGGAGGATATATTATAGATTAAAAACAAATAGATGCTTCAACATTATAGCACAATACTTAGATATCATTTGGCAATTGATATTATGCCACAAACCATTTTTCGTAATTACAGACATTTATGAATAAGTAACTGTAGCACTAACATAACATGATTCTTGACCATAATTTAAAATATTCGACGTGAGATTTACCTGTTTATATTACATAAACATATGCCGCACACCTTTATATACACATCTATATATATATGTATATCTATTTCTCTCTCACTCTCTCTCTCTCTATATATATATATAGGAAAATGTTTAACTCCGACTGCAGAGCTGAAATCATTTCGGCCGCTATTTCTGGACTAAATTGGAATTTTTAGCGTGGTAAATAAATAGCCGCACTTATCAAGGGGTAATTCCTTATATGGGAAGATTGTAGTTGTCAACAGATTTGGTCAACATTTCTTGTAAACACAATTAAATATTTCATGGTGGTGGGTGGTGGGAGGGGGGGGGGGGGCTGAACTTGCCTGTAGAACAATGAGGGAGTGTGTGGTGCCGGTCAAGCGTTGAAAGTGAATTCTATACACCAAATTCTAAGGGGTGTGTATGAAATTAAGCTAGTTAGGAAGCAGGCGAAAAAGTAATCTGGAGGAATTAGAGAGTGGGACGTTATAGAATAGGTTAATAAACTAAGATTAAAAGATAATAAATAAATAAATAAAATATAATAATAATAAAATTAGATAGTAAAAAGTAATAAAAAATATCTAGAGGCTAAAGCAGCTGGTATATTTAGTGGTATTGCGTTTTCGGGTAATGGTATATATGATTTTACTGGGGTGAGGGTAGATATATAAATATATATATATATATATATATATATATATATATCAGAGCAAACAGCACGGACACTCTATCTCGAAATTATTTTTGAAAAGCATTTAGAAATGCGCAACCGGTAAAAACTTAGAAACTTAAAACCACAACTGAATACTAACCCATACAATCACTAATACTCTTTTATTCCTAATTAAACCATTTTTCAACTGTGAACAATTTGTCAGCATTTTCTATTCCGTTTACCAATATATATATATATATATATATATATACATATATATATATATATAGGAAAATGTTTAACCCCGACGCCAGAGCACAAGCTGTTTCGACGGTATATTGGGGCAAGAAATAGCCGTCGAAACGGCTTGAGCTCTGCCGTCGGTGTTAAACATTTTCCTATAAATCTCTCTCTCTCTCTCTCTCTCTCTCTCTCTCTCTCTCTCTCTCTCTCTATATATATATATATATATATATATATATATATATATATATATATATATATATATATATATATATATATATGTAATATATATATATATATATATATATATATATATACATATTTATATATATATATATATAGGAAAATGTTTAACACCGACGGCAGAGCTCAAGCCGTTTCGACGGCTATGACTGGCCCCACAATACCGTCGAAACAGCTTGTGCTCTGGCGTCGGGGTTAAACATTTTCCTATTACCCACTCTACTAACCTAAGTATTGAGTACTCTGGTGCGTTATGGTCCAACTGGTTCCTTACCACACCCTCTTCATTATATATATATATATATATATATATATATATATATATATATATATATATATATATATATAAATATAGTAATAATAACAAATTTGAAGACTAAAATCCAAAGAGGGCTCGATAAGGATAAATATATATCAAATATATAAGAACCGTAGAGCAAATATTTATTAAAATAACAGATTAAGGTTTAAGCAAAGAATCGCTGCTTTCATCCTTAACGGGATCTTCTGAAACTAACAAACTCAATCTGTAAACGCAGAAGTGGATATTTCAAAAAAAAGTTGCAAACGGAGGAAGACAGGAAGACGATACTTTGGTTCGTGGAAACGTTCCCTGGCAAAGAACGGGAAAAAACGATTATAATACGTCATTAAGAGGAGCGGTGTAAAACAATTACGCGCAAAGACAGAACCACGTATGCTATAAGAGAGGTCGTAGACTAATGTTCCATTAGGTGGTTCATAGAGACGATCTCTGGCAATGAATGAAAAAAACGAAGATAATACGTCATATATGGAAAGTGGAGAACAATAGCACGCAATGATAAAACCACGTAAATGGTATAGCAGAAGTCGTAGACTAAAATTCTAAGTAGGAGACCGAATGAATCTCCGCTACAGAGTTAAGAACAAAGTAAATAAATACAATACAGAAGTAATAGAAATAAATACATACACGCAAACAAAATACGTACATACACAAGCATACGCACAACACTTACCATCGGTATACAAAACCACGCACATATAAATATGTGTGTGTGTGTATATGCATGTATACAGATAAATAAATAATGATATAAACGTATATAAATAAATAAATACGTATATAACAAGCGCAAACACATACATACATGTAAATACACGAATATTCGGAGACGTAAGTCAACCAAAACATGAAGTACACATATACACACACCCTACATACGTACGAACCTGCATACTCACACAGACGCAAAACTCCCGTATACACATAGCCAAACCATATGTACCAGAATATATAAAATTATACGCCATAACATAAACAATCAAATATACGTACGAGAAGGTATACGTACCTTCACAAAACATACGGGTAATATATACTTACCTATGTAAATAAGTAAAGGAATAAACAAAACATATACTTAGCTCCCACATCAAGACGTAAAATATCCACGTATAAATCGTACTATCCGTTAGGGTATAACGTGGGGCTGTAATACAGGAAACTTTTGTGCAATTTATGTTTACAAGCCGAAATTGCCTCAGATTTTTTTGTTTAAGATGTGGTCTGTGGCGTAGAGTATTTCCAGGGCCTCAGCGGCGCAGAGGTCACATGGTCTTTTATTTCCGTTATACGATCTAGCCCGAGCTAGGAGCTCCCAGTGTAACTTATATTGGGTGTGGTTGTCTTTTAGACTCCATATATAAGCTGAAAGTGACGTCATATTCCTTCGTAGAGGGTAACGAAAAGAATGGGTATGCATGTAAAAACGCTGCTTGAATCTATTGGCGGTTAACCCTATGTAGGCCCTACGGGACGTGGGTGTTACAACCTTACATTTGTAGACAATGTTACTAGAGAGGCATTTCCCAGATAGGGGGCAATCAACCCGATTCCTACAATCACAGTTAGTACTAACTACAAGGTTGCACGTGTTCCTACGGCCAGGTAGTTTAGGTAAATTTGAAGCTGTGATGTTATGTGCAAGGTTAGGAGTCGTAGAGTAAGAAATTTTAATAGTATTTCTATTAAACATTTTACTATATTTATGTGTAGGGGAAAATGCTTCGTAATAAGCGAAAGAAAGATCTTAGCTAATGGTGTGGCCACCTCCATATTATATGGTGGGTTATACCAACAAATGCGACGGGATCTATTTCTTCTAGGTCTATTTTCGTACTCTGTATATGCTACCTTATCGACAAATCCACTTCGAGCAAGAGCTTCATTGTAATAAGTGGAATGTTCGTTGAAAATACGCTCGTTGGTGGAAAGAAGGGAATCCCTCAACGAAACATTTCTTATCAGGTTCTTGGTTATGCTGGCAGGATGGTTGGAATGCTTACTTATGTAATTAAGCGTATCAATCGGCTTTCTATACCGGCAATTCAACCCATTCAATAAATTGAGGGTAACGTCGAGGTAATTAACGACCGAGAGTTGGCCTCAACCTGTATAGAGAGGTTGAAGCCTTTAAAGAAGGCTGTGAGTTATTTTCTGAACCTGGCTCTAGCACGAGCTCCGCACTTAGTCATGGTCAAAAGACCATCGTCACGGTTCAAGCCACCGCCCGCGTTGGGGAATTCGTCTTTGATAGAGAAAAGAAGGAAAAGGCCAATAAGATCAGTAACCTCCGCAGTATCACTGGCGCCCATACTCACGTCGAATGGGGTACTATTGGATTTTTTAATCCAAATAGAGTCGTCGAAATTAATCACCGACTTTCGGGCATTGAGGGTGACATCAACTTCGAAATCCTTAACCACTGTGAGTGTTTTAGCGAAATTGATAGCTCTAAGGAGAAGTGGTAAAGTGATGGAGGAGTAGTAATTGTTGATGTCGAATTGGATAAAACGGCAATGTTCCTTGTTACATATGCCGTTGAACCAATCAATCACCGCGAAAGAATTGTTCCACAGTGCAAGAGGGGCCAAACTTCTAATTGCAGGTATAATTCTATCAAGAATCGTTTTACTAAGTCTACCTAAATCGGATTTCGTAGGGTTAATAAGCCGAATAGAGGGGTTGTTCGGATAATTGGATTTGTGATCCTTCAGGGAGAAATAGGGTCCAGAGGTTCGGTCCGGTCCAGTGTGTTGAGATCAGATGTGATTTTAAACCCAGCATCTTTGATTTCATTGATGACGCACAGATTAGTTTTACGGTAATCCTAAGTTACAGCATTATGTAGTAGTTGATGGTAAGTACTGCGCTCCACTTGATATAGGTTGCCAGTTTTGTCGGAATGGACGTGCACGGCATTAGAATCCATAATAGAACGAATTCTATTCTTCAGGTCTTGCTGGAAGGAATTGCCCCTATTCCGATATTTGATACTCCGAATGAGTTCCAAGACATCCATCATTTTCGAAGGGTAGCAATGCTGGTTTACCCGGTGGGGGGGGGGGGGTTATTATAGGTTTTAAATCCAAATGTATCCTGTTTGTTGTCTGCTTTTCGCTTATCGAAATAAAAGGCACGCCAACGCAACCCTTGAATGAACGCGTCTGTTTTCTGTATCAGGAGTTTTAGATATGTTTTCCTGCTTGGTACGGGTATGTTCTTTGTAGAAATATTCAGATTTTGTTTCTGCATGATGAATATAAGTCAGTAGAGTGCTCAACGTGGTTCTCTATTTGCGCGTAATTGTTTTTCACCGCTCCTATTAATGACGTATTATATTCGTTTTTTCCCGTTCTTTGCCAGCGAACGTTACTACGAACCAAAGTATCGTCTTCCTGTCTTCCTCCTGTTGCAACGTTTTTTTGAAATATCCACTTCTGCGTTTACAGATTGAGTTTGTTAGTTTCAGAAGATCCCGTTAAGGGTGAAAGCAGCGATTCTTTGCTTAAACTTTAATCTGTTATTTTAATAAATATATACATATATATAAATATATATATACAGCATATATATATATATATATATATATATATATATATACACTCTACTCTCAAGCGTGAAGCTAATACCAACACTGTTCGTAACTGCACCCCTTGTTATTACTTTTGTTTTTTACTTTTCCTATATATATATATATGTATATATATATATATATATATATATATATATATATATATATATATATATATATATACCCCCAACCCCAGTAAATCGTATAGAGCATCGGCCGAAAACGCAATACCAACTAAATATACCAGCTGCTTTAGACTCTAGAGATGTTTTATTACTTTTTACTATTTAATTTTATTATTCTTATATTTTATTTATTTATTATATATATATATGTATGTATATATCACAATACGGCGTTAGTTCAGAACTATCTGTCGAAACGGCCGTAGCTCAGCCGGAAGCAGGTGGACCATAACGCAGGAGAGTATTCGGTACTTTGGATAGTAGAGTGGGTAATAGGAAAAGGAGTAGGAACCCGACGGCTGAGCTCCGGCCTTTTCGACAGAGTTCTGAACTAACGCAGTATTGTTAGCACAGTAGTATTCTGGCCGAACTTATCAAGGGATAATTTTATATATGGGCATGCACTCATGTCAAACAGTTCTCAAAGTTTTTTTTATCAGGGGAGTGGTCAACATTTTTGTAAACACAATTAAATTCCTTCATGGGAATTCTATACAGCTATCTCTTAAAGGGGTTAGGGAACTTATGATGAATAACGAAATCGTGGAATTAGCGTTGGCTAGGAGGCAGAGCAAATAGAATTTGATACAAAATTCCAAATTAATAAAATTTATAAAATTTAAGCAAATAGAATCTGATACACAATTCCAAATTAATAAAATCTACAAAATTTAGTTATTAGTTCATCCAAAACACTAAAACAACGTCTCATAATGGTAAATTATCAATAATATCTTCTGTAATGATGCACACCATCCCCCAAAGAAAAGAGGAAACAACGGTTATATTTTCGGCGAGTGCTATATAGATACAACAGGAGTGGAAGTATTAGGGTTAATCAAAGGAAGAATGAGGCTGAAAATAAGCGATAGGCCGCCTAATTGTAAAGGAGTGTGCAACTAATGCGGAAAAAAGGAAAGTAATATCTGATAGAGAATTATTGGGGACTTGTTTTTGCCTAACCTTACTTATTTCATGGCAAGGGCCCTTTCTACACACACACACACACACACACTCACACATACACATATATATATGTGTGTGTGTGTGTTTTTTCCTTCACAAATGTCTATATATGCCTGCTATTTGTTTGTGAAGGAACGAATCATTTAGTGAAATAGAAATCGATGCATATGTATTGGTGTCGATATGACGAATGTGATCCCTTAAAAGCAGTGCACCATGATGGTTGTGGTCTAATGTATGACACATATAATTAGATATCTGGTCAACAGATAAAAGAGATAAAGAGCAACATGAACAGCACCAAGTATATCATTTGATTTGAGTTCTACGGTTATTTTAGGTATGTTGGATATATTTTATTTTTCATAATCTTTCATTAATCCCTGTGATGTTCGCAACTAAATCGCTTCTTTGATACTCTCTCATTAACTTTAATAATCGTATCAGTTGCATATCCCAGGATTTTATGACAATTACATCTTCATACGTTTTAAGTTGTTTATAATCAAAGCACATACGCCCATTACCCCCAATCATACTAATCGTTTTAAATGTAATTACACGTAAAACGATCACTATTGTTTGTTTCTAAATAACTTTGAATAATTTGTATGCATTACAAAACAACTATTTTACTTTAAGAGCTTTGCCGTATGGGCCATGGATAAATTGCTGAAATAGGAGCTAATCATTGATTGCATAGCGAAACGTAACGAAGAAATCAGCTTCAATAATTGTGTAATGAAAAAGTTGTAGATTCTAAATTCTATAATTAAGGTATTAGCTATATATACATTGTTTACATGCAACATATCTTTTAGGTGGTTTAATTAATTAAACTGCAATATGCATAACGATACTTACAACCAGAAATCATCAAACCATCTAAAATCTACCGAGCGAAGTTTATTATATGTGGTTAAGGTAGGTTTCACTGCAATACATTGTTTTTTCTCAGAAATATTGTGAATGGAATTATGTTTGATCTACATTGTTTTTCAAATTTCAGTTTCATTTACGCTTTTATATGTGCAAGCTTGTGTATTCAGATAGAATATATGCAAAACTTCCACACATTCCATAGAACCTATGCGATTCGTGCCCCTCATTCTCTATATGTGCAACTTATTGCAGTTTCCAGACATCGCTGGATATAGAAAGGGCATTCGGAAAAGATCCAATCACTACATGTCTACACAATATTTACCCCACCACCATCATCACCACTCATGAGCAGAAATCTACTCCGCCGTTTTATTTTTCATGCTGTTTTCTAAACTAATATCCGAAACGTAAATTCCTCTCCCTCTCCTTCATAAGGATATTTGACATGAAGTTGAAACCAGTATCATTTGTTCATGTCATGTTTCGTCTTAGGAAATCTAGAATCAAACGAATTAAATAAAAAATATCTGATACAGCGGACATTTAGCACTTATATTTATAAAATTCTTAGCATTAATTTCCATTTCAAAACATATTCTTGTAGTTACCATTTTACATGTTGTAAAATGTATACCCTACCTTTTTTCTAAAGTTTACATATACTATTGCATTGTTTTGGTACATTATATTATACTTCCAAACACACCAGCTGTTCACCTATAAACTAAATACAAACGTCGACTGTTGACACATTCACGATTACCGTCTAGCTATATAATATATGGCTATATAATTAATGCGGCAATTCTTCACGTTAGGAACTTTTGTTTTTAATACTAATGAAAGACATTAAGTGTGATATAGCTGTCATTAATGGTCATTGAACAACTGGAGACATTTTACCTTGAACAGAAATCACATATGATTCAAACAGTAAAAAAAATTATGTTTCAAAACTATATTTCCAGCTGCTGAAGACATTCTTAACTAGATATTTCATAGAAAAGCAGCCTGAATATAAATGACACGATGTGACTGCATCCCCAGACGTTTATAAAATATTTTAAGAAAAGAGATTATTTATGGTTCAATGTTGATATTTTCTTGTCGATGGCAAATGTTATTTCTCTTCCGGTGAACATTCGGTTATTTCGGCGAGTAGGAATTTGCATCCATACTTGAGATGGTCTGTTATAAATATACATACATTAATTGAGTAGAAAGGTTAGATTTCAATATCGTACTGCCGAAAAAAAGGATTACTATACAAGTTCATTGCTAATTTCAAAAATTAAAAGATTTGCTTCATCACGTTATATATATATATATTTGACTTCTAAAAGGGATATCATATATACATAAACACCAGTACATTTTTAAAACTTCAGGCGATCTATTACCTCTCCTGTTATAATTGAATAGTATTTCGGATACCATATGAGACAATAAATCAATAACCCTGTATGTCATTATGTGTAACTCTTGTCCGTATATTTTAAAATTGAATTCGTGCAAAAGATAGCATTTCATTGAGCCTCGCATCAGTAAAAATGCAACACAATAATGCCACATGGAACATAATTACTTGCTCATATATCAGATTTCGTATTTATAAATAATGGCTCAATATTTTGTAAGCTTATATATATATTTATGTGCATTTGCTTTGATTTCTTGATTGTGTAGTCAAGCATCCGATTTGTCTTAAACATTTATAAATGTGCTTACAGTTTTAGGTTAGGAATGTATTAGAAACTCAAAGCCATTATATATTTTAATTTTCAAAACTTACAAATACATAATTTGCATGTTGATATTAAATATGTATGTACAAACATAGTACAAACGTACGAGGAAAGAGTGGAATGACAACATTTCGTATTTCTGCTCTGGGAATAGAGCCATTGAATACAAAAAATGTGCAACAATGACTTCATCAGAAAGTGAGCTAATATACAGATGACACCGATATATTTTCACAAAGGTAATGAGGATGTGTCTTCCATCAAAACTACCGTGTGATGATAATAACAATATATACATCCCGAATTGATGGACACCTTTCAAAGAAAACAGCCAACTTTCAATTAAAATATGAATCTGGCGCGTTTACCAAAAGTCAATTTTTCTTCAACTTGAAGAAATCTAAATATTTTATTCAAGATTCACATTTTACCGCTGTGTTATATATGCATCTTCAGAATATCCGCAAAATACATATTAGCAAAGAAATATAGACATATTAGTCGGCCTATATTGAAAGGAAAGACAGTTCGGGGAAGAATGTAATATAAGGGCATCAATTTGAGTGCTAACGATCATTTTGTAAAATATTTCATTGATTCATATATTCACCTATAATATCTATTCGGCATTGATATTCTACATTATAAGAATACCGATTATGAACAGAGGCAGTTGATTAAACGCTAATTATCTAATGCAAGAGACACAATGAATAAACAAACGTTTCATGTTGAAGACTACCTATGTGAGAACTGTAGCGAGACCAACTAAATATTTACAGCAACGGGCAGCACCAATCTTTTGAACGGATCTGGTGAATTACAATTAATTGCATGCTGTAGGACCACATCACTGGTTAGAATTTAACTTACATTCTACCACAAACAGGTTTGGAGGACCTGGAGAGTATGAATTGGCAACATAGTCAGAGAACCTTCAACCTTCTGACTATCCACAGAACCTTCAACCATCAAGGTTGTTTTCACGCGGGTATGTCAACATTTATAAAACACATTTTGTATTTTATCTGATGAAAACGCACCAAAATTTGCCTTGGTTGCCCTTGAAATATATATGATAAAATAATTATGGTTTTATAAATATAGTTTCCATTTATTAATATATTGTATATATATATATATATATATATATACATGTAAAGTTATATTTAAAATTGTTGGGTTACAACTAGTAAATATTTATAACTGATATAAAAGCACTCGACAAATACTTGGAGTATATTTACAATATTAAATAAATGGAAAACTATATTTATAAAACCATATTTATTTCATTATATATATTTCGGGGATATCATATTAACAATATGCTATGCCTTCATCAGACAAAATACAATATAAACAGTTTTATAGATAAATATATTCGACATACCGTATATATATATATATATATATATATACACAACAACACAAGCTCTCTTTCTCTTATATTCCCCTTCTCTGTCTCCTCTCCCTCTCTTTATTTCTCTCTTTCAATCTACTCTCTCATAACCACTATCTCTTTGTCTCTTTCTTTCTCTCTCTCTATCACCGTTTATGAAGGTAACCGTGGACCGATTAACGGAAACTTGTTTTATTCCATTTGCATTTCCATTTCAGGGTCAACTTCCTTTCAAAGTATTTTCCGATAACTCGCCCTTTTTGCTGTATTACATAACAGACAATCAAGCAAGCAAACAATCACAGACTTTTAGTAATATATATATATATATATATATATATGTGTATATGTGTTTCTGCGTGTGTCTATGTGTGTCCATGTATATTAACGAATAAGAGGTTTTGAAACTTCCTCATCTATCAAGGATCATACCGCTATGTAAATCTCTCTTTTTACATATCCACACAACCCGCATCCACACCAACTCAATCACACGCACACACACGCGCACACACACACACACACACCACACACATATATATATAAATGTAATAAATATTTGGTCTACTGGTTAATATATATATATCTATATATATATATATACATATACATATATATGTATAATCCTTATCGAGCCATCTTCGGATTTTAGTCTTCATATTTACTATTACTATATATATATATATATATATATATATATATATATATATATATATATATATATATATATAGTAATAATAAATATGAAGACTAAAATCCGAAGACGGCTCGATAAGGATATATATATATATATATATATAAAGTATGAAATAGAAAACACAGGTAAGCATTAAGGGAAGGATTTTATCCAGGTATTTACGACCGTTTCATTGGAAAGTGCAACCTTATATTACTATACTACAAATAACAGCCAATCAATTACAATTTTTGTTCACAGGCCACATTTTCAAAATAGTGAGTAAGTTACTCTTGAAATAATTCTTAATATATAGAGAAAAACATTTATTTGGAATTGTATTTACTAGTATAGAGAGAGAGAGGAATCAGAAGGTGAGGGAACAAACGGAATAGTATAGAGAGAGAGGAATCAGAAGGTGAGGGAACAAACGGAATAGTATAGAGAGAGAGATGGAGGGAGGGGTAGAGGTGGAAGGATTCCTTGATCAGTTTTGATATTCAGACTTCATGTCGTGGAATGTAGTGAGGTAAAGAGAATTAAATTGATCATAGTGGGAGGGATGGATAGAGATAGAGAGAGAGATGTGGGGGGAGGTGATATAAAGAGATAAATATATATACAAAAAATAAAGTTAAAAATAATAATGACAAAAATAATAGGAAAGAAGGGGGGGCGGAGAAGAAAAGAAAAGATAGCCAAGAATGGGAGGGAAGGAAGGAAGAAAACGAAGAAATAGAATAGGAATAAAGGAGAAGGGGGATATAGGTATTGGTTTTTGTGGGTAATTATAAGGGTTTAGATACAACATAATGAATGTATGCAGTCTAACCTGGTTTACCAATGCACAGTGGAATCAGACAACCAGAAATGGTATTACATCGGAGAGACTGGGAATATATTTAAAGCCCGTTGGTATACACACCGTTACGCAATGAACATTCCCAGCATCGTTATGTAACTACCCTTGCAAACAAGACCTGGCAACTGAGGGATGTAACCATCAATACACCCTTAAGTGGAAAAAATTATCGAACGCGTACCCATATCAGAGTGGTATGAGAAGCTGTCGATTATGCGACCTTGAGTTGTTCCACATCTTGAGTTTGAAGAATAAGTTACTCAACAATAAAATCGAAATATCAAGTTATTGTGACCATAGACTCAAAGAGAAGTTTTCGCACTACAAGTGCAAATCGAACCCTTAACCTCTTACTACCAACTGACAAACTGCATATACTTAGACTTTATACCCTCTTGTTGTATGTAAACCCTTTAATTACCCACAAAAACCAATACCTATATCCCCCCTTCTCCTTTATTCCTCTTCTATTTCTTCTATTTCTTCCTTCCTTCCCTCCCCTTCTTGGCTATCTTTTCTTTTCTTCTTTCTCCCCTCTTCTTTGCTTTTATTTTTGTCATTGTTATCTTTATCTTTATTTTTTATATATATATATATATATCTTTATATCTCCCATCCCCTCTCTCTCTATCTCTATCCATCCCACCCACTATGATGAATTTAATTCTCTTTAACTCACTACATTCCACGACATGAAGTCTGAATATCAAAACTGATCAGTGAATCCTTCCACTTCCACCCCTCCATCTCAGTTTGTCACTCTACTTCCTACCCCTTCTTCCTTCCCCTCTCTCTCTATAATATTCCGTTTGTCCCCTCACCTTCTGATTCCTCTCTCTCTCTATACTAGTAAATACAATTCCAAATAAATGTTTTTCTCTATATATTAAGAATTATTTCAAGAGTAACTTAATCACTATTTTGAAAATTTGGACTGTGAACAACAATTATAATTGAGTGGCTGCTATTTGCGGTATAGTAATATAAGGTTGCACTTACCAATGAAACGGTCGTAAATACCTGGATAAAATCCTTCCCTTAATGCTTACCAGTGTTTTCTCTTTTATACTTTATACGCCAAGAATGAACGGAATAATTCTTACACACTTGTGGAGTTACCCCTAACCGTACGTTGAAACCATCCATGAAACTGGCTTCCTTAACCACGAACTGGATCACAAAAGGCAATGTTCTGCTTCCCTAAGTATATATATATATATATATATATATATATATATATATATATATATGTAATAAATGAAGAATAAGAAATAGAATGGTCTGTAATGCGAAGAAATACCTATGATGGCTAGTAGACCACTGATGACGAATATCCTGGCTTCTATTTCTAATTCTTCAATTATCATATATATACTATTTGCATCAGCACAGATCGCGATTTTTCATTCATATATGCTTTCCCCTTCCCTCTGACCTGTCTTTTTCTCTTCCCTTACTGCTATCCTCTTTCTCCCCCCACCCCCTTCTCTCCTTCTCCCACTTCCTTTCACTCACCCCCTCTGCTAGTCACCCTCTCTCGGCTAGCCTCTTCCTCACACTTTCACTCACTCACTCTCTGCTACTCACCTTGTCTCTCACTTCCTCCATCCTCCCACACCGTACGGGATTCTTTCCTTGCTCACATCCGCACGGCCAAGATGTGTCTTTGCCTTCTCGTCAATATTCGCAAGGTCTTATGTTCATAATGAATTATTGATTTGATTTTCTCATGTTTTCCTCTCTTTACGTTGCCTCACCATTCGTATTTGTTTACCTGTCTCTCTTTCTCCACCCAACTATTTTTATCCCAATAACTTAATTTAGTTATTGTATCGCCCTAGCTTGAGGTATATGGTCTGTAATGCGAAGAAATACCTATGATGGCTAGTAGACCACTGATGATGGATATTCCTGGCTTCTATTTCTACTTCTTCATTTATTATATATATCCTATATGCAACAACACAGCTCGCCATTTTTCATTCATATAAATATATATATACATATGTATATATATATACAGAATGAGATGGAGGGAGGGAGAGAGAGAGAGAGAGAGAGAGAGAGAGAGAGAGAGAGAGAGAGAGAGAGAGAGAGAGAGAGAGCGAGAGAGAGAGAGAGAGAGAGAGAGAGAGAGAGAGAGAGAGAGAGAGACGGCAATATATGTAATGCAAAAAACGTATGCGCAGGCAAAAAATACCATATTTCGAATACTCAACTATCTAATAAGTATTTATAAAGTGTATTTCCCTTGAAACAAAACTGAAGGAAATCGTTCAAATATATTGCTTACTTTCATATGAGACACAAATTATCAAAATATACCTCTGATAATTGAAATTAAGTTGTTTAAGTATATGGACGAAAGAGCAAGCGAAAAACATTCAGTTATTATGTATTAAATGACATTCAACTATTCTGATTCTAGCTTCACCTGTTATGACAGAAACTTTATACGGAAAATTCTTGCAACATTAGCTTAGGAAGTGCTATACGATCACATGTTATCATAATGATCTGATAACTGCCTCTCCTATTATTTCAATCTTAGTTATGGTGCTATATTGTAAGAAAGGCTTACTTTTCGATGCATTTAGCATATGGACAATATGACATCTCGTTATATTTTAAGAACGGGTTTCGTTCGTTATTTCTTTGATTCTTTCTTTCATTCCTCCGTTCAATATATTTCTCTACTTGCTTCTTTATCATTTGTTATAACATTTTATCGTTTTGATATTATTATTCATAATATTATTATTATAATATATTGGCAGTTTCGGTGGAGCGTCGAATAATATACTTTACGACATAGAGTTACGGCGCTTAATGTTCTGAGTTCAAATCACGGCAAGATTAGATAGCTGTTCATGTTTACGGATTCGATAACATAAATTACAAGTAACGGTCTGAGGCCGATTTCATCGACCCTCCCATCCTCCCAAATTGCTAGCCATGTGCCTATTGTAGAAATCATTATTATTATATTTTTTATTTGGGCTGTCAAGAGAGATGTGAATATCGATCCGTAAGTTGTGTGAATTTTGAGGTCTTTACTTTTTGATCCTGGTTATACTTTTCTTACCAACTGTTGATAAGGTGTCAGTCATTCGGAGTGGGTCCTGCCGTCGACCAAGGCGAACTCACGAGTCAGTTCCGGAGGACCTACGAGCCGAGGACTATAGATAACGTCTTGGGCAGTGCTACCGGGCAACACTGCGGGTTCGAGATAAACTCTACAAGAACGGAAATGCTGTCAGACGGATATGCCCAAGATGCGCGCAGAGCCTCGAATCCGTTCTGCAAGTACTAGTCCAGTGTCAATGAATTACTCACAAACAGCTGTTCTTGCGTGTATGCCCGGCTTTCGCGAAAGGCAGGCAATTTTCCTCTGTTGGTGGTTTTAGGGAATAGTGCTTTTTGATGGTGGACCAGGTTCAAAGGACTGGAGACAGAAACACTCCTCTTCGGGCAATCTCTCATCGACCTTTTCAAATTTCACTTGGAAAGGAAGGTGAGGGTCGAGAGAGAGGAGTTGCCACATCCCAGTACATTTGCTAAAAGATAGGTGAATGGGGCGAGAATGGCCCGTGTGAATAGGCCTCTGATCATGCACCTGTAAGCTGCTTAATTTGCGGAGGAGAGGGGTGCACCTCCCGGGTGCCCTCGATGCTTCGAGTGGTTCACGATTGGTGGGAGAAGAGAGTCGTCCCAGGGTTTTTATCTCCCCTATTAGGAATATAATTTGCTACAATTTTATTGTTAGTCTTTTATTATTATATATATGTTTTAACAAGTTAATATACATAAAACGCCTAGTCCCTTTCTCTGTATTGCCCCTTATATGTCGGCCCGTGTGGACCAATAAAGGAAACTATTATTAATATTATTATCAGTTTGCCCTTAGCAATTTACATCATAATGAATCTAATTGTGAATTTGGTGGCATTGTCTAGTCAAATTGTATTATTGTATTGTACATTCTATGTGAAATTCCATCGTGGTGACACTTTCCAATGCCCATAACATTTATTCCGACCCGTTTCATATCCATGTTTCGGAGTACGGCGGTTGGCAGTTGCATCCTTGTCCCCATCGACAGTAACAAATGCATGGGATTTGTGATTTGTATGTATCTACTCCTTTCTTTCTTCCTCTGCAACATCTCCGATTGTGTGTTTGCGAGAATGGTATGCATATGTACTCATACATGTGACCGTCTTTACATTTGTGTGTATGCATCATCACGTACAAACCCACGTACCCCTACACAATTAACCCCGAATTAGCCCCGTTAAAACCACCCCCTTTTCTGCTCACGTTAATGCAAAAATGCTAAAATATAACTAACACATAACTATCAATATATAAAGATTAAACTTACCACAACAGTCAGAGATTTATGCACATAAAACACACTATAGCTCCCCGTTGCTTATCTCCCTTCCGATAAAACATCGAAGCGTTAGAATCGTTCAGAATTTTTCACGTTTCGAGATGGTTAATCACAATATGTACTTTCTCTCATGTCTAAATAATTTACGATTTCCTTCTGTTCTCACTCTCATACATACTCCTATTTCTTTTTCCCACTCCCACTCATCCTCTATATTCTCTCTCACTCTCTCATTCTAGCACCGCATTAATGGCCTCAACGTTAAGAATGCTTTCTTAGTTTACACTCTATTGATTTGTTTTTCAATACACACATGACCATATATATATGTATAATATTTAGAACGATCTATTTTGTCATTCTCGAGGAGAACATTTTATTTTAATTGTGTTTGTATAGTTTCATCTATTTTGTATTCGGGTATATTTCATTATTAAAATATTTGTAGGGTGTGAAAGTCACAAAGCCTTCTTGCTGGATCTTTGTTTGAACAAAGGAAAATTAGTTTCTTCGTGTGAGACATGACGGAAGAAAGATTGAATTTTTATGATTTAGAGAATCGGCATTCTATGTAATTATATCACAAGAAAAAGAACAGTGTATGAATGGTAAATGTTGCGGATTACATATTGCACAATACTATTGGATTGACTCTTATTGGAATTATGTGTGTGTAAATTTATATGTTTGATCAAATGAATTATTCATGGTTTAAGAGCAATTTATTCAAAATTCTATATATTTTATTTGCGAAAATAAAAGTTCAGACGTTTTGCAAATATAGTTCATAGAAGATATTGGTTAAAATAAACCCACTAACTTAAACCCATTTAAATTGTTCGGCGTGAGTAATTTTCCTTATTAGAAATGTTTACTAAAGTAATTATGCTGTAAAGCTGCTCTATCAAACGTAAGTATATAGATTTCCGTGAGAGTGACTTACCAGTTTGCAATTACTTATTTGTAATACGATAAATAGCATTTAATGCTTTTCTAAGTGACTTATTAATACATCTGTTGTTTACTCGATGTATTGACCTGAAACACATATACATCCTATTTTGTATGATTTTGCATACATTGTTTTTCATATATATACATTTCGTTTCGCCAACCAAACAAAACACGTGACTAAATGTGCTTTGTTTAAAATTATGCATATTATTTCATTAACAATATACGCAAATACATTGTGTAACATATTTGGTTATTAAATATGCATCTACAGCATATTTATTAGTATATAAAAGAACACATGCACTCAGAGTGCGCATTGCCTATATGATAAAGAATAGTAAATTAATGTCTCGTGAGGGAAAGAAGTGAATTTATTATATATTTATATATATATTGACACAGATAGAAACACAATTTGTTTTTTAGACAAATATTGTCTAGTTCTTAATTTCATAAATTATGTATTATAAATTATTATCCCGATATTGTAATCTACTGCACACGTGTCTTGACTTAAGAAAAAGAAATCTTTCCCCAGCTAATTGCATTACAATTTAGTTTTAATCTTGACGTTTTCTTTAATATTTTTCGTTACATGTATACACTTTCTATTTTTCTCTCAATCTGGTATTTTAGTTAAACTATATTTATTTTGCCTTTCACGCATCTATTTTCAAATCTTCATTGTTCTACGCATTTCTCTCTCTCTCTCTCTCTCTCTCTCTCTCTCTCTCTCTCTCTCTCTCTCTCTCTCTCTCTCTCTCTCTCTCTCTCTCTCTCTCTCTCTTTCTCTCTCTATCTCTGCCTCTCTCTCTCTCTCTCTTAATCTCTCTCTCTTAATCTCTCTATATATGTGCGTGTGTGTGTGTATGTATGCGTGTACGTATGTTTCTTTGTGAGTGCGTTTGTGTATGTTCATATATAAATCTTAGCTAATCGTTCTACCCATGTATTCTTTAATCTGCAACATTATCTTTATTTTCATATGATACTAGTTCGTGAGTTACTATAAAACTCTGTAGTAGATTAATTTTTATTTCATTTCCCTTTTTTTCATTTCGTTTTACTTCGTCATCCTGTTGTATCTTATTAAATATAACTAATATACTTCGTCTCCATTTTGGATGAGCTTTTTAATCCTACAGTGTAATCCTATATGCCCCTCCTGTCATTTGTCCATCCTTGATCGAATTCCAGGATTTTTCAAGTATTCACTCGACTGCTAATTATAGTTATGATTATCCATACATTACTACTACACCCCCTCGTCGATATACGTTGGTCCTTTTTTATTTCTGTAACGTTTCATATTTATCTACCCTCTGTTTATTTTTTACCCACAAATTGCACATCATTGCTAAAAAATATACAGAATTGATCTCGCATGTAACTGACAAATATTATAATCAGTATATAATTCTATCTAATATGAAATCTCTTTTATTTCTTTTATATAAATTAACAGACACGCATATGTGTGTGAATGTGCGCGCGCACATTCACACACATATACACATGCACATATATATATATATAGACAATTGATGAGGATGTTATTGATTTCTTCGGATTCTCACTGCATTTTAAGTTACCTTAAAAGCAACTACACAGCCATTTCTATTCTCTATATATTTCATCGTTTTCGCTGTGAGCATTCTTCTCTCCCCTTCTATCTACCTATTTCGTCAGTTTTTACTCTCACCCCTTTTTCTTCCACCCCCCTCTCCCTATCTACTCTTACCCTACTTTCTCCTTCTCACTTTGACCCCTTCGCCTGACCGTTTAGCAGTTCTCTTCTCACTTACAACTGCGACGATCAAACGTGTGTCTTTTTTCTCTCGACCACTCAGTCTTGAACTTAAGTTCTCTTATCGAGTGGTGTTGGATTTCCTTACCTTAAGTTGCTCGCACATTGCTCGGTTTGTTGTTTTTTTTCGCAGTTTTTTTTACTGTTTTCTCTTTTCTCCCCTTTTGCTTTCCTTCGCTTCCTCCTCCGTTTTCCCAATAAATTATCCAGTTATCCAGTTATTGACACACTATATTGTCTTTAAAGAGTAGACATATCCGAGACCTCCAGTAGACAACTGATAAGGAAACCCCCACCCGTTCTTGCTTTCTTCGTATTCCCACTGCATATTAAGTTACTATATATATATATATATGTGTGTGTGTGTGTATGTGTGGGGCGTGGGGGTGGGGGTGTGACTGCTTATTTACATAAAAGAAATAAAAGAGATATCATATTACATAGAATTATATATTGATTGTAGTGTTTGTCAGTTACATTGAAGATACCAGAACTAGAAATGTAATTTGGTATTCACTTCCAATATCATTAGGAATTAAGATATCTTTAGCACACCAATTCTTTAAAGCTCTAGATAAATGTTTTCAAAAGTCCCACAAGCACCCCTCCAATGTTAACTGGGATACATTCAAGCTCTCTTACTCTCCAACTATGAATGTAACCCAGAATATGGCAAAAATTAATAATAGGAATTTAAAAGTAAACCTAACTGAAGTAAACACAAGTAATAATAACAAT
The DNA here is from genome assembly GCA_964016885.1 of Eledone cirrhosa. NCBI lineage: Eukaryota > Metazoa > Mollusca > Cephalopoda > Octopoda > Eledonidae > Eledone > Eledone cirrhosa. Next base: position 215,543,879 of record OZ024743.1, read on the forward strand.
GTAATTAATAGCATTAGAAATAATAATAATAGCGAGTACATGAATAATAACATGGTATCTTCAAATAACAATTTAAGAAAATGTAATTGCAGGAATTACATCTTATGCCCACTACAGAATAATTGCCTAGATAGAAATTTAGTATACAAATGCACCATAAAAACTAGGGATAAGCTCTATATAGGAGCAACTTCTGCAGACTTTAAACGATCGGATAAAGAATTCTCAACCAACTATCACAACTAAGTTGGACTTTAAAAGACAATAACACTGACTATTCAATCTCCTGGAGAAAAAATTCGAATGCGCCAGTTTACCAAAACTCGGCACTCTCACGAATTTGTGAACTTTGTATTAAAGAAATCTTTCATATAATTACCAATCCTAGTAATATTATTAACAAAAAAAAAGGAAATATTTAATTCTTGCTTGGTTCTCCAGGACATTTTACAATGTTTATAATCTATAGAACCTACTATATTATGGTATATATAAGTTGCCTATTTATAATATAAATACAATTACTATTTAAACTTAATACATAGAAATATTTATTATACAATGTAAAAAATATTATCAACACCATATTTATTGCATGGTGCTCCCAAATCTTATATAAATTATTTACTTTTAATATAAATTATAATTAATAATTATGGTAAACATTAGATGAAACAATATATTATTAAATGTCTATCGTAAGCATACCTTTAACATTTTCATTAAAATAATAAGTACTAGAGTTACCTCCCCAACAATTAACATATTTCAACTCGCATAACAGTTTAAATATTATATTACTAACTATATGCAATAATAGATTATACCATAATACTGTACATTTTTACTGAAAAAATATAATTACTTACACATTCTTAATATATATGTATAACATATATATATATAGTTACCTGATTTCTCTTACGCTCATTTATAAATCTATGTATATATATATATATACTTAAATAAAATCTATATTCACGTATAATCATTTATGTACTAAATAATTATTTATTACTTTTTAATTAACGATATATAATAATGTATTCTAATATACTACAATACATTATATTTATAATTGCAATCATAGTATTAAAATATATGCTAAAAAATAAATACGATGTGTAAATACGATATATATTCAATCTCATAACCATATTAATATTATATCGTTATATAAGTATGTATACGTACATACATATATGTATACAGAGAAACAGTCGTATCTATATATATACATACATGCACACATATATATGTATGTACGTATGGATTTACTGAACATTTATTATAATGCTCGGTTTGTTTGTAAACAAAGATCCCTAATTAAGCCGTACAGTGTTTAGCAGCCATCGTTGCCCTTCTGTCAACACTGACAAAGGGACGATGTACTAGTTTCAAGCTTATTAGCTATCGTCAGTACCGTATACATTCCTGTGGAGATGATTGAAAGTATATACTTTCCTGATGCATATTAACGGCTGAGCAGCCTAATTTGCTTATCGAGTGAGTTAATCGGCCGGGTTATCTTTGGGTGTACATATCTATAACTAACTTTAAGATAACTCTACAATTCAACCTATAATAGCAACCCCATAAACATTATAAATAAGTTTTTTTTTTCAATTTATCAAGTGTCTAAATTTAACGGCTCTTTTGAGGTTTAGGTTATTCTTGAGCTTTGAATTTTTCAATCTCTATCTACATTGGACGTATACCATTAAGTTCACATGAAGATATGTCACCATCTTAACACCAAATATTATAGTTTATCTGACGAAAGCGTAATTAAATATTAGTACCCTTGAAATACTTATGATAAAATAAATATACTTTTATAAAGATATTTTCCATTTATTAATATTTTTAATATATATATATTTAAAATGAAGCAAAAATAATGTTAACAACTTAAATCTATTCCTTCATTTCTACATACGTTCCTATACAAGTGATAATGGTACATGTATATGTAAACAATACGTTAATAGGAAACACTTAATTAGCAAACCGTAATACAAATAACATCCGCATATCATTGGGAATTATAAAAAGGATTACAGTTTAACCAAATATAAATTATAAGAACAGGTACGATAATACATTTTGGACGTTGGCAAGCATATAACGAAGAACGTATGTGACGTAATTTTAACTTGCAAATTTGTACAAAAATTGTGTATATCAGTTGAGTTAAAAAGGCAACACTTCATTATTATTGGATTGACAGTATCAGTAGAGTGTCGGACGTCATGCTTTCCAGCATAGTTACGTCCCTTTATGATCTGAGTTCGGCGGGATTTGAACTCAGGTCATAAATGTCCGTAACTCTATGTTGCAAAGCATCGTGTCCGTCCCTCTACCGATACTGCCAATCCACCTATTTTGGCTAAGTAATAAACATAGAATGAAGTGTTAAAACAAGAATCGAAGCGAAATTAGTCCAGAGGCCGACGTAATAATTAATTTTCACGTAAATTGACATACAATATGTAGCAAACATACTCAGCATAGAGCTATTGCCCTTTAAGTTATGATTTCAAATCCGCCGAGGTTAACTTTGCCTTTCATCCTCACGGGGTCGATAAAATAAATCAACAATAATGCACTGGGGTAATTGCTGGCCTTGTGCCAAAAGTAGAATCATTATTAATGTTAATTAGATCGGTGGTGGATTGGTAGAGGATCGGACGCCATGCTTTGCAGCATAGAGTTACGCCCCTTCATGATCTGTGTTTAAATCCCGCCGAGGATAACTTTGCTTTTCATCCTTACGGGGTCGATAAAATAAAGTACCAGTAACGTACATATTGTATAATGTCATTTTAATATAATTTTATTTTATTATTTTATTATTTATGTAATTAAAACACGGCCAGGTAAATCATTACACTTGTGAATTAGGGATGTATAACATGAGGCATTGTTGCTATTAAAATGAGGTTTGTCTGCTAGGTTTATAGTTAATATACCTCTATATTGCACGTCATTCCAGATTATAGTACAAATACACCCACACACATTTTGGGAAATATAAATATACACACTCCTAAACCTACACACAACCACACAACCAAATGCATAAAGGCGTATCTATATATGCGGATATAACACATATTCAGTTCACAACTTTATTATTAGTGTCAATAGTTATTGTGAGATTATATTCCTTAAAGAATCTATAAAAAGGTGTTTTATTTACCTCAATGTTTCTGCTATTCCTGCTAATAGTGAAGAGACAATCCTCAGAATATTGGCGCCTTTCGAAGGATGGAAAATTGCATTTTAGTTTATTTAATAAGGAAATAGCCACTAAATCGGTGATTTTAGCAGACTCACTTGAACCTATATAATGTCGAAAATCAGGTCCAAAGTCATCTATCAAACTCAGTTATTTCCTAATAATATCAATGTTAGCCCAAGCACTTTTTGCCGTAACGAAGGCCATATTTATGAGATTAGGGTAGATAGAGAATTAATAACTATTTATATCGAATTGTATACAGTTTAATTTTTTTTTTACACTGAATCAATATATATTTTCCATATCTGCCCATGCTTTTTTTGCGTTATTGTATTTTTATTTCTTCTTATACATGCCTCTTTATCAGTTTTATGGCAATCTATATCTTGCGGCTGTAACATTTGTTGTTTTGTTAAACCTGCCATTACTACGCCAATATTTACAATATTACGATGATTTTATTCACATTCAAACATGAAAAGGAAGACGTCGCCACATTCAAACATACTGTACTTCCCGGCGTCAAATACGCTACCTTTTTCCTATAAGAAGTCTCAGATATCTACCATGCGTCCTGGAGGCGAAGCTTGTTTATTTTTTTATTTTTCAAATTTTTGGTGGTCAAAATTAGGGTGCGTCGTCGAGGACCAAGCGACTTCGGCGCCGGGAAATACGGTATGTTTAAAACGATTGTGAATATAAAAGACAAATTTGTTTATACTTTGGTGGTCGTTAAATATAAGCTAATATCAGGTAGTTGAATATAGATGAAATAAGAATTAAGATAAGTGAGACAAGCAATGCTCCATATTTCTAAATTATTTACGACTTAAAAGATTAGTTTAATTTATAATGTATAACAGACTTATTAAAACAAGGTTCTCTACTTTCCAATAACCTTTTTGTCTTTCTGTTAAAATTTTACGTATTCAAATTTAATCTTCATTCAATTTCCATGTCTTGCTATTTTCTATTCGGTTTTATTTTAAGGTTCTTAGGCTTACTATATTTCTTCTTTTAATTTCTTCGCTCAACCTAAAGAGTTTATATTATCATAATCAATAGCCAGACATTCTTGCTTAAACAAAGTGTTCCGATTTGATCATGATACAATTATGACGCTATGTACGTCAATCGTTTGCGTGCCTGAAACCTATATGGATATGTTTTTTTTTTGTTTTTTTTTTCTAGAGAAAAGATTAAGTATTTCAATACGTGATTAATCCGGCGGACAGAATGGAGAAGGCGTTTCCCCGGAGGACGTCAAGGGAGACGCGCTGGAAAAGCCACTCCAACTCGCGGGGCTCACACCTGCGTCTGGCCAGCTCATCGCCTATGGTGGTGAGTAAGGAGGTAGCCCTGGGGCCGAGGACACCAGAAGTTTCCACTGCCAGGGGAACGACCGCAAACCTGTCGGAGAGCGACCGGTATTTGAGGAGTTTGGCCCCCTCAGCCCGACGTGCAGCAGAAGCTGGATCAGTCGCAGACTGCACCAGGTTGCGGCTGCAAAAGTGTCGGTGCAAGTGGCATCCCAGGGGTTTGCCACCGCGGAACAAGAAGATGGTCATGCCATCTGGCCTTTTGCCGTCCCCTCGATCCAGCCCCACCGGCTCGAGCTGGTAAGGGAAGCCTGCAGCGTCCAAGCCATGCTTAATGACCTCGTTGAGGGCAGTATGGCGTGCAATGCGGCCGGCACTGTGGCGACAGGAAAGCGGGTGGAGGCCGAAAGAGTCCACGGTGGAACCGCAGCGACATTGGTGTGGCTGGCAGATCCGGAGGCCGAGCCTCAGGGAAACGCCGATTCGCAGGCTATGGTTGTCTAGCTGCGTGCCAGTGGAGAAGGAGGGCAGAACATGGAGCCAAGCACCACTGTGGGGTTTGGAGGCCGCACGAAAACAAGCAAGGCGGTGCTAGTCGAGCTGGCGCGTAAGCCTGTCTGAGGCCAGGCTGCACTGGATGGCATCCGAACTGCGTTGTGGGGACTTGACGTCAACAGGGGAAGAAGTAGGAGGGACTTCTACTGGGCTAAATCGCAGTCTGTCCCACGTCTCACAGGTGGCCTCACGTTCTCTGAACACAGAGGGTTCTGTTGTGTTTTGAAGAACCCTGCCGACGAGGAGGCGGCACGAGGCTACCGACGAAAGATACGCCGGCAAAGCTAGTGAGATCGGGGATCGTAGGTCTAGGCCATTAATCTTAGTCCGTATGCTTCAAACTCTTTTATATAATAGTGCCCTATGTTTAGTTTTATTTTGTACCTTATAAACAAACTTATACAATGATTAAGAGTAGCTGAATTCACTTCTCGTAAGTAACACATCTGGACATGTCCATTAAATAACTAGACTAATAAGCATCGACACTATTTTTCATGGTAGGAAATGTTTATTTTCGATAACAGAAAATTGAACATTTAAATATGTATAATTAATATTGATTGTTATCTTTAAGGGTATTGCGCACTCACGATTTCTCAAGATAATTTGATATGTGTAATTATCTTGTTCATTGATCGTGTAAAATCATTCTTAAATGTGACGTAGGTTATATTATAATGAACAGGGTACTAGGTATATTTCGATTATACCTTGCTTTATATTTTCTGATTTATAAATACATTATATTTAGATTACACACACACACATACACACATATGTGTGTGTGTGTGTGTATGTGTGTGTGTGTGTATGTGTGTAAATGTTAATAATCTATCCTAATATAAGCATTCCAGAATCATGCTAACACAATAATTATAACTTCAAATTATACTCGTAAATGTTAAAAGAGAATACTGAGTATTTATTTTGCAATTTATTCTTATTGCTATACATAGATTACGTAATATAATTTAACAATACGCCGACAGTCGATTATTATTTCAATATATTGAAAACTTATAGAAGAACATTTTAGGCTACCGACTGAAATTGTATCCAAACGGATGCGATGTCTTCACTCTTACAGAATAAGATGAAATAGGTCATGACACAGAAAACAAAGAAAAATTCTAATTGAAATATTTTTAATTGTGACATCATATTAGTTTTTTTTGTATTATATACATTTTTATTTCATAATGGATTTGTTACGTGAATACGAGAACGCATATATATGTGATAAATACATGCGTACTTATGGATATGTGTGTATGTGTGTATGTGTACGTATACACGAGGTCATATGCAAACGAACGTTCATATATGTGCGCATATTTGTGAAAGTAAATCCTAATGTGAACATCTACATATGTACATATGTCTTCCTTGGGCAAACGGATATAGGAGAGAACATATTTGCCTGAACGTATGTCTAGTTACAGAGTAAAATATTATAGACGTAAATATGTTAATCCATGATATAAACAACAGTCACATCATACTTCTTTTTCATCTTATGCTTTTAATTGCTATCTGAATTAATATTGCAACTAATAGGAAAAATAGTTAAACATAATACATATTCGAAAATGTTTACCACACTTACATATTTCCATTGTCGTTAGTGGATTGGCAGTATCTGTAGAGGGTCGGACGCCATGCTTTCCAGCATAGTTACGTCCCTTTATGATCTGAGTTCAAATCCCGCCGAGGTTGACTTTACCTTTCATCCATAGGGGTCGATAAAATAAAGTACCAGTAATGCACTGGGTAATTGGTGGCCTTGTGCCTAAAAGTAGAAACAGTTATTATTATTACTACGTTTAGTTGTCCTTGTTAGCACTTGTGGCCAATAAAGAAACCATTATTACTATGTTTATTATTAGTATTATTATTTTTATTTTCATTATTATTACTACTACGATAATTGTTATTAATATTTACATTGCCATTATTATTAGTAGTATGATCATTTCAGTTGAAAATGGAAATCAGGGTGGAGAGGGAGGTGCTGCTTTCCAACCAGTTTGTTGGAACGTGGGTGAGATAGGCAATAATAGCCCGTGTGAATAGGCTTTCCATGAGCGTGGGCCTGTAGTATTGACAGAAGTCAACTGGTTGAGGGTCCTTGAGCTAGCGGTTAGGGTGACCGTAGCTTTATTTGAGCTGTTTATCTGTTCTTGTGACCTACGCCTCCGAGAGATTAATCACCGCTCCCATATGCACCTCGCGAGACAACATTGACAATTTTAATATATGAAACAGACAATGCCGAATAATTATGGTATGGACTTAATCCGTCTACTAAGAGATGAATATTATTTTATCATTTCGAAGATGCACTCTGATGAAATGTTATATACGGTGTTGTCTACTTTATGTATAACATGGTCAATTCTGTATTGATAATTGAAACAGCGATAAATGTGAGATTAATGTTGAGGCCGTATGTATGTATTTGACGTCTCGGAGACAAGAATAATCAATAACGATGTCGAATTTAAATATTAATTTTATTAAGGCAAAATAGTGAGTCTTATTACGGAGTTTCGCCTGCTTAACCAGATAACCAGACGAAATTCCAAGGTAGCAAGTCTCAATATGTAGTTGAAGCCAGATGGGCCAGATGGGTCTAAGTCCAGCATATATGATTTGTTTTGGCTTCGTTTCTATGGCTGGATGTCCTTCTTAATGCCAACAACTTTATAGTGTGTACTGGAAGCTTGGTTACCCTGGCTGGATGCTCTTCCTAATGCCAACCATTTTATAACAAGTAGTGAGAGCATTTTGTCATGAATTTGACACTACCACCTTACTAGGTGGACTGGTTACCTTTTGTCATGGCACCATCACCACCCCCTTCCAGGGAAGACATTTGTAGTGGCATCAACACTAATTCATTATAGCTCTAGGGTGAATAGTGAACATGGCTATGCTGGAGAGAGGGCTTGTGGCTGGGGTACTAGAATTTCATTGTTGGAGGAGGGGTGGTCATGGTAGTGCCCAGCTTCCCTTGTTCTAAAAGGGAATATTTACATACTGCTTGGAGCAAGTGGTTGGTTGGGTGGAGCTTGTCATATGGGGGGTACCAGGTTTCATGGGTTCGGAAAGTGTCGGGGTGCAAGGGTTCAGCTGAGAAGGTGAATCAGTCAAGGTTCCTTCTACATTTCTATTCTAGCATGGGCTGGGAAATGTAGT
>OZ024743.1:215559697-215605203 GCA_964016885.1 Eledone cirrhosa
TCTCGCGCGGTAGAGAGAATGCATTGCTGATATTGTAAATTCAATCACAACATAATCATCTGGTTTAGATGAGGTGCCCCTGGGAGTGGTGACTAATTTGTCAGAGGCTGACAACTCAAGAGAATTTAAAATGCATAAATTTAGCAAGGACGCTGGAGAAGCTGAAATTCGGTCTGGGGTGTTAAATACTGAATTATTTTCTGGCTGACTCGTGTGTGCGGAGTAGTCTTGGTCTCTAGAATGACAGCTGAGCAATTGCAATCGGGATTGATAATCCTAAATTTGGAAAAGGGTGGCAATAGAATATTTCCAATTACAGAGCGAACTCTTGTTAACACACTCCGTTAAAGCCTATGCTAAGTGCCTGGTAAATAGATACAGCGAGACTGTCGAGTCCAAGCTGAACAGTGCGGTCCTCGCCCTTGACGAAGCACATCAGACCAAACATTCGCTCTGCAGCAGGTTTTCGATCTGGAATCAATATCTCAGGAGAATCTAGGATTCATGAATGATAGGATGTATCCGTGTACAAGTTAAAGAAAACTATTTCTCTCATCGAACAAACAGTAGCATAATATTACTGTACATTAAGGTGTATATATATATATATATTTATATATATATACACACACACACATATATATATATACATGTGTGTGTGTGTTTGTGTGTGTGTGTGTGAGAGTCTGTATATATAATTTGTGTATGTGTGCAGGTGAGTTTATGACATATTATTTGTGATTATTGCTGGCCTTGTGCCTAACATAGAAACAATTATTATGCATTTGTTATGCAATATTTTTCCTCACATATATGTCGACCAAGTATGGTAAATTGTAGACAGTATTTATTTAATATTATAGAAAAACGAATATAGTGCATAGCGTATTAGGAAATACGAAACACCTTTAGATTTATGACAACGATGGGCATGCAAGGCATTATTTTATAACTATTTTCTAAAATATAATGTTCAAGTATGTGCGTACAATATAGAATTTAACCAATACGAACGATTAGGTTTTCATACCGTAAGAAAATAATACGACTAAGTTTTGAAAATATATTGAGGAAAGTCTGCTGACTAAAACACTATTTAAGTGATATAAAAAAAATACCAGAAAATACATGAAAATCAATAATATATTATATAAAAGATTTGGACGTATAATATTGTTCTCTCGTTATTGCGTTTAAAATATTGAACAAAAGATTGGATATTTTACATGAGTATTATCTATGAAATAACTATGTTTCCCAAACCATTTAAAAAAATATAATCTGATTTAATCTTTGCTAACAGAAGGACTCCTTTCAACTTTCGAAAAAGAAAAGGTAGAAGTTGCACAAAGAAATAAGTGAGAAAATCAGCAGACAAGGAAAACATTATTGAAATAGGGTTTATGATAGCAGAAGACGGCACAATAAGAAAAATAGAATTATATGAAAATGAATTATAGTGCATATAATTTAGAAGTGCCAAAATGATGATACGATGTATGTCACATATTTATTCATACATATATTTAAATCGATACATACAAACCTACAGTTGCATTTTCGATTTCATCTCTTTTTCTTTATACTTTCACTCGTGTAGGAGACCTCGGTTATTTTTCATTTTGTAAAAAAACCTCACTTTCTAATATATATATATATATATATATATATGTGTGTGTATATATTGTATATATATATATATATATATATATATATATATATATATATATATATATATATATATATATATATATATATATATATATATATATATATATATATATATATATATATATATATATATATATATATATACGATATTAATAAATGGAAACTATATTTATAAAACCATATTTATTTCATTATACATATTTCAGGGATACCAAATTAAATTATGGTATGCCTTCATCAGACAAAATACAATATATAACAGTTTTACAAATAATTTAATTTGGTATCCCTGAAATATGTTTAATGAAATAAATATGGTATTATAAATATAGTTTCCATTTATTAATATCGTATATCTACTGCAAATACTTGTCGAGTGCTTTATATCAGTTATACAAATATTTACTTGTTGTATCACAACAATTTTAAATAGAACTTATGCATATATATATATATATATATATATATATATATATATATATATATATATGTATATATGCAAAAATTTTATTTAAAATTGTTGCGTCACAACAAGTAAATATTTTATACCTGATATAAAGCACTCGACAAGTTTTTGGAGAAGATATACTATATTAAACAAATGGAAACTATATTTATAAAACCATATTTATTTCATTATACATATTTCAGAGATAGCATAATAAAAATATGGCATGTCTTTGTCAGATAAAATACAATATATAAACAGTTTTATAAATAATTTTGACGTACCAGGCAGCCTCCTAATTTAATGGTCGCTTATATTATGGTACGTCAAAATTATTTATAAAACTGTTTATATATTGTATTTTATTTAAGGAAGGCATGCCATATTTTTAATATGGTATCCCTGAAATATGTATAATGAAATAAATATGGTTTTATAAATATAGTTTCCATTTGTTTAATATCGTATATATATATATATATATATATATATATATATATATCAGAGCAAACAGCACGGACACTCTATCTCAAAATTATTTTTGAAAAGCATTTAGAAATGCGCAACCGGTAAAAACTTAAAAACTTAAAACCACAACTGAATACTAACCCATACAATCACTAATACTCTTTTATTCCTAATTAAACCATTTTTCAACTGTGAATAATTTGTCAGCATTTTCTATTCCATTTACCAATATATATATATATATATATATATATATATATATACATATATATGCAAAAATTGTATATATATATATATGTATATATATATATATATATATATATATATATATATATATATATATATATACAGTTTCCCTTCTTTTAATTTATTTCTTCTTTTGGAAAACTATATCGAGAACTAAATTTGAAGTTGAGTGAATAACCTCTTTGTATTATTCACCACAAGAACACCCGCTTCGATAGTGTTAAGATGCCTTTCTGTTTTGATATCATGTAATAGAACAATATTGGTTAATTATCATTTTGGACAGTGTCTTAATAGTTAAATCGAAGTAGGATATAAATCGAAAAAATTCTGCTGCGGAGGTGTATCTTAGTCTTGCGTAATAGCACTTTAATTCATTTACAGCTTTCGAATGCACACTAGAAACATTCTTCTGCTCAACCGAAATCGAGCTGATCCGGGCAGGAAATTATTTTTCCTTTTGATCTTCGTTATTTTTGCTATATACTACAGCTGGGATACTACACCTGGCCGGTCTATATATTGTTCACAGCTTTTCCCTTCAATATCTTATTGAATCCACTCTGACGGCGGAATTATTTCATTTATCATATAATTGCGTGTATAGAAATTGCTTTAGGTAATTCGACCAATTCTTACTCATATGGACAATCTAGATATGCAGAAAAAGGTTGTTAGTTGGAATATGATAAATATATTCTCCACGCAGCTGCATGTTACCAAAGATTTAACACCTACTATTGCATATATCTTAGAGACTGTATATTTGCTAATGTTGCTTATCTATCAGACGTTTTTCATATATCAGATCTCGTCCTGTAAATTGGTAATCAGAATAATTTAACAGTGAATTCATTTTTTTTCCTTCAAATTCCTGTGTGTGTAATCCTACATTTTTAAAGGTAATTATGTTTGTAATTGTTAGTGTATTTATTATGTTTGCGTCCGTTTTCCTGGGTATAGTTATATGGCTTATTGTAGTAAATTTGTTTTATATATTACAACGTAGGGCTCTACTAAACATTTATAAGCTGTGTTTGTGTATTCGTGTGTTTGTGTGTGTGTGTGTGTGTGTTTGTGTGTGTGTGTGATTAGATTTGTGTGTTTAGCATTAATGATAGCAAGTAGAAAAGAGATAGAAATAGAGATAGAGATATTCGGTATTATATAATGATAGTGCATATTCCTTTGAAACATACAGTGATATTAGGGAGGGATTCTCCGCTGACACAGGAATCGTAACATAAATTCCAGCAGTAGGATCTTAATGGGTTTCCCATAGTTACACTATATGATATGGAGATATAAACGCCCGTTCTACAAAAGCACCTGGAGGGTAAAAAGCCCCATCCAATTTGGTTTCTCTTAACACTATCCCGTACACATGGCAATTCTAAGAGAATGTTATATAAATGTGGTCATCGTGGAGGCAAGGGTACTTGCTCATTGACCTCAGGTCACTATATATGAACTGGAATTCAGACATTTAAATAAATCGATACATACACACCTACACGCATATATATCAGAACTGGAATTCAGACAAATGTGATCTAACACCCATTTCTGATACTATGGGATCTACATATTTCTTAGTTAGCCTGGTTGATGAGTTGGCTTGGCAGTGTTTTTCATGGATCTCGAGGTATAGACGATCTTCATAGACACAGACGGTAGTCCGGTGGTCCTGCATGGAAGGAAAATTGAAGGTTGTGCTTTTGGTTAGCCTTACTTGGTTGTCTCACCATTACTGTTAGCAGGAGACTGGAACAACATGTTAGTCCTAACCAGCGATTGTGTGGGAGTAGCTGAGTGTTTGGGGAGGTAGTATACACACACGAATCTTATCAAAGTGTTACCAACAAGATTTCAGGAATGTGTAATTGTGGACGAGGACAAATCGCATATGGTAATTTTGATCGTATGTAGATAGGTTTTGATTAAGGTAGCAGATAGGGATAGCTTTGTGCGTACACAATTATAAATGATCGCCTATTCAAATGCCGATCTGTATATTCGATTAATATAGAATATATCGTCTGGGAACAGTTTACTGACAGATTAACTTATCATTGTAGACAATTTGCAGAATTCTCTGGTTTGGGAGTGCTACACAGACATATGTAAATATATGCGTATACTCAAGGATATATGTATATATATATAAGAGAGAGAGAGAGAGAGAGAGAGAGAGAGAGAGAGAGAGAGAGAGAGAGGGAGAGAGAGAGAGAGAGAGAGAGAGAGAAGGATAACTAGGAGATTAAGTGAAGTTGATAGTCATCGAATTTCTTTAACATTAACAGAATGGAGACGATAAATAGGTAGACAGTATGAAATAATTTGAAAAAAAATGTTTAAAAAATTGAAAGCTACACGGAATGGCAAGTTTATAAATATCATGGAAATATTTACCTAGTGTAGAGACAATAGTTATTATTTTCAATAGGTTTTAATGGGCCGAGAAATAGATTTAAATTGCAGATTATTTCAGACATAAACTCTGACACGGATATTTTAGTGATGGTTTATCTGCAAAAAAATCATTTTGTATATATATGTATGTATGTTCTTCTGGTTTATAATTTCACAAATGGTTACCAATAGAGAGAGAGTCGGTTTCTAACATAGACACAAGTCTCTCTCATTGGAATTTACACATCATCAACTAGGTAGATTAAGTATGCATGCCTGCATGCATGCATGTGTAGATATGCATTTTAGTGTATGCGTGGATGTGGATGTTTTGAGTTGAACATGTGCATGTGTATATGCTTTGTATCAGTACATGTGGTATTAGATGCAACATTTTTGGAATGTTTTACATATTTATACTGTTCCATTAATGGATTGTTCTTGTAATTTCCTTACTAGTTGTGTTCTTTCTGTTCCTGTGAAGCCTAGCTTCTCAAGATTTGTATTGAGGCGGTTACTAACATACAACAGTGCACGAATAAACACAGGCATAAATCTGAAGGTGTAATCAGGGTGGAGTATATGCAGATTCCTCATCAGTTCTGTATAATCTTTGATATTATATTGGCTTCTGCTGGGCAACTAACTTCCACTACTGTGCATGCTTTTTTTCCCCTGTCCCATATCATATTATCTGGTCTATTATGCCTGCATTTTATTCGGGTTTTTACTGGAATATTCCAGAAGTACTCTTTCATATTATGTATATGGATGTCTTCCCCTTTGCTGTAGCTTTTAATGTGTTTATTATAGGGGCTACCTTATCTACGGATTGCATTGTACAGTGTTTTGGCCACTACATCATGCCTCATAGGTAGATAGTACCGCGATGAGATCTTTGGACATCTGCTGATGACATAGGTGACATCTTCGATGTTAATTATGCACAGTCTGCACTTGTTATCACATCTAGGTGTTTTGTCTGCACCCCGATCCCTTTTGTGAAGCAGGTATTTCGTGTTAATTTCCTGTTCTTGGATTGCAAAAGAGTATCCTTCAAAGTGGGAGCCAATATAGCGTTTGTTGGTCCAATATAGACTACTTTCCTTATCTATATTACTCTCATTCTGGAGCTTCCTGGCAACATATCCATGCATGATGTTTTGCTGATAAGCATGTTCCCAAATGTCATGATCTTATCTGTTTCATGCAGATAGACTTGCTCAAGAGACGGGCTCCTACGCTTCGAGGTTCGTAGATGTTGTCGGAGGGATATGATGCGACATTCAAATGCTGTCTGGATTGATGTTAGGCCTCTGCCTCCCTGCGTACGTTTCAAGTAAATGCGGTCTATGTCGCTGTTGATGTGGAAGTTTCCGGTGTTGTTTAGTATTTTGGCGAGTTCTAACATGAACTGCTCGGATTTCGTGTATCGTCCAATTGAGTATTCCAAACGATGGTGTTAGGACAGGCACAGCAAGCACATTGTGAACCACAGTTTTGTTTTGCGCAGAGAGTTCCGATGACCAAAACTTTCTTAATCGGGTGTAGTATTCCCTGATTACGCGTTCCTTATTAAAGATACCATTATAGGATATGTTCTCATCTATCCCCAGGTATCTGTATCAGTCCTCATCAGATATCGGTGAAACAGTTAGGACATTGATGACAATGTTGCTAGATTAGGTTGTTGTTCTTCCCCGCTTTACAGTCATATACGTGCATTGATCTTGGCCAATCTCCATTCCTATATCCGTTGAGAACATTTTAACCAGGTAAAGATTTTTCTTCATCTCATCCATGTTCTTGTCATAGAGTTTCAGTTCATCCACAAGAGAAATTATGGGTTAGGTTCGTATTTCTGTTCTCCTGTGAGCCAATGATGTATCATTCACATTTCTTGAGCATAAACGTCAAGAGCTTTAATGACAGGATGAATAATATCACAGAGAGACTGTCTCCCTGAAATATACGCCTGCGATATATTATTTTATCAGTGAAAATAGAGTCCTCCTTCTCTGTCTTAAATCAAGAAGAAGACAGCTTCTCTATGGCTCTGATAATAATGTCTGGGCTTTAGCAAGTTGGAGGGCCTCTATCACCCAAGAGTGGGGAACAGTATCGAAAGCTTTCCCGTAGTCCAGCTGACTGTAGCCATATTCCTCCTAAGTTGTCGCACCTCCGATATCGCAGTTTTGTTGATGAGAAGTTGTTCAGCACATCCTCAAACCCCTTTCTTTCCAGCTGATTGTTCATCTGTGATGATGTTATTATTTTCCCAGTGATATTAATGGAATATGTTCAGGCAGGCTGTATACATCTTATACATCAAGTACTGGCATGCACTGGGTCGGTAGTCTTTTTCCAAGTGGGTGTATTCGTTCTTGAGGACCAGTAATGTTTGTGCTAATGTCAACCATTCTGGTAAAGTGTATCTCGTTGGTAGAGGTCAGTAAGATACATCCGATAGAACATCAGATTTTTGTACCAGTATCCGACAATCATGTTAATTCCTGGTGTTTTCTTATCTTGGAATTTTCCTATCACAGTCTCAAGGGTGCCCTCACTTATTTCGCATGTTTTTGTTGTAGTGTAGGAGCAATAGTTCTTTCGGATTTCTTTTAGCCACACTGCATCTTGGTTGAAATTCTTGTCTTTACCCCATATTTTTCTCCAAAAGGAATCTGTCTTTCTGGAATGGGGCCTTAGTGATACTTTATATTTTGCCCTTCATATCTCTATAGACTGATGTTTGGTTTCGTCTGAATCTTTTATGAAGCACTTTTCGTTCATCTACCTTCTTCAGGTATCGGCGTTTTTCGCTCACAGCTCTCAATTCTTGTTTGTGGGTGATCAGCTTATATTGAAGTTATGGTTCTACTGTAACCAAACATCGTCTCTATTTTATTTTTCACTCTTTGTTGGTGAGGAGTCAGGTTTTTTGTGTTTGTTTGCATTTAAGGAGCATTGTCACATATCCTATGGTTTTTCGTAGGTCAGCAATCTTTTTTTCTATTTTAGTTATATATGATGGTGTTTTTGGTGGTGTTCTGTTCTTGTTAATATCTCTGCTATCACCAAGATAATGCTTCACTGTCGTTGCTAAGGCTTATAAACAGTCGTTCATTTGTCAAAATGTTGGGGTTTTTATCAGTCGTAAATATTCATGCCCTATTTCATCAATAACACGTAATATTTCATTATTTGTTGTTTTTTTTATTAAATATTGTCGTTTTAATACGTTCAGCAAGAGAGATATTTATACATGAATTAATTTCTCTCTGGAAGAATTCGTTGAGGGAAATTTTCAATTGTTTATACTTTTGATTATTATCATTATCGATAGTATTTCCACAACAGTCGAGGTAGACTCGAATGGTATGCGTGGTGTCACATTTCTTCGATTATTATTATTATCGATAGTGGTTTCCCCAGCATTCGAGGTAGACTAAGATGGTACACGTGGTGTCAAGTTTCTTACAGGCATAGTTGTTTCAAGGCACTGTTCGACCTGGCTGCTAGGAAGTCTAGTAGCATGGAGACCTGTAGCACGTGTTGGTGATTCCATATTTGTTGTGGGGGACTTAAAATTAATAATATTTATCTTATTTTTACGCTCAACAAACGTCGCTTGTTGGCGTAATTATTTCGCTGTGAAGTGATTTAGCTCTGGGTGTATTTCGTCACAGTGTAGCTTCATTCTATTCATATAGTCAATGGAGGGATTGTTTTTTGCCATTTTATAACAATTAAATTAATCATTAATTTCGCAACTCCAAGAGAAATGCAATTTATAATTTCGGTTTCTTCTGTAGCTACACTGAATACATTTTGTTTACCTTTCTCGTTTTTCTTCGGTACTCCACTGATGTTGTTGTTGTTGTTGATGTTGTGTTCAGCCATGCAAATCCTTGTAAAATGAATTAAGTATTTAGTGGGATAACTCTACGAATTCGAATAAAAGATTTCTTCAATAGATATAGTTAGAAGAATATCCAGTTATTCAACATGACTGGTAGTTGCGGCATTACTGTCGGAGATAGTATTCATCTTAAATTTTAATGAATAGTCTCCAACACCAAAATATGCGACTGATCGCGTTGACTGAATATGTATGTAAGCATGTATGTATGTACGTATGTATATATGTATGTAGGCAGAATTCTAGGAGAAGGAAAACTCTGATATAACACCTGCAACCCTGATGGTATCCACTGATGTTGACTTGTTCTTCTTTTGGTTAAGAGAGTGGGACTGTCTTTGTGCAGTGCCTTTGCTCACTATAAAAGCGTCACGGCACAGGCATTGCTTTATATCTGGAGATCTCTCTGCACTTGTCGTCACATGGTACCATGAGCCCAGCACTATGTGTCAATAATTGTCACAAGTGTAGTGTTTGTACCAGAGTTTTCAAGTCGCTGGCTGGTCTAAAAAGTCACACTCGTTCAGCGCATCGGTAGGGGTTCTCCTACATGGATATAAAGTAGTGGCCGTACTCGAAAACGAGTTGGCAGCCACCATGTATGTATGTATGTATGTATATATGTATGTAGGTATGTATATATGTGTATATATATATGCATGTGTATATACATATATATATATATATATATATAGAGAGAGAGAGATGTATGCATGTGTATGTATATGCGCGGGGACATAGAAATAATCGGGCGGGATATCGGATCGCATAGGTAAACCACTGGGTGTGAAGGATACCTTATATTTTGTCAGAGCATTCTTCTAGGAGACGGTAGCTCAGGAAACTGGGATAACTCCGACATAAAACCTGCGGCTCTGTAGTTACCTATAAGGTTGACCTTTTCCTCTTTTCGGGTTATAGCTACTGTCGCTCAGAGAGTGGGATTGGCTCAGTGCAATGTCTTTCCTCATTAAAAAGTTTCGTCACGCACGATGGCATTAATTGATAATTATTAATAGTGTTATATCGTGCAATGGCCAAAATCCATAACGAGGGGGCAGTCATCATATATGTATGTAGATATGCATGCATATAGTATGTATGTACGCATATATCTATGTATACACGTATGTATATATGCGTGTATATATGTATATATGCATGTATGTATGTCAGGTCATTCTCGAGCGCTACAGGTAAAACGTAACCCAGTACAACCTGTCCCATGGTTGGATCATCAGTGACTAAACTAGCAACCACACAAAGCTTGTTTGGTGAGGAGAGTGATATTTGGACACCGTTCGGGTTGAAATACAACACCCGGCAAACTGCGGAGGAACTCAGTAGAGTCAACGGCCATCGAAATAGAACTTTTTCTATCACCTGGGGTAAAATGCCCCCAGTTTTTGTCACAACATTTTTCTAATAGAAGGCAACTCCAAAAAAAAAGTTGCGGCTTCGGAAGCATATGATGATTTTGACCAGTTCTCATTTTCGGGTACTGTTTTCGATTTTCAGAGAGTAACATTTCCCCACTTAAAACAGCTTCAAAGCACAAGCATTGCTTGTTCAGGATCTGTTACATGTTCGTATATCTGGCCGTAGCCATAAAGTGCACCGTTTTCTGTAATCTGTCAATCGATTGCAATACTCTTAGCAGGGTTTTCAGCCATCATGTATGTGTGCATGCAGAAAGACGCCTAGTGTTTAGAGGTTTGGGCTTTAAATCAGGAGATAATGAGTTCGATAATCGGACCGGGTATTGTTCCGTGCCTTTCATAAAGACACATTAGAAATGAATTGCACCGTCCCTGGGGACAAGCTATATCGCACATTGATTTCCCTTAGACAACATCGGTGACGAGGAGACGGGATCCTGGTATGCATGGGCAAGTGTAAGTTTTTCAGAAACAAGCTAGCGCGTTCTTCTGCCTAGAAGGTGAAATTATGTATACAAATCCCATAGTTATGTATGGAATGTAAAATATTTGACGGTATGTTAAATATTTGAATTTTTTCAGTCCAGCTTTATAAATGTGTCGGTCGAAATATGATAATAAATACATCATTGACGTATTTGTGAAATATGTATGAGTATAGATATAAATATGTATATATATTTATATATATATAGGTTCCGAAGAGATTGCTTTGGTAACAATAGAATCAAGCAGGAGAAAGATCTCAACATTTGTAGTGTGTAGTTAGGATGGAGATTCAGTATAATAATAACATTAAGAAAGATGTTGATGTTACATAAATCATTTATTCGTTATAATTATTTGAACGGTCCTCCCATGCGTTTGCTTTTATCGGAACGGTATCCTGCCGCCGGCAGGAAAAAACATGTCGTTCTGCTTGTCCGCGTGGGACACATATGAGTTCCTGAAAGGGTCTACCAGCCGTCGTGTTTTCTGGAGTAAGTGCTAATTAACACTTGGAGCGCCCGATCTCATCTCAGACCCTCCACCTCGAACCCCTCTCCTCCACTCTCCACACATACACACACACCTACACTCATACAGGGACTATACATGCACAGATATGAACTCCACCCCAACACACGCACAATGGTTTTCCCAAACCCACATTCACGTACACTCACTTCCTCCCCGGCTCTCACACTTACAACCACACATACACACACACACTTACATCTACACATACACACACCTTACCTTCCACCATCCCCACTCGGACACTCATTTTCTTGCTTTCCTTCCTCCTCTCACTCCTCCACCCAACGCTTACGCACAACCACACCCTTTCCATCCCGGACCCGTACACACTCCCCACCAATTCACCTTCATTTTTTTTTATTCTGTCTTTTATATATTCCTTTTCAATTTTGTTTCTATTTATTTTGATTTTCCCTTCCTTTCAAGTTTTTCCTTTTAACTCCCCTCCTCACTCCCTCTCGGAGCTCCTCCCAACTTCCTGATGAAGGACGTATGTCCGAAAAATCAGAACCTCCCCCATTCTCACAAACCGGGAAAATATTAACAGTATGTAATATTGACTCCTGCTTTTGTTTGTTTATTTGTTCTTTCGAACTATATATGTATATGTAAGTTATTCCGGGTTGAATCGGAGGCAACCACAGTAAGTAAGGTACTCAATACATAGCAGAGTGTAACAGTTTTAATATAGATGAGATTCTACAGGACTAGAACTGTTTCATTCTTTAGAAATCATCAGGAATCTCTGAGATTCCTGATGATTTCTAAAGAATGAAACATTTCTAATCCTGTAAAATCTCACCCCTCTCTCTCTCTCTCTCTCTCTCTCTCTCTCTCTCTCTCTCTCTCTCTCTCTCTCTCTCTCTCTCTCTCTCTCTTTCTCTCTCTCTCTCTCTCTCTATATATATATATATATATATATGAGAAAAACGTGCTGCAGGGTTGCTAATGGGTTACATATGAATAAAGTTAGTCCTTCATCAGTGATTTTCCAACCATCATTGGTATTGCATCGCTTTAAAGACCATATACCTCCGGTTGGTGCGAGCAACGGCTAAAAAAAGTCGTTGGGACACGTATATAAAGGGAACACGAGTGTAAACAAACAAAATGGTGAAGCAACGAAAAGTGAGGAAGAAGGAGTCAAGTCCCAAATTTCTATGAATTTAAATTCGGTGAAATCGTGAACGAGAGAGAATAAAGACCATCAAACCTGGTTGGAATGTAAGCAAGGAAGGAATTCCGTACAGGTCTAACGGGAGGAAGAAGGGATCTAGTCTGTGATTTCGGTGAACGTAAGTTCTGTGAAATCGTAGACGAGAGAGAGAAAAAAAGCGACCTGCCAGACCAAGGGTGCGAAAGAAAAGAATTACGCACAGGTCAAACGGGAAGAAGGAGGAGGAGGAGAGGTAGTAACAGAGAATGAGTGAGTGAAGGGTGAGGAAGAGGTTAACAGAGAGATTGACTGCTAGAGAGGGTAAAGATACAGAGAAAGAGGAAGCAGTAAGAACGAAATAGACGTCTAACAGCGGGGAAAAAAATATGTGTAAATATGAGAAAAACGTGCTGCAGGGTTGCTAATGGGTTACATATGAATAAAGTTAGTCCTTCTTCACCATTTTGTTTGTTTACACTCGTGTTCCCTTTTTTTACGTGTCCCAACGACTTTTTTTAGCCGTTGCTCGCACCAACTGGAGGTATATGGTCTTTAAAGCGATGAAATACCAATGATGGCTGGAAGATCACTGATGAAGGACTAACTTTATTCATATATATATATATATATATATATATATATATATATATATATATATATATATATATATATATATATAGTGTTAATCTATGAGAGAATAAGAAACACAAGATAAGTTATTAAAATATCCCATTGTCTTACGATCACTTACAGTAACATCAATTCCTGTTCACCCTGATAGGTTTGCTCTCTGAAAAGATAATGAACAATAGATTAATTAACTACCCAGCTTAGGTTTTCTTATTCTTTCATTATTTTGCATTATATATCTGACTCGGTAGTTTTGAATACTGAATACGATGATATTATCCCCCCCCCCAAAAAAAAAAAACGATAGCACTTGGCCTCTACGGAATAATCCCCAACACACTTACACTCCATTTTAGAAATGTGTATTGTGTTGTTGTCAATATTCAATCGAAGCGGAATGATATCATTTTCATGTTAGGTCATTTATATGTAATGCAAACTTAAGAAATAAGTAACAATCACTCTCATGGTATGTAACCAAATATAGGCATATATGTATCCATACAAATATAGTTTCATTGTATGCGTTATAAACGTATTTCATGTTTGTTTTAATGGACTTCATGAATTCTTCTATAATTCTTCTTATAAATCTTTAGCTTGTTATATTTGCACTATAGTTGATTACTACGAAAAAAGTATTTACGATATTTCAAACAATTTTGTAAGCTTCAACAGAGAGAATTACCGTAATTTTTTCTATTGGTCTGACTGGTGAATACTGTCTGAACGTTGTTATTACCATATTGTTTAAACTGCTTCCCTTAGGCATCATGTCTTGACTAAGTATTGCTGTGTATGTGTGAGCAGGTGTAATTATGCGTGTTATCACTGTTAGGATGTGTATATTGATAAAGAATGTATTGACGTATTTATTAAATATTATTTATTTGTGCCAATAGTAGAAACAATTATTTATTAAGTCCCATTGATATATTCTAGCAATCAATGACTGTGTACGTGTATGTACACCTGATTGTGTATTGTGTGTGTTTGTCAGCGCCTATTACCTTTTTGTATGTGAGTTTCGACGTGTGTATGCAAATAAACATATACAGAAAGGGAGAGTCATATTTAGAGAGAGAATGTGTGTTTGATTGTGAGCATGCGCCCGCGCGCGCGCGTGTGTGCGTGTGTGTGTGTGTGTGTGTGTGTGTGTGTGTACCTGTGTCAGAGCGATGTAAATAAGAATAAATGAGTGAATGTAGATGGTTATTGAATTTGTGAATAGATCAAACGCACTGGTCGATGTGTTTACTTGAAATATTAGAGCTAAAGGGGAGTTTATGGAAAATATCTTAAGATACAAGGGGACGGTACTTGTTAGAATAATTTGTTTACATATCATTGAAGTAAATCAAAGCAAAGAATCTGCGCAGAGAGCCACGGGATAAACTATAGGTGATGAAATATTTATTCTCTGTGATAAATAGATATGTGAGATGAAATCTGAAGGTTTTGACTGAAAGTACGTTTATCTGATAAGTATCCCCGTGATTTGGTATAATGTAGTCACTGAACTAGTTAATTTAAGCTGCTTTCTTACAAGTATGTACTCTCTTCAAAACGTATCCACAAAAACATTCATAAATGTTCATAATAATATTAGACAGTGTAAACTCAGGGGAGGTGATCATTATTATATTCGTACAAAGCTTCCTTATATTGAAACTAATTAATAATCTACATTCATAACGATTACGACCAATCAGGAATAGTCGTTAATCTTATATAGAGATGAAGAACCTTTATATTTCTAGCAATTATCACATCCAGATGGAGGTGAATGTTAGTCAGCACAAAGCAAGATCGATATTATAAATCTAGATAAACAAACTACATGAGGAAGTGATCTTCAACTTGCACTCGATAGGTTTCATGCGGAGTGCTGGATGGTTGGAATGAAAATCAGCGCTGCGAAAACTGAGACACTCGTCCTCTCCAGGAAGCTCGCGCAATGCACTCTAATGTACAGGGAGCTCCACTGAAGCAGACAGAGAGGTTCAAGTATCTCGGGTACGTGTTTACGAGTGATGTAATGTAGGAGGCCGAATTAAGTGCAAGAATTTGAGATGGTGTATTAATGTACATAATAATCAGAAGAAGGTAGGTAAGCGTAAAAGCAAAACGCACTCCATGGAAGGGGCTTTAGAGTAACTTTAATAGAGTGTGTAGAACGAAGATCATAGAGTCACTCCAGGTAGAACTGCTACTTCTCCGCATCGGTGCTATGGGCATATTGTTAGAATATCTTAGTGAGGTCCTCTGACAGATATTACGTTACGGGCAAATCCAAGCGGCAGGAGACTCAGGGATAAACCCAGAGGAAGAGGGTTGGAAAAAATCCATGAGCTTGGCTGCTCTTGCATGGGGATCCAGCCGGAACACATGCAGACGGTTGCTTCTGACAAAAGCTGCTGGAAATAGTGTTTGAGGATTCTGCACCCACGACCTTTCTGTACATGACTGTAAAAGATTTAACCAGCATATTTAGACACGATTACCAGGAGGATAGACTCTAACACTTTTAGAAAAATGAATATTTTACAAAAGAATCAATCTTTTCAATGCAAATTCATTCTATTTAGTGGTGGTATTTTCAGGTTCTATGCACCAAATAGGATAGAAATATTTTAATTATTGATTTAGAGTGTGAATGGTGTCGCTGCGTAATTTTTTTCTCAAAACTCAACGATATTCTTGCACTAACCCAAGTACAATATCATACATTATTTAGTGGTCCTTTCATCACTAAACATATGTGTTGGTGAAGGTTATGCTTCAGAGAATAGAAAACAAGAACGTGAGCGCTTTCACACAAACAGCATACACACATACCACCACCCTTACACATGCAAACGCACACAAGCATATAGATTGATATATATATCTCTTTCTCTTTCCATATATGTGTATATATATATATATATATATATATATATATATATATATATATATATGTATATGAAATATATATTGCTAATGCAGTCTAAGTAATATATTATCATGGTAACTGATTCTATGTGTTATACTACTTATAATAATAACTAAGTGAGTACTCAATGTTTGGCATTTTAGCGCCAAATTTGCATCAAACTGTTATTGGTCATCAACTCAATATGTATATCATTAATAAATCGTATATATATATATATATATATATATATATATATATATATATATATATATATATATATATATATATAGTATACAAAAACGAAAGATTAGTGATGCATTTGGACTCAGTTTATTGCGTGTTACAATTGTTTCACTCGAGACATAATCACTGTATGGATCTGGCTGATTATAGGTCTGCAGTTTCCTTCGGACACGGGCAGTTCGTTCGGAGCAAATGTTCTCAAATTTGCTCAAATTTCTCAAATTTTCTCAAATTTGCTCCGAACGAACTGCCGGTGTCCGAACGAACTGCCCGTGTCCGAAGGAACTTCCAGGCATAGAATCAGCCAGATCCATGCAGTGATGATATCTCCAGCTACCTTCCGGCGAAACAATTGTAACACGCAATAAACTGAGTCCAGGTGCATCATTGAATTTTTTGTTTTTTTTTATGCTATCCACACTCTGCTCTGTATGAATATTGAGTGCTAATTTTGGCATACCGCCTATGGAAGCATCATAGATACCATTATACACACGTATATATATATATATGTATATATATATATATATATATATATATATATATATAGTAATAATAATAAATTTGAGGACTAATATCCAAAGAGGGCTCGATAAGGATAAATATATATCAAATATATAAGAACCGTAGAGCAAATATTTATTAAAATAACAGATTCAAGTTTAAGCAAAGAATCGCTGCTTTCACCCTTAACGGGATCTTCTGAAACTAATAAAGTCAATCTGTGAACGCAGAAGTAAATATAAACAAAAAACGTTGCAACCGAATGTAGAGAGGAAGACGATACTTTGGTTCGTGGAAACGTTCCCTGGTAAAGGACGGAGAAAAAACGAAGATAATACGTCATTATTTGGTGCGGTGAAAACAATTACACGCTAAGACAAAACCACGTTTATGGTATAAATGAAATCGTAGACTAATATTCTATTGGGTGGTTCATGGAGACGTTCTCTGGCAATGAACGGAAAAAACGAAGATAATACGTCATTATGTGGAGTAGTAAGAACAACTACACGCAAAGACAAAACCACGTAAATGGAATAACTGAAGTCGTAGACTAAAATTTTATTTAGGAAACGGAATGATTCTCGGCTTCAGAATTAAGAATAAAGTAAATAAAATACAGAGGTAATTGAAATTAAATATATACATCCACGCATCAATATACGTACATACACAAGCATACTCGAAAACACTCGGCATGGGTAACAAATACAAGACCGCCCATAAGAGAAAAGAAAAAAAACATGCACGCACATACAGAACGCACGCAACGCCGGTACCCGCACGCATACGAACGTATACACCAAATACACATAAAATTATATTTAAAAACACATGTATATACATGTGTGTGCGTGTGTGTGTGCGTGTATACATAATTAAATAAACATATATAAATATACACACATAAATACGTATATAACGCGCGCGCACACACACCCACATGTAAATACACAATGTTCGCGGACTACGTCAACCAAAACACAAAGTACGCATATACACACACCCTATATACGCACGAACCCGCATACTCACACAGACGCAAAACCCACGTATGCGCATAACCAAATGCACATGTACCAATATATATAATATATACGCCAATAAAATATACAAGCAAATATTCATACGAGAAAGTATACGTACCTTTACAAAACATACAAGTAATATATACTTACCTATACGAATAAGTAATGGTAATAACATAACATATACTTAGCTACCACATCAAGCCGTAAAATATCCGCGTATTGTTCGTACTATCCGTTAGGGTATAATGTGGGGCTTTAATACAGGAATGTTTTGTGCAATTTATGTTTACAAGCCGAAATTGCCTCAGATTTATTGTTTAAGATATGGTCTTTGGCGTAGAGTATTTCGAGGACCTCAGCGGCGCAGAGGTCACACAGTCTTTTATTTCCGTTATACGATCTAGCCTTAGCTAGGATCTCCCAGTGTAACTTATATTGGGCGTGGTTGTCATTTAGACTCCATATATTAGCTGAAAGTGACGTCATATTCCTTCTTAAAGGGTTAAGAAAATATTGGGTATGCATTTAAAGACGCTGCTTGAATATATTGGCGGTTAACACTATGTAGGCCCTACGGGACGTGGATGTTTCAACCTTACATTTGTAGACAATGTTACTAGAGAGTCATTTCCCGTATAGGGAACAGTGAACCCGATTCCTACAATTACAGTTAGTATTAGCTACAGGGTTGTACCTGTACCTACGGCTAGGTAATTTAGCTAAATTTGAAGTTCATATGTTATCTGTAAGTTTAGGAGTCGTAGAGTAAGAAATGTTAATGGTATTTCTATTTAAAATGTTACTATATGTATGTGCTGGGGGGAAATGCTTCATAATAAGGGAGAGAAATATCTTAGCTAATGGTGTGGCCACCTCCATATTATATGGTGGGTTATACCATATAATGCGTCGGGATCTATCTTTCCGAGGTCTATTCTCGTACTCTGTATGAGCTAACTTATCGACAAATCCACTCCGAGCAAGAGCTTAATTGTAATATGTGGAATGGTCGTTGAAAATATGCTCGTTTGTAGATAGACGGGAAAGCATCAAAGATATATATATATATATATATATATATATATATATATATATATATATATATATATATATATATATATATATATATATATATAATCAAGGTTTGGCAAATAAGAAAAAGTTTCAAAATAAATTTCAAAAAATTCACTGTACTCACTATGGTTACCTTTACCGAATCGGTTTCGCTTCTTAAAAAAAAAGGACTGTCCATTTATTTTGAGACTCGAACCTGATTCGGTAAATGTAACCATAGTGAGTACAGTGAATTTTTTGAAATTTATTTTGAATCTTTTTCTTATTTGCTAAACCTTGATTATATATATTCTGGCTCGTTAATTTATTAACCTGCCATTGAACCACATTGGCATATGGATGGACAATACATGTGTCCCTGGACGCTTTATTATATATATATATATATATATATATATATATAGTATTAATTATACTATTTATGGTTATGCAAATACAAAAACCGTTTGCAGTTATATATATTTTTATATAAACCCTAAATAGTGGTAGGCAGTAATATATTACTACCTTATTACCAGTAAGCTAAATAGCTCAATGTAAAAACATCAGATGATTTACAGAGCAGTTATATGAATTATAAGAATCAAAGAACTGTTCAAAACATTTTTATGCTTACAACTGTTTCCTCCAAACCGAGGTTTGGATTCTTCGGAGCAATTTATTATTGAATGAACACTTATATGACCTCCTTATCACCCAAGAGACATACAGATACATATGAAAATATTGTGGGTCAACATTCATTATAGCATTTAGTGTGGCAGTACACACATAGAGATTACATTCATATTAAAAGATACAATCAAAAATACAGGTTAAAATACAACATGAAATTAAGGGGTTTAATAGTGCAAAGGTTATATGTATGGCAAGAACGTGCGTCTTGTTTATATAGTGTAGCAGAGAGTTACATGTAATAGAAGCATTTAAGCAGGTAATCGAGAGTGTTGAGGTGGTTGATCTGGTGAGGAATTCTTTATATGATTGTTATAGTCTGTGCGTGGAGAAATAATATAAGTATTAAAAATAGTGTAAGCATTAACAATAATGGAAATGCGTAGCGAAGCGATGATAAGGATTTCATGCACTGCGACATTTTCATAGTCTGGGGAGCGTATTTTTCAGATTATATGCCCCTCACATAATCCACGACTATTCGATATTGGGTGTTTGACAATCCAGTTAGAGAACCGTAGTCTGATGTTCTTTAGCTCAATAAAGGAGGAAGATACGTTGCGAGAATCGACATCGAAATACTACCCGGAAGTGTGTGTGTGGCTAGGGGATTTAATGCATGAGGGGAGGAAACCCAGCGGTTTCTATCACTAACTATTAAATTGTGTCTCAAAATAGACACGAACCTATTTGGTTATGCGCAGTTTCTAAAAAATTTCTAAAAATTTAAAGTGTTTTAACTATAGAGTAGTCTATTAAGTTGTGCTGAAGGTGTTCCTATTCTGGTGATTAACCCCCATCGCAGAGTGCCACAAATGAATATTATACACGACGAGTGAGAATTCTCAATTAATGATCTCTGAGATTGCAGTCTACTCAAAGAACCTGGCAAGATGATTGCAGAATCACTTCAACACACAATGATCTCCTGTAAGTTCTGGGTCAGTGCTTGCTACATTGGATGTCTAAAGATAATCATCACCAGGGCAGACCAGAGGTCAATCCACAGTCCTCATTACTCCAATCTGACCATCAAATCACACATATATGTACAACCCATACGCCACTTGCAATACATTTATTCACTGCACTCAGCATATCGGTCATACAGCTCATCAGCGTTACTAGATTAATTAGTTTTTCATTTGTCCAACGATGGCACTTCCTCCGCACAGCACCAACAATACAATCAATTCAATGCTAAAATTAACTATAAAGTGGTGTGGTGCAGTTCAAGCAAGTGGATGTTGTCACACCCAAAGTAGAAGTACAAAGGGGTATTCTCCCTGTGAAGGGTTCCAGAGGGATATCGCGATTTCTGTTATATTAGATTAATGAGTGTTGGGTATGTGGCATAAGGTATGCCCCTGGTGTTTGATGCTAGAGACGGTGTTTGTTTCAAGTCCGACATTACTATATATTGGGCTTAAAGTTTTGGAAGGAATGTCTGAAGCGGTGATGGCAAGTTGCAAGCACTTCAGATTTTTGTTAAGTAGGGTTCGTGTTAGAGAAGATAATATTCTAGGTCTGTAGTATACAGAGGTTACAAAATATATTAGGTGGTTTGTACGAAGTCGCGCTACCTATCACTTCCCATTTGAGTGTGTAAGGTTTATTTTTAGTTTTTAGATAGTGTATGTAGCTAGATAGTGAGGTGCAGTTGGCTAGACTGTGCTTTTTGAACGAGTGGATGTGCGAATTATATCTGATTTTGAAGCAGTTAGAAGTGGAGCATACATAGGTCTCTGAAGAGTTGCTAGTTGTGACGGTGCATGAGTATATGATATCCTTGGTTAGGCATTTTTTTTCTAAAGGGCAGGTTCTATTAGCTCTCGAGTTACAATTATCCTGGGTGTTAGTCTGCTGGTGATAATGCAGTGCAGAAGTCCGGGTGGTAGCTATAGGATTTTGGACATTTGAGTTGTCGACCCCGGTGTTATTTCTTATACTATTGTTATTTCTATTATTACTGCCGTTATTATGGTTGCTTGCTACAGAGGTATTTAGAAGTTTTACCTCCTGTTGTGATTTCGTTTGTTGGAAGTAAGAATTAATTTTACTTTTATTGCTGCTAGCTATGTGGTATGCTAAGTTAGGCGTCGTAGAGTATGAGATTTTAATAGTGTTTTTGTTTAAAATGTTATGGTACTTGTGTCCTAGAGGGAAGTTTTTTATCTAGTAGTGAGAAGAAAGCCCTAGGAATGTTGGTGGAGACATTTAGGTTGAAAGGAGGGATGAAAAGTGTATTATTTCTTCTTCTATTTTTGTTTTTAGTGACTGGTGCGTTGTTTCTTACTAAGGTACTACGGTAGTTTCCGTGGTAATGGTTACTTCTGGTGACACCCTCCACTTTAGTGTACGTGTGGTTGCTATTCATATTATTAAGTTTCCTCATGGACATATTGTGCGAGATGATGTTGTAGCTATGTGTTTTCTTAGGTAGGAACTCAATCTCTATATTATGGCCGGATCTAGCTAATGCTTGATTATAATAACGTGAGTTTTTGCTAAATATGTTTGCGTCGTAGGATAGATGAGAGGTTCTATTGGATACGCCCTTAGAGATAGAGTTTAATATTGATCTAGGATGATTAGACTTGGAATCCACGTAAATGAGTTTTTCGTTAGGCTTATGGTAAGGTGTATATATTTTTGAGTCTATGTATAGTGTGGCGTCTAGGAAGTTAACATTTGTAGTGTTTTTGTCCATGGTGATACTAAGGTTAAAGTTTTTGAATGTCTTGTGCAATAGTTTTCTAGTTCTTTCTATATTGAATTTTTTATATTCTATAAGTAGAAGTGCATCATCGCGGTGCAAACCACCGTTGAGGTAAAGGAGGTCCTTATGGATTTCATTAAGTAGGTATAGGCCGACCAAATCAGTGACCTGCGCCGAGTCACTAGAACCCATGGTTATGTCGAAGTTGTTGTGCGCATACTTGCGGGTCCATAGTTGGTCCTCGAAGGTGATTATGGTTTTACGGGCCGCAAGTATGACATCAATCTGGGCTCTAGTCACGTCGCCATTGTTCATGGCCATGATTAGGGCCTTATTTAAGAGGATAGAGGAAATAGAGGTGTAGTATGAATTGATATCAAATTGAATACATTTTTTGTTAACTTCCTAGACGCCACACTATACCTCGACTCAAAAATATATACACCTTTACACAAGCCTAACGAAACACTCATTTACGTGGATACCAAGTCTAATCACCCTAGATCGATATTAAACTCTATCTCTAAGGGGGTATCCAATAGAATCTCTACTCTATCCTATGACGCAAACATATTTAGCAAAAACTCACAATATTATAATCAAGCATTAGCTAGATCCGGCCATAATATGGAGATTGAGTTCCTACCTAAGAAAACATATAGCTACAACATCATCTCGCACAATATGTCCTTGAGGAAACCTAATAATATGAATAGCAACCACACGTACACGAAAGCGGAGGGTGCCACCAGAAGTAACCATTACCACTGAAACTACCGTAGTACCTTAGGAAGAAACAACACACGAGACACTAAAAACAAAAATAGAAGAAGAAATAATACACTTTTCATCCCTCCTTTCAACCTAAATGTCTCCACCAACATACCTAGGGCTTTCTTCTCACTACTAGATAAAACACTTCCCTCTAGGACACAAGTACCATAACCTTTTAAACAAAAACACTATTAAAATCTCATACTCTACGACGCCTAACTTAGCATACCACATAGCTAGCAGAAATAAAAGTAAAATTAATTCTTACTTTCAACAAACGAAATCACAACAGGAGGTAAACCTTCTAAATACCTCTCTAGCAATCAACCACAATAACGGCAGTAATAATAGAAATAACAATAGTATAAGAAATAACACCGGGGTCGACAATCCGAATGTCCAAAATCCTATAGCTACCACCCGGACTTCTGCACTGCATTATAACCAGCAGACTAACACCCAGGATAATTGTAACTCTAGAGCTAATAGAACCTGCCCTTTAGATAAAAAAAATGCCTAACCAAGGATATCATATACTCATGCACTGTCACAACTAGCAACTCTTCAGAAACCTATGTAGGCTCCACTTCTAACTGCTTCAAAATCAGATATAATCCGCACATCCACTCGTTCAAAAAGCACAGTCTAGCCAACTCCACCTCACTATCTAGCTACATACACTATCTAAAAACTAAAAATAAACCTTACACATTCAAATGGGAATTGATAGTTAGCGCGACTTCGTACAAACCACCTAATAAATTGTGTAACCTCTGTATACTAGAGACCCACAATATTACTTCTCTAACCGTAACCTACTTAACAAAAAATCTGAAGTGTTTGCAACTTGCCAGCACCGCTTCAGACATTCCTTCCTAAATTTTAAGCCCAATATAGAGCAATGTCGGACTTGAACCAAACACCACCTCTAGCATCAAACACCAGGGTCACACCTCATACCACCACCCCAACATTCATTGATCTAATATAACAGAAATCGCGACATCCCTCTGGAACCCTTCACAGGGAGAATACCCCTTTGTAATTCTACTTTGGGTGTGACAACATCCACTTGCTTGAACTGCACTACACCACTTTATAGTTAATTTAAGCATTGAATTGATTGTATTGTTGGTGCTGTGCGGAGGAAGTGCCATCGTTGGACAAATGCAAAACTAATTAATCTAGTAACGCTGATGAGCTGTATGACCGGTAAGCTGAGTGCAGTGAATAAATGTATTGCAAGTGGCGTATGGGTTGTACATATATGTGTGATTTGATGGTCAGATTGGAGTCATGAGGACTGTGGATTGACCTCTGGTCTGCCCTAGTGATGATTATCTTTCGACATCCAATGTAGCAAGCACTGACCCAGAACTTACCGGAGATCATTGTGTGTTGTAGTGATTCTGCAATCACATTGCCTGGTTCTTTGAGTAGACATCAATCACAGAGATCATTAATTGAGAATTCTCACTCGTCGTGTATAATATTCATTTGTGGCACTCTGCGATGGGGGTTAATCACCAGAATAGGAACACCTTCAGCACAACTTAATAGACTACTCTATAGTTAAAACATTTTAAATTTTTAGAAATTTTTTAGAAACTGCGCATAACCAAATAGGTTAGGGTCTATTTTGAGACACAATTTAATAGTTAGTGATAGAAACCGCTGGGTTACCTCCCCTCATGCATTAAATCCCCTAGCCACACACACACTTCCGGGTAGTATTTCCATGTCGATTCTCGCAACGTATCTTCCTCCTGTATTGAGCTAAAGAACATCAGACTACGATTCTCTAACTGGATTGTCAAACTACCAATATCGAATAGTTGTGGATTATGTGAGGAGCATATAATCTGAAAAATACGCTCCCCAGACTATGAAAATGTCGCAGTGCATGAAATCCTTATCATCGCTTCGCTACGCATTTCCAATATTTTTAATGCTTACACTATTTGTAATACTTATATTATTTCTCCACGCACAGACTATAACAATCATATGAAAAATTCATCACCAGATCAACCACCTCAACACTCTCGATTACCTGCTTAAATGCTTCTATTACACGTAACTCTCTGCCACACTATATAAACAAGACGCACGTTCTTACCATACATATAACCTTTGCACTATATAGCCGCTTAAATTTATGTTGTATTTTAATCTGTATTTTTGATTGTATCTTTTAATATGAATGTAATCTCTAAGCGTGTACTGCCACACTAAATGCTATAATGAATGTTGACCCACAATATGTTCATATTTATCTATATGTCTCTTGGGTGATAAGGAGGTCATATAAGTGTTCATTCAATAATAAATTGCTCTGAAGAATCCAAACCTCGCTTTGGAGGAAACAGTTGTATGCATAAAAATGTTTTGAACAGTTCTTTGATTCTTATAATTCATATAACTACTCTGTAAATCATCTGATGTTTTTACATTGAGCTATTTAGCTTACTGGTAATAAGGTAGTAATATATTACTGCCTACCACTATTTAGGGTTTATATAAAAATATATATAACTGCAAACGGTTTTTGTATTTGCATAACCATAAATAGTATAATTAATACTATTAACTGATCCATACTGTTGAGCTGACATACAATAAATTACCAATATGCTAATCAAAGACCAACTCCCCATGTCAACCATGAACATACCAATACTATCCAAGAATACGTGTGAGAAATTGCTGATCAACAGTGTAAATACATTTATCAATAGAGTGAGATGGATGACATTCCATTATTGTAGAAACAGATCTAACAATGTTAATAATACTAACAAATTTGACTCCTTCGGCTTTAAAACCTTTAAAAGCCCCCCTCATAACACACTACTTAACTCCTTTGAAAATGACCTAGTAAAACTAGTTAAGAACATTAAATACAGTAAGCACAGTAATAGTAGCAACACCTTCTTAAACAAACTTAACACGTCTATTAATGAATTCAAAACTAGTAATAAAATTATTGTATACGCAGATAAAACTAATAACATATACAGCCTGGATTATAATACTTATAGAAAGTTTATATATAATGAACTACATAAAAGCTACAAGAAAACCACTTTGAAAAACTTAGAAGATATTAATATAGAGGGATATAATATAGTGTCTAAACTAGGACATCAGAGGCATACACAACCATACACCCCTAACCCCCCCCCCCCCCCTAGATTCTCTCTGAAGGATCATAAGGAGGACTTCATTAGCAACCCCACGATTAGACTTATCTGCCCTTCCAAGTCCGACATTGGTATTATCAGCAAGAACATTTTAGACAAAATCATCCCACAAATTAAACACAAGATACACCTTAAACAATGGGGAAATACGGGTGAAGTTATTGAATGGTTCAAAGATATCAAGAATAATAAGGACAAGGAATTTATTTAGTTTGATATCAATTCATACTACACCTCTATTTCCTCCTATCCTATTAAATAAGGCACTAATCATGGCCATGAACAATGGCGACCTGACTAGAGCCGAGATTGATTTCATCCTTGCGGCCCGTAAAACAATAATCACCTTCGAGGACCAACTAGGGACCCGCAAGGATACGCACAACAACTTCGACATAACCATGGGATATAGTGACTCGGCGCAGGTCACTGATTTGGTCAGGCCTATACCTACTTAATGAAATCCATAAGGACCTCCCTTACCTCAACGGTGGTTTTACCGCGATGATGCACTTCTACTTATAGAATATAACAAATTCAATATAGAAAGAACTAGAAAACTATTGCACAAGACATTCAAAAACTTTAACCTTAGTATCACCATGGACAAAAACACTAAAAATGTTAACTTCCTAGACGCCACACTATACCTAGACTCAAAAATATATACACCTTTCCATAAGCCTAACGAAAAACACATTTACGTGGATACCAAGTCTAATCACCCTAGATCAATATTAAACTCTATCTCTAAGGGGGTATCCAATAGAATCTCTAATCTATCCTATGACACAAACATATTTAGCAAAAACTCACAATATTATAATCAAGCATTAGCTAGATCCGGCCATAATATAAATATTGAGTTCCTACCTAAGAAAACATATAGCTACAACATCATCTCGCACAATATGTCCTTGAGGAAACCTAATAATATGAATAGCAACCACACGTACACGAAAGCGGTGGGTGCCACCAGAAGTAACCATTACCACGGAAACTACCGTAGTACCTTAGGCAGAAACAAGACACCAGACACTAAAATCAAAAATAGAAGAAGAAATAATACATTTTTCAACCCTCCTTTCAACCTAAATGTCTCCACCAACATACCTAGGGCTTTCATCTCACTACTAGATAAAGACTTCCCTCTAGGACACAAGTACCATAACCTTTTAAACAAAAACACTATTAAAATCTCATACTCTACGACGCCTAACTTAGCATACCACATAGCTAGCAGCAATAAAAGTAAAATTAATTCTTACTTCCAACAAACGAAATCACAACAGGAGTTAAACCTTCTAAATACCTCTGTAGCAAGCAACCATAATAACGGCAGTAATAATAGAAATAACAATAGTATAAGAAATAACACCGGGGTCGACCACCCAAATGTCCAAAATCCTATAGCTACCACCCGGACGTCTGTACTGCATTATAACCAGCAGACTAACACCCAGGATAATTGTAACTGTAGAGCTAATAGACCCTGCCCTTTAGATAAAAAATGCCTAACCAAGCATGTCATATACTCATGCACCGTTACAACTAGCAACTCTTCAGAAACCTATGTAGGCTCCACTTCTAACTGCTTCAAAATCAGATATAATCCGCACATCCCTCGTTCAAAAAGCACAGTCTAGCCAACTCCACCTCACTATCTAGCTACATACACTATCTAAAAACTAATAATATACCTTACACACTCAAATGGGAAGTGATAGGTAGCGGGACTTCGTACAAACCACCTAATACATTTTGTAACCTCTGTATACTAGAGACCCATAATATTATCTTCTCTAACCGTAACCTACTTAACAAAAATCCTGAAGTGTTTGCAACTTGCCAGCACCGCTTCAGACATTCCTTCTAAAACTTTAAGCCCAATATATAGCAATGTCGGACTTGAACCAAACACCACCTCTAGCATCAAACACCAGGGGCACACCTTATACCACATCCCCAACACTTATTGATCTAATATAACAGAAATCGCGACATCCCTCTGGAACCCTTCACAGGGAGAATACCCCTTTGTACTTCTACTTTGGGTGTGACAACATCCACTTGCTTGAACTGCACTACACCACTTTATAGTTAATTTAAGCAATGAATTGATTGTATTGTTGGTGATGTGCGGAGGAAGTGCCATCGTTGGGCAAATGAACAACTAATTAATCTAGTAACGCTGAAGAGCTGTATGACCGGTATGCTGAGTGCAGTGAATAAATGTATTGCAAGTGGCGTATGGGTTGTACATATATGTGTGATTTGATGGACAGATTGGAGTCATGAGGACTGTGGATTGACCTCTGTTCGGCCCTGGTGATGATTATCTTTCGACATCCAATGTAGCAAGCACTGACCCAGAACTTACCGGAGGTCATTGTGTGTTGAAGTGATTCTGCAATCACCTTGCCTGGTTCTTTGAGTAGACTGCAATCACAGAGATCATTAATTGAGAATTCTCACTCGTCGTGTATAATATTCATTTGTGGCATTCTGCGATGGGGGTTAATCACCATAATAAGAACACCTTCAGCACAACTTAATAGACTACTCTATAGTTAAAACACTTGAAATTTTTAGAAATTTTTTAGAAACTGCGCATAACCAAATAGGTTAGGGTCTATTTTGAGACACATTTTAATAGTTAGTAATAGAAACCACTGGGTTACCTCCCCTCATGCATTAACTCCCCTAGCCACACACACACTTCCGGGTAGTATTTCGATGTCGATTCTCGCAACGTAACATCCTCCTGTATTGAGCTAACGAACATCATACTACGATTCTCTAACTGGATTGTCAAACACCCAATATCGAATCGTCGTGAATTATGTGAGGGGCCTATAATCTGAAAAATACGTTACCCAGACTATGAAAATGTCGCAGTGCATGAAATCCTTATCATCGTTTCGCTACGCATTTCCATTATTTTTAATGCTTACACTATTTTTAATACTTATATTATTTCTCCACGCACAGACTTTAACAATCATATAAATAATTCATCACCAGATCAACCACCTCAACACTCTCGATTACCTGCTTAAATGCTTCTATTACATGTAACTCTCTGCCACACTATATAAAAAAGACGCACGTGCTTGCCACACATATAACCTTTGTACTATATAACCGCTTAATTTCATGTTGTATTTTAACCTGTATTTTTGATTGTATCTTTTAATATGAATGTAATCTCTAAGCGTGTACTGCCACACTAAATGCTATAATGAATGTTGACCCACAGTATTTTCATATGTATCTGTATGTCTCTTGGGTGATAAGGAGGTCATATAAGTGTTCATTCAATAATAAATTGCTCCGAAGAATCCAAACCTCGGTTTGGAGGAAACAGTTGTAAGCATAAAAATGTTTTGAACAGTTCTCTGATTCTTATAATTCATATATATATATATATATATATATATATATATATATATATATATATATATATATATATATATATATATATATATATATATAATTGGTGTTGGATGCTTAAAGCGACCATATGCGTTAGGCTGTATAAACACTCAATGCTCTCATAGAGCAGAGTATGATATCACAGAAGAGAATCAGTGTTGCGAGGAATGGAATTTATTGGACATATTACAATAGTTTCTCTGGCGTCCAGCTCGAGGCACGATGATTGTGATGATCGAACCTGACTGTGAACATCTCAAGGTCCTCAGATATGTCTTGATTCTACGTAGCAGATTTTCCTAGGAAAAATCTGCTTTCCATAGGAAAATCTGCTTCGTAGAATGAATACGTATCTGAGGACCTTGCTATTTTCAGAGTCAGGTTCGATCATCACATCGATCGTGCCTCGAGCTTGTCGCCAGACAAACGATTGTAATATGTCCAATAAATTCCATTCGTCACAACACTGATTGTCTTTTTTCTGTGATATATATATATAGGTGTTTCATTAAATTCGTGGTTTACGGAGGATGGTACAAACATAAGCAATCTAAGCAATGACGGAATGTATATATTAAAACTAAAGCGAGTTTTCTCATTAAAGTATTTAGCATTTACACAAATCCTTAGCCTGCCCCTGTGTGACACGCTCATGGCTGTTTATAATCATTATAAAATGTCATGTGGAATCTCGGTTTGTTTTCTTTCTGCGCTGTCTGACTGTCTCTGTCCGCCTGTCTGTCTGTCTGTCTTCTCTCTCTCTCTCTCTCTCTCTCTCTCTCTCTCTCTCTCTCTCTCTCTCTCTCTCTCTCTCTCTCTCTCTCTCTCTCTCTCTCTCTCCCTCTCTCTCTCTCTCTCACTCTCTCCCCCTCTATCTCTCTCTATATGTATATATATATATATATTTATATATAAATATAACAATATATATACATATATATTATATATATATATATTGTTATACTTTGTCCCGGTTCATGCCCAGCGCATTTGCCATCAGTCAAACAGTCAGCCGACGATCGCTACGCACCATCTGCGTGACGCGCTCAATGTTGACTTCAGTCCTAGTTGTTGAGGGCCTCCCGCTCCTAGGGTCATCTTCCAGCGTCCTTCTTTAAACCTCTTGCACCACGCAAAAACACGTGAGCGTGACATCGTCTCATCTCCATACACTTGTTGCAGCGATCCCAGTGGTTCTGACGGATTTTCAAGTTTGTTCGTTGCTCTGTGCCCTTTGCTTGACGACCTGAAACAGAGGACATGTATATACAATTATGAAGAAAAAAGTTTGATCGCTGCAGAGAGCTAAGATTACAGTTACATACACCAGGGGGATTACTTTGAAGGGTAAAACCCTTAGTGTGAAATTTGGTTTTGAAATAAATCTTTTGTGATATCAGTCCTGGAACATTTCTGACGCACCTAGTATATATAGCCTTGGTATATAACCACAACAACGCTGAATTCCAAAAGATAATATAATCAAATGATTTGAACGAATTAATTTTTCTAAATCTTCTAGAATATTGCGTTACGAGGTGCAATATGTACATGCAAATAATATGGCTTCGAAAGTTGATCTCAGCAGAATTTCAAATCGATGCTCATGGAACCTGAACAAACTCCAGTAAACTTTTGGTTCCATACTCTAATGAATTTGTAAATTCGTTGCCATCAAATCATGAATAGTGGAGCAATTAAATGTGAAAATTTGTGTTAATTTACTTTCACCAGAAATATATAAATTGTTCGTGTTATGCAATTAATATTATATGATTTCAGGATGTGATTGATCTTAACAAATTTGGATAATACTTGCAACCATCAGATTCCTCGAAATATGCTGATGAAAAATGGTATAAATTGTACTTTAAATGGAATTGCAGCCGTGGAAATATTATTAATATGGTGGCAAAGTTTTATTTTATATATTAGAGATTTTAATTGGGCCTATATGCAACGTATTTAAAAAAATATAATTGTGACTGTTAGATATAATTTTCATTTTCACTTTCCTAGTATTTTTAACAATCGTTCAGATATATCAACCATTCAATTGATATTTTCTCTCACATTCCTATGAAAACATAGCGTGTGATCATCATTTATCGCAGTAAAATTTCCTTTAAATGTCAAATCTGGCTTTCATATTATTGATAAATGTGAATAACTTCTAATACATAGGGACATGAAGTCATTATCCAGAGCATGCTGTATAAATCAATTTTGTATATGTAATTCTTGCTTTCTTTCTATATCCACCTTCACTCTCTTTCCATCTTCCTCGCCCTCGTTCTCTCTGTATATATAATAACACATATATTATCTCTCTCTCTCTCTCCCTGTCTCTCTCTCTTTATATATATATATATACATACAAACACACATATGCACACACCCATACACATCCACACACACAAATATATATATATATATTTATATATATATATATATATATATATATATATATATATATATATATATATATATATATATATATATATATATATATATGTGTGTGTGTGTGTGTGTGTGTGTATGTACATATGTACATAATAATATATGTGTGTGTTTCATAGAAAGTATATGAATGTATGCTTGATACTTCAAGACTAGATTTGTGTGGAAGCTTCACTTTTACTTTCATTAATGAACTTTATGGCCCATCTTACGTACAATAAATATTTGACGTGAATTTTCGATCAAAGATTTCTATAATGCAATCAGATAACCTCCTATAACTCCTTAATGAAGGGAAGGTGAAACGTTAACATTGATTTATTTCTCGATTTAGAGAAACGAAATCATTGATGCAGATCTCACTATTCAGTAATTAGCGTTAGTCTAACCTAATATTTAGCTCGTCATCTCATCATGAAAATGAAATACATTACTCCATATTCCTGTCGACGAATTCATTTATACAGGAGCGCTGATAAAATATCCCAAGTTTGAAGGGAAAAAATATGTATAGGAATAATTAAATTAATATATACTTGTTGGTTGAAACTCAATTATTATGATAAAACCGCAGCAGATATGTAAATGGTAAGTGGCTATACTTCATCAAACACACTATTATTTTCACTTGTACCATTTTTACAGACACTTTTTGTATAAAAGACACCTTTATTCGTCAATCAAATAATCAGAGATTTTTCCTCAAATCACTAACATTATCATGATATATCAATAAAGTTTTGCTGAATCAATTTGTTTATGTATCACACATTTTAAAACTTGTTGTCCTTGAATAGGTTATTGCTAGATTCTTTTACTCTTCTGTAAAGCATAATGTGAGGATGCTTATATAGATAACGTTAAGTGTCATAAGTGTCATATAAAGTATGTCATTCTTTTTCATAATATCGCGTGTCGTTATACTTTTTTCTTCCAGGTCATGGACAACGTTCTTTATTTCATTAGTTAGTTCATTTAAGATTTAAGTCATTCTAAATTGTGCCCACATTATATTAATATATGGTTGAAGTGAACCAAGTATATTGTCAACTAAGATGAATCAACTCAGTAGAATTCCTGTATTTTTTTCCATTACTATTTATCTTCTTTCATACATCATGTTATTATAATGTTAATCTTAGATATTTACTAACCAA
Organism: Eledone cirrhosa; assembly: GCA_964016885.1. Classification (NCBI taxonomy): domain Eukaryota; kingdom Metazoa; phylum Mollusca; class Cephalopoda; order Octopoda; family Eledonidae; genus Eledone; species Eledone cirrhosa. The sequence continues at coordinate 215,593,302 of OZ024743.1, forward strand.
CGTGAGGTTAAAATGACACAATAGTATCACATCTTATATTTTTGAACAATAATCTCCTGTTAAGATCTGTGTAGGCATATTTAATATCTATTATCTATTCTACAAAATGTCATATTTATTATATATCCATGTAATATTATAAATTCTTTGTAACCTGCTTGTTTTTTCTTGACAAATGGAAGTATCATGAGAGATTAGTTATTTTTCGATAACGGAGACTATTACAACATTATTTGTTTTGTAGAAAATAGAAAAGAATATTGAAAAATCAATTCCATGATACACTTCATAATACCTTTTTAATTCACCTTCTACTTTCCATCGTTAATACTTCTGAATATTTCATTCCCGTTCAAAACAATAAATTGAAACAGAAATTTCAACCACATTGAATGATTCTCATATATTGAGTATGGAATTGCTGTTACATTCTTTGAATCCTAAACGGAATTAAAATGTATGTATATCCGCAAAAGGTAGAAGGGATAAGTTTAAACTGTTTAACTGTAAACGAAATTCTATCAAAGCTATCTCTTGACACTGCTTTCACATCGTTTAAAACTACAGTTTCTGCTCCATTGAACTATGAAGTTAACTACAAATAGTCGTATTCAATTGCATTAAATATGATGAAAAGCATACCCACATAGATATTTAGCATTACCATTTCAACCGAAATGAAAATAATAATATTACAATGAACCTGGTCATCAAAGTCTAGATTTTCTATTCAATACTCTTTCTGGCAAATACGTTTGCTTATAGTTGGTATAGAAAAACTCCCACAAAACATAAACGTAATAAACGATAATATGTGGGCTCATACAATATTAACTGGTGCCCCATTCATTTCCGAATAAATACAATAAAAATAGTAATATACTTGTTTATGTGTATGAAATAATGATATTGCCAGATTATTTATTTTAAATAACTATTATATATCCAATGGCGGTGGATTGGCAGTATCGGTAGAGGTTCCGACGCCATGCTTTGACGCATAGAGTTACGGCCCTTGCCATTCTGAGTTCAAATCCCGCCGAGGTTAACTTTGCCTTTCATCCTTACGGGGTCGATAAAATAAAGTACCAGTAATGTACTGGGTAATTTTCTGGCCTTGTGCCAATAGTAGAAACAATTATTTATTTTAAATAACAATAGAGGATGCTAACCTGTTTGGTGGTCGATATGTAGACACGTTATTCTCTGCATGAACTGGACTGTGTTCCGATATAAAGTGTGATCGTCTCCTACATATATAAAATGTATAGATTAGGAGATATAAGAAATTGAAATACATAATATCCAAAACGATTTTTATTTTATTGCCAATTTATGAAACGAAATGATTTGTAAAAACTAATATTATGGAGAATAAACAATAAAAGAGTATTATAACAAATGAAACCTGGAAATATATCGCTGGGAAATACGTTATATTTGTATATTCTAATACAGGATATTTACTCAAAAGCAATTCATTTTATGTAATCGTTCACGAAACTTTTTGAGGCGCAAGACTGGTAATGTAGTGTCATTAACTTATAATCACTGACTACCATTTCCATAAGTCCGTCTTAATGTACCTTCATTATCAAGAAATTAAGATCAGCTATGATAAACAGGTGTTTAACATAACAACAACTATGATAAACGGTTGTACTTCATAAATTCGAAACAAACTCATATGTCACGAGAAAAGGTAATGTTGGTGTTCTGGTAATGAACGATCAACATAAAAAAGAAATACTCCATGTGACTAAACATTTCTCTCGTCAAACAATGTTTAAACGTATAAATACAACTGTAGTTAATTTGTCGATGTAGACCGCACTAAATGTTTACACTCTGTCTTACGTAATACAAGGTGGTAGGTCTTCTCAATTACTAGGCAAGTAATAACATTAAGGGGTACTATGACAGGGTTCATTAGTCGATGACGAATTGCATTATTGATTATATATATATATATATATATATATATATAAATATATATGTGTGTATATATATATATATGTATATATATATATATATATATATATATATATATATATATATATATATATATATATATATATATATATATATATATATATATATATTGTTATACTTTAGGAGGGTCATATTGCCAATAAGAAACAAACGCACCAGACGCTTTCACTTCAATTTATTATAATAACTTTATACATTTAGGAATTTATAAATTTCTGGTTGGTTGGTTGGTTCCACAACCAGATAGTTGTTTATATATTGTCAAAGTTATTTTGTCACACATTATGTGACCTCTTCAGTAACTGGGGATTCTTTTCTTTGTTTTTGTGCCTCTTCTTTGTTCTGTCCTACGCCATTTTGTTTCTGTGTGTGTGTTGTGTGCTCAGTCTGCGCATGCGCCACATCCGGGTGTCTGTGTGTGTTAATATTCGTTTATTTATTTGTTTATTTACATATTACCGGTTGGTTGTTTGTTCTATGTGCGTGTGTGTTTTCATTTTGTCCTTAATTGTAAGTTGTGATGTTGCTGTTCCACTCATATTTTCTATTTAATTTTGGTTGTAATTCTTTAATGTTTACTGCCTCTGTGATTTGTCTAAACATTGCGTCTTTTCTGTGTGTAGATTCTATTTTTATTGCTATGTTCTCTAATTTACCCTTATGTTCTATTTTAGCATGTTGGTAGAGTACAGATCATTCTCTACTATCTTGAAGGTGTCGCCAGTGTTCATTTATCCGTTCCCCTACACTACCAGCTGTCTCACCTATGTACACTATATTTTGTCTCTACATTGTCCTTCAGTAGATCTTATGCTATATACTACATTTCTAGTTTTACAGTTAATATGGGGGCTTATTTTACAGGTTATACATTTCTTATCTATACAGGGGGGTCTTTGAAAAGGGTTTGTCTTGCTAATAAGTGTTTTTACGGAGTTACCTGGTCTTTCAACTATCTTAATATTGAGTTTATTTTTATCTAGCGCCCTTTTAAATGTGTAAGCTAATTCACTTCTAGGGCTTGTATCGATGAACATTACACTCTGGTATTTATTGCTATCATATCATAAGTTTATTCTATTAACCTTATTCCTAGTTCTTTCTAATCTATTCCAAAATTTGCTCCTATACAAGGGGCAGGTCTCATTTGTGTCATTTATTAACATTTTTTCCCATTTGGTTCTGGCTCCTCTATACACTCTGATTTTATCTCTCTGATTGTAACCAGAGAACTGCATACGGTGGATGAAGTGTTGTATGTGTCTCTCTAGTTCATCGGGGTTGCACATGCGGGACTCGTTTCTCATGACCCGTACCAAATCAGCAATCAGTATGTTGATTTTGGTATGGTCCGAAACAGCTGAGTTTCGGTGGATCAGATGTTTGGAAGTCATGAGTTTGGCATAATGGGAATGGAGGATTTGTTTTTTGTTGTTAATGGTATCTAACCAGAGTTCTGTGTATAGTACATGTAATCGATGGTTGGGGCGTTTACTTGGGTAGTCTATAGTAACTCTAATACTCTGGTGGATGGAGTTAGCTATTTGCTGGATGCTTTCCATTGTGTTTTTCTCTAGTTCCTGACTGTTCTCTAGTGGGGGTGTCTTAACTACGATGTTTATATCATCAACGTAGCGTGAGTACATTTTCAGGGTTATGGGGTCTTCTAATTGTTCTTTAATTTTAAGTTTAAGTCTGCTGTCCCACCATACCATGAATAAGTTAGCTATGTCGCCTGCAATGCTAACACCAATGGCTGCTCCTTCCTCTTGGGCATATGTTTTTCCATTAAATTTGAACATATGTTCCTTAAGGGTTAGTTCTATGCTGGCCCCTACCGCATGTGCAATCATTTTCTTCAGTTCATCGTGGTTTTTGAGTGTCCGTATGGCTCTGGTCCACCCGTTCCATCTATCTGTGTGGGTTTTCTTGGCCATTGAGGTAATGGTAGGTGGTCTGCCTCTTGCTGGTCTTGTAGGGCACAGGTTCCTAAGGTCATATGTGTCTAGGTAATTATTACTATAGGTAAGTTTAAGTAGGAGTCCCAGCTCACTGGTATCAATCCCACGAAACTCACCATTGCTCTCACTGATCATTTCTACGCATTTCTCCACAGCAAAATCCACGTCAATAGATGGATACAGGGACACAACATCCATACTACCTATTATGTAGTTTGCAAGGTCGCTAGATCGGTTACTCTCGCCGATTCTGTTGAGGAGGTCCTCCGTGCTCTCACATACATCTGGGAACATTTCAATGATGGGGCGTATGATCAGGGAGAGGAAGTAGGACAGTCTGTAGTTACTAGCAATGTTAGCTCCACAGACTGGCCGTGTTGGTGGTCCGGTGACAGGGTCACTGCCCGTTTTATAGTCTTTTCGAAGACAATACAACACCGGCACGTCATTGTTCCAGGCCTGGAAGTTGTTGGCAGTCCTTTTTTGGGCTGCATTATATTCGTCCACATCCCCATATGGGCATTGAGGGCTTTTTCTCTATCCTCATGCCCCTGTGGTGTTACCTCTCTTGTGCTAGTGATGTGGGGTTGCATTGCCTGGATGTAGTTTGGCAGGCTGTCAACCGACATTCTGCCAGACTTGTCTGTTGGAAAGCATGCTATCTCTCCATTACGCGAGCGCTGCATGAGCTTACGCAAGCCATTTGCAGATGTTTCTCCCAGTTGCTGGGCCTCCATTCTATTATGATTCTTGCTATACTGTTCTATAATATTTCTAAGTTCGGATCTAGCTATACTAAATTGTGCTTCTGTTTGTTCATCGACCTGCGACGGCAATTGCGTGCGTTTGTTAAATGGTAAAGTCGTGGCGTGGACTCGTCGCAGGTCGAACGACTTATCGGAGGGATTATAAAAAGTAGAGTTCCAGGCTGCTGATTTATGTGTACTAGTGCTATTGTTATTGTTAGTTGTGTTGTTTCTAATTCTATTTCCACCAACAGCCTCATGGTTGTTTCTATGTCTCTCATTATTACTCCTGTCTCTTTCCACTGGCTCATTGTTATTATCTACTCTATTTTGTGTGTCTGTGTGTTCGTCTTGGTTATTTTATTTGTCCATAGTCTCCCTTCTCCTTTTAATCCTATTACTTTCCCTTATGTCTGTGATTTCTGTGCTACTGTCATTACTTGTTTTCTGTGTCTGTGTGTTTGTCAAGATTGTGGTGGTGGTGAGAAGCATTGAATGTGTGTGTGTGTTGTTGTTGTTGATGTGTGCTGTTGTTGGTGTGTGTTGTTGTTGTTGTCTCCGTGTGTGTTATTATTGTTGTCTCCGTGTGTGTTATTATTGTTGTGTGTGTTGTTATTGTTGTTTGTGTCTGCGTGTCTATTGTTGTTGTTTCTGAGTATGTTATTATTCTTGGTGTGTGTGTTGTTGTTATTGAAGTTTGTGTCTGTGTCTGTTGTTGTTGGGATGTGTGTTGTATATGTGTGTGCGTATGTGGTTACTTTTGTTTTGATTACCTGTACTAGACACACAGCTCTGGTTAGATACCATTAATAACAAAAAACAAATCCTCCATTCCCATCTTGCCAAACATATGACTTCCAAACATCTGATCCGCCGAAACTCAGCTGTTTCGGACCACACCAAAATCAACATACTGATTGCGGATTTGGTACGGGTGATGAGAAACATGTCCCGCATGTACAACCCCGAGGAACTAGAGAGACACATACAACACTTCATCCACCGTATGCAGTTCTCTCGTTACAATCAGAGAGATAAAATCAGAGTGTATAGAGGAGCCAGAATCAAATGGGAAAAAATGGTAAATAATGACACAAATGGGACCTGCCCTTTGTAGAGGAGCAAATTTTGGAATATAATAGAAAGAACTAGGAATAAGGCTAATAGAATAAACTCATGGTATGATAGCAATAAATACCAGAGTGTAATGTTCATCGATACAAGCCCTAGATGTGAATTAGCTTACAAATTTAAAAGGGCCCTAGATAAACATAAACTCAATATTAAGATAGTAGAAAGACCAGGTATCTCCGTAAAAACACTTATTAGCAAGACATACCCTTTTCAAAGGCCCCCTGTATAGATAAGAAATGTATACCCTGTAAAATAAGGCCCCATATTAACTGTAAAACTAGAAATGTAGTATATAGCATAAGATGTACTGATGGACAATGTAGAGACAAAAATATAGTGTACATAGGTGAGACAGCTCGTAGTGTAGGGGAACGGATAAATGAACACTGCCGAGACCTTCAAGATAGTAAATACTCATCTGTACTCTACCAACATGCTAAAATAGAACATAAGGGTAAATTAGAGAACATAGAAATAAAAATAGAATCTACACACAGAAAATACGCAATGTTTAGACAAATCACAGAGGCAATCAACATAAAAGAATTACAACCAAAATTAAGTAGAAAATATGGGTGGAACAGCAACATCACAACTTACAATTAAGGACAAAATGAAAACACACACGCACATAGAACAAACAACCAACCGGTAACATGTAAATAAACAAATAAATAAACAAATAAAAACACACACAGACACCCGGATGTAACACATGCGCAAATTAAGCACACAACACACACAAAAACAAGATGGCGTAGGGCAGACCAAAGTAGAGGCACAAAACAAAGAAAATAATCCCAGTCACTGAAGAGGTCACATAATGTGTGCCAAAAGAACTTTGACAATATATAAACAACTATCTGGTTGTGGAACCAACCAACCAACCAGAAATTTATAAATTCCTAAATTTATAAATGTATTATAATAAATTGAAGTGAAAGCAACAGGTGCGTAGGTTTCTTATTGGCAACATGACCCTCCCAAAGAATGACCATATCGGTTTCGACACACATTTTCAGTTAAAGAATCTTGCTAAACAAATTCAGAAACGAAATATATATATATATAGAATAGAAAGAACTAGGAACAAGGCTAATAGAATAAACTCATGGTATGATATCAATAAATACCAGAGTGTAATGTTCATCGATACAACCCCTAGAGGTGAACTAGCTTACACATTTAGAAGGGTCCTAAATAAACATAAACTCAATATTAAAATAGTAGAAAGACCAGGTTCCTCCGTAAAAACACTTATTAGCAAGACATACCCTTTTCAAAGACCCTCATGTATAGTTAAGAAATGTGTAACCTGTAAAATAAGCCCCCATATTAACTGTAAAGCTAGAAATGTAGTGTATAGCATAAGATGTACTGAAGGACAATGTAGAGACAAAAATATAGTGTACATAGGTGAGACAGCTCGTAGTGTAGGGGAACGGATAAATGAACACTGGCGAGACCTTCAAGATAATAAAGAATCATCTGTACTCAACCAACATGCTAAGATAGAACACAAGGGTAAATTAGAGAACATAGAAATAAAAATAGAATCTAGACACAGAAAATACGCAATGTTTAGACAAATTACAGATGCAATAAACATAAAAGAATTACAACCAAAATTAAATAGAAAATATGAGTGGAACAGCATCATCACAACTTACAATTAAGGACAAAATGAAAACACACACACACATAAAACAAACAACCAACCAGCAACATGTAAATAAACAAATAGATAAATGAACATAAACACACACAGACACCGGATGTGGCGCATGCGCAGACTGAGCACACACCACACACACAGAAACAAAATGGCGTAGGACAGAACAAAGGAGAGGCACAGAAACAAAGAAAGGAATTCCCAGTCACTGAAGACATCACATAGTGTGTGACGAAAGAACTATGAGTATATATAAACAACTATCTGGTTGTGGAACCAGCCAACCAACCAGAAATTTATAAATTTGTAAATTTATAAATATATAATAAATTGAAGTGAAAGCAACTGGTACGTGTGTTTCTTATTGGCAACATGACCCTCACAAAGTATAACAATATCGGTTTCAACACACGATTTCAGATAAAGAATCTTGCTAAACCAATTCAGAAACGAAATATATATATATATATATATATATATATATATATATATATATATATATATATATATATATATATATATATATATATATATATATATATATATATATATATATATATATATGTACGTATAAAAATATACATACATTTAAGTACCAGCCGTACTAAGGGTGAGAAATGAAATTTTGTTTCATTCTTTTCCATTTATCGTTTTCGGTGCGCCGATATGTAAATTAGACTGCTCAGCCGTTAATTTTCATAGGGAAAGTATATACTTTCGAACGTTCAACCATCTGGCAGAAGGGTATACGGTGCTGATGATAGCTAAGAAGCTTGAAACTAGTACATCGTTCCTGTGTCAGTGTTGAACAAAAAGGTGACGATGATTGCCTGAACACTGTACGGCGTAATTTGGGCTCTTTGTTTACTAACAAACCGAGCATTATAATAAATGTTCGGTAAACCCATACGTACATGTATATATGTGTGCATGTATGTATATATATACACACTACTGTACGTCTGTATATGTATGTACATATACATACATACTTACATCTAAGTACCAGCCGTACTAAGTGTGAGAAATTAAATTCCGTTTCATTCTTTTCCATTTATATATATATATATATATACATATATATATATATATATACATATATATAAGTTGTAAAAGAATGAAACGACATTTTATTTCTCACTCCTTAGGGCACTTACTTCAATGTAAGTATGTATGTATACGTACATACACATATGTAAACAGACGTATACGTATAAGTGCCGTACTAAGAGTGAGAAATGAAATTTCGTTTCATTCTTTTACAACTTATTGTTTTCGGTACGCCTGGCCGACTTAACTCACTCGATATGCAAATCAGGCTGCTCAGCCGTTAGGTTTCATAAGGAAATTATATACTTTCGAACGTTCAACCATCTGGCAGAAGGGTATACGGTGCTGATGATAGCTAAGAAGCTTGAATCTAGTACATCGTTCCTGTGTCAGTGTTGAACAAAAAAGGTGACGTGGTGGCCTTAAAACCGTACGGCATAAATCAGGCTGTCCTTTTGTTTACAAACGGACAAAGCGGGCGTTATAATAAACGTCCGCTAAATTGATACGTACATATATATATATGTGTACCTGTATTGATATATATATATATATATATATGCATGCTGATGTACGTCTGTGTACATATATGTATGTACGTACGTATACATACTTACATTTAAGTAAGTGCCGTACAAAGAGTGAGAAATGAAATTTCGTTTCATTCTTTTACAACTTATCGTTTTCGATACGCCTGGCCGACTGAACTCACTCGATATGCAAACTAGGCTGCTCAGCCCTTAATTTTCATAAGGAAAGTATATACATTCGAAAGTTCAACCATCTGGCAGAAGGGTATACGGTGCTGATGATAGCTAAGAAGCTTGAAACTAGTACATCGTTCCTGTGTCAGTGTTGAACAAAAAGGTGACGTGGTTGCCTTAACACAGTACGGCATAAATCAAGCTGTCCGTTTGTTTACAAACGGACAAAGTGGCCGTTATAATAAACGTCCGCTAAACTGATACGTACATATATATATGTGTACCTGTATGTATATATATATATATATATATATATATATATATATATATATATATATATATATATATATATATATATATATATATATATATATATATATATATATATATGCATGCTACTGTACGTCTTTATACATATATGTATGTACATAGACATACATACTTACATTTAAGTAAGTGCCGTCCTAAGAGTGAGAAATGAAATTTCGTTTCATTCTTTTACAACTTATCCTTTTCAGTACGCCTGGCCGACTGAACTCACTCGATATGCAAATTAGGCTGCTCAGCCGTTAATTTTCATAAGGAAAGTATATACTTTCGAAGGTTCAACCATCTGGCAGAAGGGTATACGGTGCTGATGATAGCTAAGAAGCTTGAAACTAGAACATCGTTCCTGTGTCAGTGTTGAACAAAAAGGTGACGTGGTTGCCTTAATACCGTACACCATAAATCAGCGGGCGTTATAATAAACGTCCGCTAAACTGATACGTACATATATATATGTGTGCCTGTATGTATATATATATATATATATATATATATATATATATATATATATATATATATATAAGAAGCTACTGTACGTCTGTATACATATATGTATGTACGTATACATACATACTTACATGTATATATATATATATATATATATATATATATATATATATATATATATATATATATATATATATATATATATATATATATATATATATATATATATATATATATGCATATTGTTTTTTTTTCACTTCTTTTCACATAAATCTTTATCATATTTTATTCCATGAATTTATTGTTCCATTGGATACCGTTGCGAAGACTATCATTTATGTTATCTATCTACATTGATAATAACAATATATACCATTTTGCTGATAATCAAGTAACGAAATACAGTTATATGACATTGTTATATATAATTATATTGTTTGCAAGGGTATCAATGATTGAACACGCACTTTGTATGATATTGTTGGTGTTGACGACAACGTACCGCAATGCATCTTCTTTGAAGAACATATTAACCGCATCCAGTCTTACGATTACAATATGAAATGAGTTAATTCAAATTCATATTTGCAGCGAGGAGGATAACAGGTGATGAAAATATTTCTGACACCGAATGTAAACTTGACAACGAATGGTATATTAATCATCCTAATTATTATGATGATCACTATGTAGATCCTCTTTCTAATAGTCATCAACACCATTATTTCCATCACGAATATCTTTCTATATATGTTCACCATAATAAGACAATTCTTGACAGCAAATACATTATTATCAACATCATAATCAGCACCATCACTAACACCGTCAGCATAACCTTCACACTAGAAATAACACGATCATTACAGTAATATTATGATGATGATCATCATTAACTTCATAAATATTATCATTTACAAGGCATCTCCAAATGTGATTTTTTTTTGTATTTCTACACATCTGTCTTGATATTCTTTACACAAAATATGTTTTATAATCACATTTTAATAACCTTTCCAAGTAAGCAGAATCTCTAGTCTAACCCGAAGGATTTATCGTCAGTATTTTCAACAGAAGAGTCATCTTCAAAATATTAATTAATTTTCGGCTAGACATTATATCTAACAATCTATTATGCGAAAATCAAAATGTAATTTAATAGAAAGTGAGAATCAATTGAACAGTGGAAGAACTGTAGTTGGCAGCAATTTAATAACTTTTTCTTGACATGTCAGAGACAAAGATTCTATCTATTTGGATCAGTTCCCTTAAGGGTATTCACAAGTCAAATACACATTTTATATAGCTCTTCCAAATCAAATAAGCCTCATTACCATTAAAGTGTCAGTGTGCAAAATAAATTGTATTACATACACGCAAACATATGAACATACACATGCATTCATATATTCACATTTGTCGTATTACTTTATACACACACACACACACACACACACAAACACACAAACAGACACACACACACACACATACACACACACACACACACACACACACACACACACACACACACATATATATATATATAAACATATATCATTATAAAATATTGAATGGCATATATGTACGCATAAATATCCAATGATATAAATGCATAAGACATATCAACCTTTAACAAAGATACATGTGAGGGAGATATATATATGATTTTTATAAGGTATCGATGTTTTAAATTTTTGTTAAATTTTAATGTATTCTTACATTCTATACAAGTTGTCTCTTGTTAAAGATTGATATGTCTTATGCATTTATATATTTGGATATTTATGTGTATATATATGTCATTCACTATTTTATAATAATTAATTGCTACGATTTATTCTTTGAATTTTTTCTATGAGCTGATTATGG
>OZ024743.1:215605403-215610403 GCA_964016885.1 Eledone cirrhosa
ACAACACATCCGCAGTTATTCACACATACAAGAATCGGGCACCACATTCAGATATGTCTGAATTTCATTCGCTTATCATTTTTTCAATTGCACTTTAGATGGGCGATGAATGTTCTGTATTCTGTGAGCCAGATGACATTATATGCAAACCCAGTATTAACAATGTATTGATGACACCTTGCTTTTGTAAGCGTATCAACAAAACCTATTTTGATATCATTGCAGCATGTCTTATTTTCGAACGGTATCTCTGTTTTCTGTGTTGACTGGAAGCGTTGTATCATTTTGAAAACCGAGTGTTGTATAACACTTTTAAGGCTTCCCAATGAATTGAGTGAGCTCTACGTCACTAAATTGTGGGTCTATATGATTTATTCGTTATTCATTTTCTTTGTGACCATTCAAAATGTTGGAGTTTCAATTATATTTTACTTTTGTTGAACATTTAAAGCAATATATGGCTTATATGTAAGACATAAACACTTTAAGTACCGGCTGCTTCCAATGATCTAAATGAATTCTGAAAACGATCTCGTTCAAATTGGAATACTTTTCCTTACATATGTATTTCATGTAAACAACTTTGTATGTACAAAATTAAACTTTCAAAAATAAGCCACAGGAAAACTTTAAACTCATGGAAGATGAAATAATCTCATAACTGAAAGTTAGTTGTAATTGCAATAACATAATATATTTCTGGGCAATAAGTATGTGAAAATATGAGCATATTTGGATATTTGGATATATCTTACCTGCCACATATCTCCAGCATGATACCGAACTTATAGTCATAAATGTGAGATGACGGAAGTATAAATTCATTCTCAACCTTTTTTTAATATATGGACCCCTATAGCTATTTGATGTTTGTAAAATGTTATTGCTATTTATGATAAATTGTATTTAAGAAGTGTTAAACATTATCTTGTGTATTGTAAGTACAACTAACTGTAGCAACTAAAAGAAATTATATGGAAAATGAATGATCAGTAGTAACATAAGCCATACATATAAACATTATGAAATATATGAAGATTTTCATACTTTCACACCACCACCCTCCTCCCCCAAAAAGGAAGGAATATGTCTCGTGAAATAATTATATATATATATATATATATATATATATATATGTTTATACATATACATATAAATGGAAAAAAATAAATTTCATTTCTCACTCTTAGTACGACTGATACTTATATATATATATATACTTATTTGAATTAAATACAAATTTTAATCGTATGTTTATATAAATCCATACTTATATATCCTCTGGATGGGAACCAACACTTGGGTGTCAATTTTACATTTAAAAGTAGTTTCTAATGGTATTGAAATAAAATAATACATTTCTTGGCAATAATTATGTGATGATATAAGAATATTTATATATTCAAAACAAAATCTCTCTTACCTTAACTGACTCATATCTCCACCAGTATTCTAAAACCAGAGAATCAAAAAACGTCGTTAATAAATGTACACACGCACGCACACACAAACACACACACATACACAAGCACATACACACATACATACACACGCGCGCGCGCGCACAAACATATATATATATATATTATATTACATTATGTTATATTATATTATATTATATTATATTATATTATATATTATATTATTTATTTGTGTCCCTACACTGAACAAATCCGCTACCGAAGGCTTCAAGGCCCGAATTTGACCATATCCCCAGAAAATAATTGACATAAAATTAGTGATATCAGGTGCTTAATAGAGTTTATTAGTTCGTATTAACTCGTATGAGCGCTTTCAAAATGTTCTCTAATTTGATGCCTTTGCATTCTGGAAGTATGGTCAAATTTGATAGCGTGTTTATTCCGTGTACGAACATAAACAATGTATTTCTGCTCTCTTCCTGATTGTGCCTTGGTTTCCCTTTTCCTTTTCGCACACACGGATATTGCTACCTATAAGTATTGTAAAACCAATGAGAATATACCATTTATTTCCCTCAATCCGGTGTCGATAGAATCAATATAGAATATTACTAGCCACATAAGATCAAACTTATAATATGGATTGCTCTTCCCATTATAGGCTTTTGAGCTTTTGCTTTTCTAATAAATAATCTGAAATAATAATCGGATATATATACGCAAATATGTCCAGTTGAGTTGTAAGGACAGCTGAAGAAACAAAATCTTAGTGGAAAATGTTAACAACTCTCAAAGTAATAAAACTCTAATTTCAAGCGAATTCGAATTAACTTCGCAGAATATTTCATTCTCATTCTTAGGAATATGACATAATTATGTAGAGTATTTCGGTAATTCCAATTGTATTATATTTCAATAGCATCCTCTGTGAAATTCCAAATTATCACAAGAACAAGAAGCCATCAAAAGGCAGATTTGTCCTATAATCTGTAACAATGAACATAATTGTATATGACATATATGTCATGTTTTTGTCATTGCATGTTTCGAGCTAGATTTTAATTAATTGTACTTATCTAATTTCATATATTATTAAATTCATCTACTTCTCTACTCTATAGTTATTTTAATTTCCGCGTGTCTGTGTTGTCGCAAATGATGCCGGAATAAGAATAATATTTACTAAAAGAGTTAAAATATGAAACATGTTGACAATTATGTCTACATACCACATATTTACTACTAATTAACTTTGTAATAAAATTGCATGAAATATTTAAAACATTACTTAGGTATGAGTACGCCAGTTTAAAGACGTTCAACTCAAAGAATAATATATCAAAGAATTGAGTTTACTAAATCATAAACGTTAAAAGGAGATGCTAAATGGAACGTAATTCTCGATGAAAATTATTCAGTTTTATCAGAGTGCAATACAAATTAGTAGGAAAAAGATTAATTAAATTGCATTATCAATCCCTGTGTAATATCAAGCGCTATAAAAATGTCGTCATTGTTGTATTCAAAAGGCCTAGCCACAAGGTCATAATATTTGTGTGAGAAAACAGTTGATTATGCATCTACTTCGCTTCACGGATGGAAGAGAGCCAACATTTACATTAGTGGTATGCGTACTAAGAACATAATGGATGAAACAAAATACTACTGGGAATTTCATCTCAATTTTTACCAATATTCCCAATACACAGATTGCGTATAGAGTGACATTCAATATAAAATAATATATCTAGATAATGATAAAATGTTTCCCACTAATAGATACTTTACCTAGACGTACATACATATCTGAAGCAAACCTCTCTTTGTAGTCCCATGTGACATATGATAATGAAAATGCTATTCGTTGCTATGAACATGAACATATTAACTCATCATTTTGCCCAATAATATCACCTCTAATGCATATGCATTATTGACTTTGGGAGTGAGAATATCTTCGGGCGAATTTTGCAGTGCACCAAAATGTGTATATTATATTGTAAAGAACGCTATCGCATGGTATTATCTATGAGGTATATACGAAACAATAGCAATTCGTTTACTTCTGCTTCTTTTCAACTGTGATCCGCATTGGGATCTCGGACTGTACCATAGCTCATTAACATATATATATATATTCTCAATGTAAATATATACATATTGTTGGGTAGGTTATTTGCAAAAGACATTGAATCACTGGACTGATTGCTTCATTGTGTGTTTCTCTTTCTGATCTCTGCATTATAATTTAGCCGATGCCTGTTTTACTTTTAAAGGTCTCGGGCATCATGAATATGTTTCCACTTAAGGGATCTCAAGCTAGCAAATGATATAATATTGGCATTAAGTGATCATATCCCACCATCTGTCACTGGAATTCGCTCAGGAATCGAGAACTTCAAGTAGACTCAGCAAAGGAATGGTCAATGTAAACATAGACTTAACGGTCCGATTGTAAATGGTCCAACTTGTAAAACTGTATATACGCTAATATAATGTTTAAGGCATCCTACAGCAAAGACCAAAGAAAGTATTGGAGTATTCCACACAAATTGCATAAAATATACCAACGTGGTTTGGGCTATTTCAGAACAATAATCGTGACGTCAGCCAACGAACCGCCATTGCTATAAACACGCAATGTAAATATCATCATACACGGGGCGTAACATGAAATGCGAGTACTTAATGTAATCATGTAAGATCGTAAGATCGGTAGAGATATCACGAGGTCTATTTCAAGAGGGCCCAGCACGTGGGGGATAATAATGCTGACAGCAGAATTCACATTCTTCGAAGAGCTGGCTAAAGAGCGTGAGGTAAAAAAATGAATATAATTTCATTTTACTCATTTATCATTAGAGTAATGATAGAAAAGCATATTGCATATAATATAAACGTAGAAGTGAAACTATGAAAATGAGAGGTAATATAAAATATGGAGGAATTAATATTATATAGAAACAAATATGAATGATATTGAATGGGAATAAAAGCCAGTTATTAATGCCTTATTTTACAAAAGGTATACTTGATTTTAGAAATATATATATTATTGTATCGGAAAAAAATATTTCAGACATAACATTTCCATTTTGAAAACTTCGGGTAAAATTTAGTAAATCATTGGATATAATATATGTTTAAAAGTTTCACACATAGTGAGAGTATACAAAATAGGTAAGGATAATATATTTTATTAATAGAATAATGTGAATTTAATGTGTTTACGTGTGTCTGATATGCCATTAAAGATGTCTAGACGTGTTGTCAATTGGAGATGATTCTTAATTCTTTGAACGTCTAAAACAATACCTTTAGCTTTCGATATTCCATGTTATTCCTCTTGGAGTGTCTTGAATTTCCTAGAAAGCAATGGGTGTCCCTTAATTGGATACCCACAGCACATACCATGATAGCCCATCATCTCCATCGATGGAAACATGAAAGACAGCCTAGCATGTGACTGTGAGGACCCTGACCATACGTTCTCCCGGTGGCCCGGTGGAAATCAAAAATACTACAAATGATGCCTTAGTCTAGATCACCAATTTCGCCTTGCCTCTCTATGTGCTCATT
>OZ024743.1:215620403-215627903 GCA_964016885.1 Eledone cirrhosa
AATAAATAAATAATTAAATAAACGTATATAAATAAATAAATACGTATATAGAAGCGCACACACATACCTACATGTAAATGCACAACTGTTCGGAGACGTAAGTCAACCAAAACATGAAGTACACATATACACATACCCTATATACGTCCGAACCTGCATGCTCACACAGACGCAAAACTCCCGTAAACACATAACCAAACCATATGTACCATAATATATGAAAAATTATACGCCATAACATATACAATCAAATATACGTACGAGAAAGTATACGTAACTTCACAAAACATACAGGTAATATGTGCTTACCTATGCAAATAAGTAATCGTATAAACAAAATATATACTTAGCTACCACATCAAGACGTAAAATATCCACGTATAGATCGTACTATCCGTTAGGGTATAACCTGGGGCTCTAATACAGGAAAGTTTTGTGCAATTTATGTTTACAAGCCGAAATTCCAGCCGAAAATCCAGCCGCAAAGCAGCGATTCTTTGCTTAAACTTTAATCTGTTATTTTAATAAATATATATATATATATATATATATAATATGAGATCAAAAGATGGTTAAAAGTGTTCGAAGTATATTATTATGCGCATTTCAAAAAACAAATATCATCATGAAATGATATCTGCGTTTTCATCAGATAAAAGAGGCATACATGGTATGAAGGTTAAACAACACTTGTGAATAGTGAAGTTTTAAATCATCATATATTGATATGTTGATTTAAAACTTCACTATTCACAAGTGTTTTTAACCTTCATATCATGTATCACTATTTTATCTGATGAAAACCCAGATATCATCTCATGATGATATTTGTTTTTGAAATGCGCATAATAACATACTTGGAACTCTTTTAACCATCTTTTGATCTTATATTATTTATACTCCAGTCTTACAAACTGTAGAGTGCTACTTATCCGATATTTGCATTGCAACTGTGTGTGTGTGTGTATGTTTGTATGTGTATGAGAGTGTGCATGTACGTATATATGCATGAATATGTATAGAATTAGAATTGAGAAATAATAGAAGAATTAGAGAAATAGACATGAACGTCACCCTTATTTATATATATGTAGATACACTGAACCTCTATTGGTCACTGTTTTCTCTTTAGGTATTTTTAGCAATTATGATCTATGTCGAAATTTTATTTAATTGTTTATCTGTAATTATACTTTTCTATTCAATGGAAATGTGTTAGCTTAAATTCTCTATACGTTGAGAAATTATTTACCTCAACATGGTTACTAACACTATGTATTTTGTTAGAAAAGTATTATTTATTATATATATTTATGAATGCACCTGTCTCTTGGTTGGTGTAACTGTGACTTCAATATTGCTGTCTTCTTCAGGGCAGGGATCTAGTGGCCATATTTATCTGCACACGATGGCAAAGAAAGAAAATAATATAATGGTTGAGAACATATATTTACATACTAAATTCTTGCGTTCTTATAGGGGAGAGAGCCGAACACATAAGGTGTATTGATAATACAGTAACAAATATTACAGTGCATTTCAGTTTGAAGACACTAATTAATTGACATCAACAATCTTGCTAGCATAATCAAATATCTCCACCTTCATGCGATTAGGTACAAAACGATTTTAGTGTCAGGATTACACCGAGTGATATACCATTTATCTGTACTGAAACTTTGTTGACCAATACGACATTATTTCTTGGTTTGTGTAGTATCTTCCGGGGATAGAGGACATATTGTGTAGCACTATAATACAGTGACTGTTCCTTATTGAACATTCTAATATACCATTAAATCGAATGGAATATCGAACGTACAAATTGTCCTTTTTATATGCTGTATACTTTTACAGATTTTTTTAATGCTGATATATGTAAGAATAATGCGAAGTAGCATGCTAAACCACTTCGAATGATATGTTGTAGTTTTACCTTAAACATGTTGTTTTGTGACACAATACACTTTGATCCCTCAGAATTATGTGTGTGACTAGACATGAAGGGATCAGAAAACGATTCTCCTAGAAATTACTACGAATGAAAGGGCCAGTATATGAACAATTCTAGTACAAATAATTGTTTCTACTTTTTGCACAAGGTCAGCAATGACCTAGTACATTACTGGTACTGTAATTTATCGACTCGTAAGGATGAAAGGTAATGTTAACCTCGGCGGGATTTGAACTCAGACCGTAAAGGGACGTAATATGGTGGAAAGCATGTCGCCCGAATCTCTACCGATACTGGCAATCCACCACCCCAAGTACAAATAATAATGAAGCATTCTATAATAATACACAACTCTGTATCCTTCCTGATCATGACACTCCGTATCCTTCCTTCTCGACATGTCAAACCGAAAAATTAAATATCAATGGCCATGATAAGGTGATTTACTATCGAAGCGACCGTTCCTTGTCTCCGTCTTTTTGTATTCAATTGCAGCTCATTTTTTCGAATGAATGATAATATGTTTTAATAACAGAAATCTGAAATTTGAGTGATGCAATTATATATCGTATATCATCAATTGCCGTCTTATAGATATCAGACATGAATATATTTTAGTGTTTATAATATATAATGTATGTACCTACACGAATTCCATTCATTCCTCATTCAATATTTCTGCGTGCATTAGTTATTATAATGTAACTATGCATTTTTGAACGTTGTTATCTAAACATATATAGTATCATTAAAAATTAACAATATTGTTAAATTAAGCATAACATTGTAGCGTTATATAAATATATATATATATATATGAATTATAAGAAACAAAGAACTGTTCAAAACATTTTTATGCTTACAACCGTTTCCTCCAAACCGAGGTTTGGATTCTTCGGAGCAATTTATTATTGAATGAACACTTATATGACCTCCTTTTTACCCAAGAGACATACAGATACATATGCAAATATTGTGGGCCAACATTCATTATAGCATTTAGTGTGGCAGCACACATTTAGAGATTACATTCATATTAAAAGATACAATCAAAAATATATGTCTCTTGGGTGAAAAGGAGGTCATATAAGTGTTCATTCAATAATAAATTGCTCCAACAATCCAAACCTCGGTTTGGAGGAAACAGTTGTGAGCATAAAAATGTTTTGAACAGTTCTTTGATTCTTATAATTCATATAACTGCTCTGTAAATATTCTGATGTTATTACATTGAGCTATTTAACTTACTGGTAATAAGGTAGTAATATATTACTGCCTACCACTGTTTAGGGTTTATAAAAATATATATAACTGAAAAAGGTTTTTGTATTTCCATAACCATAAATAGTATAATTAATTAATACTATATATATATACTAATAATAATTAATTTGATGACTAAAATCCAAAGAGTGCTCGATAAGGATAAATATATATCAAATATATAAGAACCGTAGAGCAAATATATATATATATATATATATATATATATATATATATATATATATATATATATATATATATATATATATACATATATATCTGTGAAAACAACCTATCATGGACAGTTTAAGCGTACGGTATAGTCTGACTCAACAAGATGTTCACGTTGGTCAAGATTTTATGAGTTCGCTTGTATTTCTATGTAAATATATATTGGAGTAATAAAAAAGTTAAGAACAACATGGTTGATAATACAAACAAGGGAATTTATTTACAACTGTTTCCACGATAGAATTGTCTATAAATTGCTAGATACTGGAGAAGTACAACTCAATTTACAATATCATATATATATATATATATTTATATATATATGTATATATATATAAGTACAACATAACATTCGAAGTGATTTAATGTCCCGAAATGATTCAGTTACGATTTAATATCAAGACCACTCACTCGGCCATTTTCAACACACATGCCAGCTTAGTGCAAATGCAGAAAAAGTGGGTTTCCAATTATCATAGAAACAAAACCTCCCGCAGAAATGCTGTGTTGAGGGGGTGGAAATCGTAAAACACCAATGTTAAAGCATGTAATTATTCTCCTTCCTTCTTCATCCTACAAAACATAGTAGATCGTTCCAAATATATGTATGGTCAATAAAATAACTCAACCGATATATTATTGATTATGTTGGCAGTTGGTCACATTCTACACAAACATTCTTTTAGATAGATTATAATTTCTAATCAGAAAGTGTTCATCATAAACTGTTATTTAAAATGTTTCCAATTCATCAAACAACAAATGAAAGATGATTAATTTCCATTACGGTTTTTATTTTTAAATATTGTATTTTAAATTATTTTAAAATTTTAGAATTTTTAATATTAACATTATTCACTTTAAAATGTATTGTTCACACATGACATTGATTCTATTTAAATGAAGTTTTAGGAATGATTTCAATCATTGCCAAAGGGCTGCTACACATAATTCAGTTGAATAAAACGATACAATTATTTGATGGCATTCTTTTTCTTTTACGCCAAATGGATGAAAGAAATAAAAAAATATCATTATCGGTGACGTTTGAACTCAGAAATTAAAAGGGTGATTTAATTGAATACGTCAAGGCAATTTTTCCGACACTCTACAGGTTCAAACGACCATCAGTCCTGTGATATTTTAAGAATAACATGAGAATAGCTGTTGTAATCATTCAGTTTCATTTGGTTTTGATGTAGTCAAGAAGTCTTCAAATGACTTAATTTGTTTTATTGTCATTTTATTTTTCATTCTCTCTCTGGCAAAATCTTTTTCACACTTTATAACAAACATAAGGTGTGTTAATATAACATTTCAGTTGGGCATTTGTAATGATCACTTCATCATAATTTATATTTGTTGTGTATCTCATTTTCCAGAGGTTTTGTTTTATTCTAGCATGTTTGCAGTTGGTAGCTCTTTGTGTGTAGCTGCCCTTATTATCTTGTGTATCCTTTTAAAATCTAATTAATGTGTTTATGTGTATGCATAGTCGAGGATCGTCTATTGCCAAATTCATTAAAATCTCGGATATGGGCTTTGCTGTAGTTTACCTAAGGCTCATAATTCAAATTCCACCGATGTTAAATTTGCAGGTTATGCTGTCGTGTTCCAAAAGCAAGTGACTATGTCAGGATGCTGGTTTGAGAAGATAATTTGTATCACTTGTTTCGAAAAGTAGTGGATTGGCAGTAGAAGTAGATCGTCTGACATCATGATATTTGGTATACAATTACGACCCTTTAGGTTCTTGCTTCAAATCCTTCCGGTGTTAGCTTTGGCATTCATCCTTACAAAGCAAAGCACCAGTAACGCACTGGATTCGATTTAATCGACTTTTCCCTGTCCCAAAATAGTATTGGTACCCGAATTCCCCTCCACTTCATTAAAGCGTACAGTGCACACATCATATTGAAAACAAACACTATTTCACAAAATAAGGCACTGTTAGATAACATGGCTACATCATTGACCACTATACAACCATATAATTGACTATATAATCACAGGATGAACTAAGAGACGGCTTGTATCTCGGCTGATTATTAGGCTTATGTGTGACTGAAACTATTTACAATTATCTAATCGTAAAATTATCCAAAATACTTAATGTTAAAATAACACTTGAGGAAGATTGTACAAGATATTGTCATTATCACTCTAAGATAGCACGAAAGTGTTGATATATCCCATACTACTACAGGACATTCAACAACAATCCAGTGGAAATTTGTTGTAATAATCCTGGATGACTACGAAAAAGGCATACACATCTTGGTACGCCTCCGAGGGTTTCTCGAGAAGATGTGGCAGTGTGATTATGTGGATGCAATAGTAATCTTTATACCTGTTACTGACATCCTTATTTGCCAGTACCTTCCCACTTTATTATTTAAATAAAGCTGGTCCTGTCATTTCTTTTGTTATGTTTGCTTGGCTTTAGCTAATACTAAGAGTCAGATATCTCAGTGATCAGTAAAGATAGACTTGGTCATCTTCACGTGAATAGCTCGCACAGAATGGAAGAAAACCAAGACCATAACAAATTATTGATTTAGTTACTGATCTCTAATCTTTGATCCATATGTTCTTATATCATCTATATTTATGGATATCCTTTTGCCGAAGGAAAGTCACCATAATAAAGAACCCATTACTAGAATATAAGTGTAATATAATGAGGCATTTGTGATAGATCGGGATCGCTCTGCCATCCTATCACTACATAATGTGCCGCCAAGTAGTCACTACCAACATATGTATTTAACACTCTGTTAGAATATATGACTCAGTTTTAACTAGACCTAACACCCCAATGATTTCATCACGGAAGGATCACTTTTCTGACTCACTGGCGCATGAATTTGAACCATCCACACAAACCTTTTTTACACTGATCTTCAAAGAGCAAGTACTCCATCTCACTATGACCCAGTTCCTAACACTTTCCAACAGTCGGATACATGTTAGTATCCTCACTACCACCTTTCATTTCTGGCACAAAACCTGAATAGTGGATTTTACATATTCCATATAAATCTACGGTATCAATATGTAGAGGAAACCTTGAATATGTCTAGTGGGTAACATCTGAGCTCCTTCACTTACATGCATCTTACATTTATGGATCGAAATTCTATAGTTGCTAATGTTTTAAATTTGCTTCCTTAGCAACATTCTTTGAGGTCATAGAATACGAAACATTTGTGCCTCCCAGGAGGCACAAATGTTTCGTATTCTATGACCTCAAAGGTCCCATCAACATCTTTTGATCACTAGATGGAGACTGCAATATATTTTCCAATCCGGCCCAACTTTCTAATATCTGAATGCATTCCTTGTTACCCCATGCGAAAGATGATGTTGTGTGATTGCTAGTATTGCTACTGACAGTACAAGTCTTTCTTTTGTGGTCTAATTGAGTACAGCTAACAAATTTGGTGATTTTATCCGACCCACGACTTTTAATCACCTTATTTAACTACCTTGGTGGGTCAATCTGGAGTGTTTTCCTAAGAACACACCACACAAACACACGCGCGCACACACACACAAACGCGCGCACCCCCACATACACCCACACACACATATATATATAGAGAGAGATATATATTTATATATATATATATGAGATGTATTGCGTAATATGCATTTCTTCTCTCTCACAAGATCACTATTTGTAGGTTTTCATTTCATGTCTGCTTATTCAATAAGAAATAATTTCATTGGAGTGCAATACCATCAATTTTGCCAATAAATGTTTATTATATGGAAAGAAAACCCGCCATATTTAATATCTTTGAGTTTCAAGACATCACTTTAAGCAATAATTAAAATATAAATACATGAAATAAAATGAATGTATAATGAGTAATTGTATGAATTTTATTTCGTCTCGATATTAATCTTGTGTGTTTATTCACGTGAAGTATAGACAAGAGAGATGTATTTGATAATAAAACGAAGTTTTAATTAATTTTTGCAACTTGGTATGATGGATGTATTGCAAAACAAGATACAAAAATAAAGTTTATAATATTTGAATAAGT
>OZ024743.1:215635403-215755403 GCA_964016885.1 Eledone cirrhosa
GGATACAGAGTAAGATGTGATGGAGAATATTTTTATAACGGACACCTTTTTTATAAAGTTTGGGAGGAAAATATCGGCGGTTAAGTGGAAAGATAGTATTGCTATTAATCCGAAGGGGATAAAGACTAATATATTTGCAAATATAGAGTGAAATTTCTATGTAGGGATAAATGTCAAGATGTGAGGGAGGGCAGATTCAACCTTATTCTAAATTGTACGAAGAGAGAATCATTTAGCAGTGAGATTGTTTATTTAAAGTGACCAGTGGTGTTGATACATTTGTCTTGTGTGCACATCTTGGATAATTTTGCGTTGTTAGGGAAATATTTGAACCCGCTTCCTTGCGTGTTTGAATTCCAGTGTATGATTATTTACGAAGTTTTATCTGTAGGGTATTTCCTCCTAATGTCGCTGCCCTAACGAAGGAAACGCATATTGAGGTAATTCGCTTGTGGGCGAACAAGTAGTTTTAGCGTTGAATGGAAGCATTTTGTTTTGATATTGCGATGGCAATCTTCGAAGAGTTTGTAGTGGTACGTATAAGCCCTAGCATTGGTTAAGTAACCGCACATCTATAAAGTTACGAGTTACTTATTTAATCATATATTTATTTGGCTATCTAGTCATATGTCAATTTTATTATCTAGCTATTCTCGATCTAGTTGTTTGGTCTCCATATTATATCTACCTATGCATCCACTAACTAAATATCAGTTCATTTATCTATTCATATATCTTTCAATATTTATATATGTCTACGTACTTATCCCCATATCGTTCAGTTTATCTAACTATATTTCTGTCTATCTATCTATCTATCTATCTATCTATCTATCTATCTATCTATCTATCTATATGTCTGTTTATATATCTGCCTATACCGTTATTTCTATATATCTCTCTATTTATTTGTCTATCTATCTTTCCAGAGAGATAGCTATAACATTCTGACAGTATTTCTATATAATATTAGTTATTATGGTGTTTCGCCTTTGAAATGAACAATACAAGCCTACTATGTATACATTCCTGCAGGCGCACTTATATTTTACATGATGAGAAAATGAAAGTAAATAAAACAGAAATCTACAAAAAATAGTAAGGAACGAAAAACTAATATTAATTTACTAACGTACACACAATCAAACAAGTACACAACGTATATTGTGAAATTAAATGGGAACCATTATGTGTTTCCTTTCTTTTACCCTTTTCACCTATCCAATGAAACGATAGATAGGGCTAGGATTAATGTTGAGTTTTGTGTTTTGTTTGTTTTGATATTTTGTAGAGACTATTTGTTCCATATATTTGGATTGTTGGATTGTATAGGAAAATTACATTCTATACCGTATGAATTATATTCAGAAAAGCATAGCAATTCATTATACAAATAAATACAATGTAAGCATATATCCGTTCGGCCAAGCAGAATATTATTGTGCACAAATATGTGCGAAAACTAATTATGTTTAAGCTTGCTTGAAATTATCTGCTAAAAAAAATGAAAAAATGCGGAATTACACGTAAATGCATATATATATATATATATATATATATATATATATATATATATATATATATATATATATATATATTAATATATATATATCATATATATGTGTGTATATATATATACATATATATACATATATATATATATATATAATATATATATATATGGAGATGCAGGGGATGATAGAGAGGAACGAATAGGAGAGAGGCATAAAAAGATAAACACAAAGAGAGTGAGTGAACGAGTGTATTCAGTCACTCGCCATTCATAATATAATTGTATGTCATTTCATACATTTTTGTATATTTTACGATTTGTTGATCACAGTATCATTTTTGTTACTATCAGCATTGTACTCATATTAGATATTATTACGCTTTAAAATACAAGGAATATTATATGATGAAATGAATACAAAATATATTGGAAATTGCTTTGTAAATTTTTTTCAAATATATTTTTTAATAACTGCGTCACATATCCAGGCACATTTTTCGCTGCAGAGTTAGATATTCTCTGATATCCTATGTTCATATCCTCCACAGTCGGCCGAAAATGTTAATACTGTGTTTCAGAGTTGACTAAAAAAGTGCTGCAGAATGCAAAATCCTGTTTCTCCTCGGGGCGGGCATATATTGCCTGTCTAATAGTGTTCCTTTGATAATGCTGTAAATATTTTAAGAATGACTAGTTCAAATATTGAGAAGAGAAAAGGCAAACTATGGTATATAGTTTTACATATGCAAATACCAAACTGACAAATTAGATGCATGTTCGATGCCAACAACCTTTAAAATAACCTTAACAGCAGCTATTTGTAATTGAAAACCTTTAACAAATAATTCCTAGCCGAATGGTAATAAACATCATTCAACTTAGCCAACAGATTGACTCACCACTCGCTTGTTCTTGAATGGAAAGTGCAGCTGTTCAGATGGTCCATTTGCTATCAATTCCCAATGCATAAACGTCGCGGCGTGCTGTTTCTGATGTTACATAGACACGCACTCTAGTCGGTACAACTTCAGAATTTCCTGTCAGAAAAATATATGTGTATGGATGTGTTTAAATGAAAATCATGTGGGCGTCCTTTTATACATATATTTGACGTTTTCAGAATACAAGAATTATGTATTTCAGTCACTCTAAAATATAATCCTATTATAACTGTATCAAGGCTCAGCCAAAATTATTTTTTTATTCATTATACTATTTACTTATATAGAAATCTGAATTTTTCAGGAGGTGTGGTTTAATGTATCCTAATTCAGTAGACATGGTATGATTACTTACAATTGACTGGTTTCTTCTAAAGTCCCCTAAGGTCTAGGTGGTGTTGAAGCGGGTGCATGTTAAGACTACTAACCAAATACGTACCTGTGGGATTTGATGAAAAGATTTATTGAGGCTATAGAAATATATCAAAACAACTTCGATGCTTATCAATTTCGCCAATCCATCAACATGGTTCGTGTTATATTTTATCGACAGTGATAGGATGTTATGTAGATTTAATCTCGTCGAGATTTGAACCCACAACATGAAGAACCGGAAGAAATGATGCAATGAATTGCTTCCCATCGATTTAACGACTTAGATCAAGTATTAATATTTCACAGCTTATCAATTTCCTTCGAATGAATTCACCTTTGTGACTTAATCACTGACATGTTTCCACTGCAACTGACTTGAAGACCGATCAAAATTAAAGTATGGCCTGAATAATTAGGATTCGTGAGAAATTGCCTGGAGAAACGGCATATTTTACTTTCCGTAGAAGTTGAAACCATGTCATTATCGTTCTTTGCCTTTCATCCTTACGGGGCCGATAAAATAAAGTACCAGTAATGCACTGGTAAATTGCAGACCTTGTGCCAAAAGTAGAAACAATTATCGTACTACAGCAACGCTAGACATATATGTGATGTACGAGACAGATTTTAGCAATAATATATGTTGTCCGATTTTAAAACATTTCTGCAGTAAATGCTTTTCATAAATATTATTGAACATATTATAGGTGAGGCTTCGTTATTCTGTTGAAATATACAGAACTCATATTACTAAAAGGTATGATGTTTTACTAGAATTACTTAATATAATCCTTAATATTCAGCAGAAGCAATTTATTGCAAGCAATAACTATATCATATTATCTTCCATATGTATTTCCCTTAGTGACTTCTGTTGTGTTACGTTAGATTTGATGAAATAAAACCAGAAATTTACTTGTATTTCAACATGATCAAGCAGATTTCAATATGTCTCTAATTCACTGTATAAAATAACTTCAGCGAACAATGCAAGAACGTTTATCCGACAATTTAGTGATTTTACACTCCTATACCTCAATATTATAAGGAGAATATAGTACAAACAGCTACAACCTGGATTGAACATGTAAGATTGAACGTGTTTACAAATTGTACTAAGCAAATGTTTGTATATTTCACGGCTAATTTTTGTGGACAAAACAAATATATGTTCAAATTATTACAACATTTAACATCGTTTTTCTAATTAATCATAATGTAATATTTTCACTTGATTACGTAACTCATGTTATTAAACTTCTGTTGAACTCTAATAACTAACAAATACTCGAATTTCTGAAGCTAAGGTATAAGGGATAGATAGATATGGCAGTGGATCACCTAATCCAGACATATCAAGAGGGTGGGGAACCAATTCCCAACTTTGATAAACTTCTGTAGAGCATCCAACTGCTGCAAACGTGGAGAGTAGAAGTCTGAAGTGTCTAACGACTGGGCCAATCCTTAAACATAGACCCACATTCAAACACACACACACACACACACACACACACACACAAACACACACACATATATATATCTTTGATTTTTGATTGTACCTATTAATATAAATGTAATCTCGAAGTGTGTGCTGCCACTCTAAATTTTGTAATGAATGTTGACCCACAATGTTTGAATATGTATCAATGTTTGAATATGTATTGGTATGTCTCTCGGCTGAAAAGGAGGTCATATAACTGTCCATGCATTAATAAATTGCTCCGAAGAATCCAAACCTCGGTTTGGAGGAAACAGCTGTAAGCACAATAATGTTTTGAACAGTTCTTTGATTCTTATATTTCATATAACTGCTCTGTAAATCATCTGATGTTTTTACATTGAGCTACTTAACTTACTGGTAATAAGGTAGTAATACATTACTGCCTACCACTATTTAGGGTGTGTGTAAAATACTTACAACTGCTTACGGTTTTGTGTTTACATAACCATAAATAGTATAACTAATACTATATATATATATATATATATTGGAATAGAATGAAACGAAATTTCATTTCTCACTCTTAGTACGGCCCTTACTTAAATGTAAGTATGTATGTATGTAGACGTACATACATATATGTATACAGACGTACAGTAGTATGTATATATGTACATACATGCACACATATATATATGCACGTATCGGTTTACCTAACATTTATTATAATGCTCGGTTTGTTTGTTTGTAAGCAAACAAAGAGCCCGGATTACGCCGTACAGTGTTTAGGCAACCACGTCACCTTTTTGTTCAACACTGACACAGGAACGATGTACTAGTTTCAAGCTTATTAGCTATCGTCAGCTTCGTATACCTTCCTGCCAGATGCTTGAATGTCTGAAAGTATATACTTTCCTTATGCATATTAACGGCTGAGCAGCCTAATTTGCATATCGAGTGAGTTCAGTCGGCTGGGCGCACCGAAAACGATAAAAGGAATAGAATGAAACGAAATTTCATTTCTCACTCTTAGAACGGCACTTACTTAAATGTAAGTATGTATGTATGTACACGTACATACATATATGTATACAGACGTACAGTAGTATGTATATATATATACATACTACAGTACGTCTGTATACATATATGTATGCACGTGTACATACATACATACTTACATTTATATATATATTAATATACATATTATATTTTTGTGTTTGTATGGTTATGAAAGTTAGATATGGATACACATTGAGTACGCCAAATAATGCAGACTTGCATTCTCAATTTGCACATTAATATATTGATAT
Organism: Eledone cirrhosa; assembly: GCA_964016885.1. Taxonomy (NCBI): domain Eukaryota; kingdom Metazoa; phylum Mollusca; class Cephalopoda; order Octopoda; family Eledonidae; genus Eledone; species Eledone cirrhosa. The sequence goes on from OZ024743.1 coordinate 215,640,987, forward strand.
CATATCAAAATAAATATTTAAATGGTCACAGATATAATCAGTTTACGCCATTTTTGTGCATTTTGTAATTTAATACTCATGTATTATTCATTTTTCTATTCTTTATCAAAATATAGATCTTTCATTCCATGTGACCTGTTTTCCCCAACTATTAAATATCAATCCGATACATCCATTGCTTTGTTGTTAGAAAATAGAATGAAGATCCTATTCCGAGGCCAACGTTATGGAGTTCAATAACTTACATATATTGGAGTGTACATTTCTATTTTTATTTGCTCTCTGAAACGATCGGAAAAATGGAAATCTTTAGAAACTTCAGCCTGTCTTATATATTCATTGCAACATTATAAACAAGAGAACTGAAGCAGAGAAAGATGGAATAATAGAGAACTATTTGAAAGGTTGAAGTTTTTAATATCAGAACATTGAATGCAGCAAACTGTAAGAGTTTAAATTGTGTTGTTTGCCTTAAAAGGAAGTATTACTCATTATCTATTATTACGTTTACAGCAAACTAGTGTGCGTAAATATGGAAAACAGCCAAATTGGTTTATATAGTATATATCGCACCCACCTTTAACTCCGTGAAATCCCAGCATTCCATATATATATATATGCATATGGTGGCTGCCAACTCGTTTTCGAGTACGGCCACTACTTTATATCCATGTAGGAGAACCCCTACCGATGCGCTGAACGAGTGTAACTTTTTAGTCCAGCCAGCGACTTGAAAACTCTGGTACAAACACTACACTTGTGACAATTATTGACACTTAGTGCTGGGCCCATGGTATCATGTGACGACAAGTGCAGGGAGATCTCCAGATATAAAGCAATGCCTGTGCCGTGAAGCTTTTATAGTGAGCAAAGGCACTGCACAAAGCCAGTCCCTCTCTCTTAACCAAGATGATATTTACCAAAAAGAAGAACAAGTCAACATCATTGGATACCATCAGAGTTGCAGGTGTTATATCAGAGTTTCCCTTCTCCTAGAATTCTGCCTTGACAAAGGCTAAGGGGTCATCTCTCCCATATATGTATATACATATATATATACATACATATATATACATTCACATGCCTACAGACACATCCATACATTCATGTAAACACAAACACATATATATACATATATGAATATATATATGTATATATATATATATATATATATATATATACATATGTCCCAAGGCTCTGATACCATCAAAACTATAAACACAGAGCTGGCATATCTAAGAACTGACTAACTGCCTGATGAGGTCATAGCGATTCAATGGCTATCATAGAAATATATATAGCAGTAAATAAAGGATTATGAGTGCATGCAATTGACATATGTTTCGTCACTATATATATATATATATATATATATATATATATATATATATATATATATATATATATATATATATATATATACATTATATATATATATAGAGAGAGAGGGAGAGATAGATAAATAGATAGATATAGATATATAGATAGATATATGTATAGATTGTATATATATGAATATATATATGTATATATATATATATATATATATATATATATATATATATATATATATATATATATATATATATATATATATATATATATATATATATATATATACAAATATGTATATATATATGCATACATATGAATATATATGTATATGTATATATATGAATATATATATATATATATATTAGTTTTGTGAGCTTTTTGAAATGAAATCGTGTCGAAACAAATATTGTTATACTTGGAGAGGGTCATATTTGTGTAATATTGCCAGAATTAATAACAGAACACACTCACTGCACAATAACTACAAACACATATAAATACACATAAATACACAGTAATACAGATAGAATACATATAAACGCACACTAATAAAGATGGAATACATTAACCAATACACAGTCACCCTAACACGAATACACATCAAACAAAACACTATACACACACGCAAACGCATGCGCAAAGAAGACAAAAAAAAACAAATAAATAAATATATAAACAGACAAAATAAAGATGGCATAGGCATACAATGCAACGGGAGGAAACAATAGCACCACTGACGAAGTTGAAGATGTGCAACGAAAGAACTTTGATACACTATATATATGTGTTCGTGTCTATATTGTATCTGTATTATTTTTTACCGTTGGTCAGTCAATGGCAACATTGAGGACCGAATAAATTAAATTAACCGATATGAAAGACACAGAAGCGAAAACCAACCAAACAGTGAGTATGTTCTATTATTAATTCTGGCTATATTATCACACAATTATGACCCTCACCAAGTATACCAATATATATATGTATATATATATATATATATATATATATATATATATATATATATATATATATATATATATATATATATATATATATATATATATATATATATATATTTATATATAGTAATAATAATAAAATTGAAGACTAAAATCCAAAGAGGGCTCGATATGGAAAATATATATCAAATATATAAGAACCGTACAGAAGATCCCGTTAAGGGTGAAAGCAGCGATTCATTGCTTAACCTTTAATCTGTTATTTTAATAAATATATATTTATATATATATATATATATATATATATATATATATATATATATATATATATATATATATATAATATATATATATATATATTTATATATATAAATATATATATATATATATATATATATATATATATATATATATATATATATATATATATATATAGGAACAAGTAAGACCCCGACGGCTGAGCTCAAGCCGTTTCGACGGCTAATTCTGGAATGGAATTAGCCGTCGGGGTCTTACTTGTTCCTATTACCCACTCTAGTACCCTAACTATTGAGTACTTTGGTGCGTTATGGTCCACTTGGTTCCTTACCACATTTCCTTCGTTATATATATATATATATATATATTCATATATATATATACATTATATATAGAGAGAGATAGATGGATAGAGAGATGGTTAGATCTATATATAGATAGATAGATATTCTTTTCTGTGCTTGACGTTATTGTGTATATATGTGGAACCTTCAAAATTTCACATCTAACACAACTGATTAAATTCTTCAGGACGGAGTATTAACACTTGAATGATTATTTGTTCTGCCCAGCATTCCTCGGCAGTCACTTCAGATATATATGGTTCAATGTTATTAACAATGCTTCCTTTAAGCTACAACGTTTTGACAATAATGTTACGTGACCTTAAATGAACACATCTAAATAATTCGTTGATAAGTAGTATTTTTGTAAGTGTGGTGAAAATTGGCTGTAGGAACTCACTAGCGTTGAATTTGATGTTATTGAAGTATGCACATCTCAACTTCTAGTAATGTGTAATAAACTAATGCACTATGCCTAATATAGAGAACATGTTATCTAGAAATATACGGATCTTATTTTTGCATAGTTGGCGTCTCCGTTAAGGCAGTCCTTTGACAACACATTAGCATGGATAACTAATTTATTTCGTTACAGGATTTACTTTCCATACATTTACTTCAGCTAATATTAATAGGAAACAACTTTTTCTATCTACTAACATTTGTATGATCATAATATTGTTTTAAATGAAGCCTCGAAACGAATTATTAAATTTAAAACGGGTATTTTTATTAGAGAAAATACTACGGGTTCGTTGGATCTGATAGATATAATAGACTAATCTGCTTAAATCTACTATACTTACTTAAGGAAGGACAGATTGCACAATTAAGTACAACAAACTTTAAAATTGATGGATTATTCTAGGCTGGAATACATCACATCACACATGTCCTGTCTTGATGCTGAAATATGCGAGGGGTTGTTTAGTCCTTAAATAATTACTGTCAAAATTTCGCTGAAATATAGACGACAAAGTGGAAGTTGTGCTCATTAAACAATCAGGACTGGGTTATAAATTACGCTGATCATAGATTTGGTCTATTAGGTTTAAACAGCAATAACATATATTTGAATTTCGTATTTCTAAAGAAATACGGTATTTTATAAATAAACATTTAGAAACTCGAAGCTACGCAAAAACACTGACGGCTATCGCCACCTGGTGGTGTCCAGCAGAAGTATGGGGGACAATCGTCGATACATTTCTCAACAATACGATCCCTCCCATTTTTGCAACTTCAAGACATGACAACAGGCGAGAATATATAATTTTATCGTCTGTGTGGATGAGGTGATTAATCTCATTTGCATATGAAGCCGTATAAGTGGGCTCAACTTATAATAGAATTGAAGTAGAATTTAGCTTCGTGCATAGTTGTATACAGTTATTTATAAACATATTTCGTATTTCCTTAGAAATACGAAATGCCAATACATATCTGTATACAGCTATGTTCGAAGCTAAATCCTAAATATATTGCTCCTCTATTATATGCAGCTTTGTGTATATATTCAATTGTGTACTCTTTAAAAAATTACGCACTCAAAACCAATCTCAGAGATACGAACTACCATAATAATTACGAACTAAAATCCAATCGCAGATATACGAACACCATAAAAATAAAACATCAATTCGATATGTTCATGTATTTTGTCTATGCGTACATATATATTCATTTGTACAATCCCAATGTATTTATTATGAGTTAATATGTTACTGTTTTGTTAGTTACGTTAGTAGATAGAGTAAAGCATTATATATTATAATATGATTACTGATGTATTTCTCCTTATTTAACGATAATGTATATTATAAATATATATATATATGGAAAAAGTGCGATATCCTTGGTACAGTTAGGTATATTTGGACAAAGTTATAAATTTATAAATTAATATTGACTGCCTAATCATTGTTGAGTTGATTTAGATTTCTTTGACTGCTATTTCCAGCGTCAATATAATTCCGTCAAATTGTCATAATGAATCAAGTGGGATATATTCATGCAGTATTCCAGCTATGCAACATGTTGTTCATAATGAAAATTCACCTCTGGCATTCTGGATTAGATTATTTTTTCTAATGCACTGGCATGATTTCGACATACTTATCTACGCAATCATATTCGAATATGTGAAAAAAATTATATACGCATATCACCCTATATATAGCACGCCATAAATTACGAGAGAAAGTTCGCAGGATTAGAATTATTCCGAACATTATCATCGGGTGGTTTGGCAGTATGGGTAGAGGGTCGAACGCCATGCTTTGCATCACAGAGTTACGTCCCTTTACGGACTGAGTTCAAATCCCGCCAAGATTAAGTTTGCCTTTCATCCTTACGGGGTTGATAACATAAAGAACCAATGATGTACTGGGTAATTGCTGGCCTATGTAAAATTAAACACATATATACCAATTTAAATGCATAAACATGAGATTATAAAACTGTGGGTTCTTTTTTTTATTTCTGCTACCTATTTACATTTCACTTTCTCTCTTTTTTTGTAGCTGCCTATTTCAAAACAAGCAAAAATATATAACTGGGAAATAAGGGGAAATGTTAATGATTTCATTTATGGACCAATGGCTTGTGCTTTAGACACGAGGCCAACAATTTTGGAATGAGGGGAGAGTCGATTAAATAATCCCAGTTCAATACAATTGATTTTTTTAATTGAACCAGTAATGATTAAAGGAAAAGCTAACTCAATAATATCAGGATTTAAAGTGAGAATTTAAAAAGAATTTGGGAATTTCATAAGATCAAGGGCGTCCCAATTCGCATAGGAGCACAAGATACTATCTCAAAGAGTTTTCAAGCATGGTTAAAGAACGTTAGTACAGCCCCCTTTTTTGGAACACATGCATGCTTGCTGGGAACAGCAAGAAACCTCCGATACGTCCTGAATATTTGAAGCTGCAGGTAGCGGCTTGACGTTCATTTGAATAAACTTTCCAGTTAAATAACATCAATGACTGAGACTCCAAGAATAACAAAAACAACAAAAACAACAACGACACCATCTTCACCGCCACCGCCACCCCCACCACCACCACCACCACCAACAACAATAATAATAATAATAATAATTGTTTCTACTATTGGCACAAGGCCAGAAAATTACCCAGTACATTACTGGTACTGTAAGTTTCATATTGTTTACATCTATGCTTCATCTATTCTTCCGTCTCCCTGTCATATTGTATCGTCATATTGATAATGCATACACGCTAGCTCGAAGTAGCTAGCCAGCAAATAACGTAGTGATAAATCCTGTCATAAATATTATTACTCGATGTTCAAAGTGAAAATAATGATTTCATTTATTAGCCACGAGAGCCGACATGTAGGGGACAATACAAATACATGGAGAGTGGGGTTTTACAATAAGGTCGAGTAAAAGTGCACAATGGCAAGACTAATTTAATAATCAATATATAAAAAAAATATAAAATAAACTATGCATAAATATAACAAAATAAATTCCTCGATAATGGCTGGAGGACCCTGGGGTGACTCGGGTACTCCACCAATCCTGAACTACCTTGCGCTTCTAGGGCACCCAGGGAGAATACCCCTCTCCTCAAGTTAGCTAGCCTATAGGCACATGGTCAGAGTAGGCCTATTCACACGGGCTATTAACGCCACATTCATCCACCTTTTAGCAAATGTACTGGGAGGCAGCACTTCTCTCTTCACCCTCACCTTCCTTTCCAGGTGAAACTTGAAGAAGTTGATGAGGGATTGGCCGAATAGAAAAGTGTCTGTCTTCTGTCCTTTTAATGTGCTCCACCATATAACCTCTTTCGCAACTGCCACCAGACAGAGGAACATTTCCTGCTCTTCGTGACCTAAGGAAGGCGGCGGGTCGATCTTCACTATGGACTCGGCCGATAGCCGGATTCGATCCACACGCGACAGTAGCTGTACGACATAACTCCAAAAGTCAGTAATGCAGGGACATTGGACAAGTGCGTGCAGAACGGTTTCGTCGTTCTGTGCTCATCTTGGGGACGGTCCGTCTGACAGCACTTCCGTCCCTGTAGAGTTTATCCCGCACAGGCAGTGCCCCCCCCCCCCCCCGGTAGCACTGTCAAGCGAGGGATTTCTGGAAATTGTCAATCGTCCCCGGCTCGAAAGTCCTCCGGTACAGACTGGTCAGTTTGACTTCGTCGAGGCCCAAAGCTTCTCCGAGTGCGTCATCGCACTTTCCCACCACTAATACTCTATAGAACTCGAGAGTGGATGTTCCACTGATCGCATTGCCCGCTTGGTAGAGGGCAGTGAGTGCCTGGCATCATTCCAGCTGCCAGTCACCCAGTCTCGGTCTCTTCTTGACCCAGGTCTGCAGCTCAGTCAAGGAAACGATCTGCGGAAATGCCCGTCTGATAAAAGGCGACCACACCTGTTCACCGTTTAGGCAGAATATCTGGAGATGTCGCAGCCTCAACGCATGTCTGCACATCATTATCCAGGCCATGCCCAGCCTCCGCATAGAGGGTACTGACAGCAAATGAACCGCCTCACCAACGGAACTTGTCCCCTCCACAAGATTTGAAGAGGAGCCGTTCCAACTTGACGAGGCGTGGATGGAGGCAAGGCACGACGGTCAGGCGTTAGTAGATGAAGGACGCGATGTACGCATTCGCCACCTCCGCGCGACCTTTCAGTGATATCTTCCTCAGCCTATTTTTGGGTGAGACTTGCTACTCTGCACGGTACCTCGTCCCAATTATTTTCCACCTGGAGGTCTGATCCAAATCAAACCCCGAGCAGCTCTACCGCTCCGTCCGTCCAGCACCCCACGACGCTGTTGGACGGCATGGGCTTGGCTCTCCAGGTACCGAGCTGCAAGCCCACCGACTTTTCCGGGTTAAGTTTGGCTCCTGTCAACCTTTCATATTCCTCCAATAAGGTGCCGACCACCTCGATTTCTGAGGTGTTCCACACCATCACGGTGATGTCGTCCGCATAAGCCGACACCGCCCTTTCACGTCCCGGTTCGAGCAGGATGCCCTCCAACAGCTCCAGCTTCCGCAGTAAAGAGTCGAGAGTCAATACGTACAGAAGGGAAGACAGAGGACACCCTTGACGGGCCGATCGGGGAGCCGAAATGGTTCCTAGAGGTGGCCATTAACCCTGACCACCGAGCGGGTGCCGCTGTGCATTGCAGCGGTCCAGCTTCTGAAGACAGGGCCGACAAACTCCAGATACCGATGATCGACCCTATCAAATGCTTTCGATTGATCTAAATTGATCAGTGCCCCACCGAAGCCAGGTTTACACCCTACCCTCTCTATGATCTATCACATGAGGTGGGGACTGTCGTGTATGTACCAGGCTGGGATTGAGCAAGTTTGCGCTTCCCCAACCAAATCATCGACGACAAGCGCCAATCTCTTTGCTAACACCTTGGCCACAATCTTAAACTCTGTGTTGAGCAGAGTTATGGGCCTGAATTTGTCTAATGTATCCCTCTTGTTCTCGTCTTTCCTTATCAGCATCACCACTCCCCTGCTCACAGAACTGGGAATATTCCCATTCTGCTGCCAGTTGAAGTAGAGTTCTTCGAGGAGATCGGAGATGTCTGACATATTTACGTAAAGCTCGTAGGGCAGGCCATCCAAACCGTGTGACTTGCGCCTCATGCAGCCGACAAGGGAGTCCTGAATTTCGGCTGATGTAATCGGCCTTTCGCAGCGCTCAGCATCGACCGTCGAGATGCGGGGCAAGCCGTCAATGTAGGGAGCGAATTCCACTACTCTCTCTGACTCGCCACTCTCCCCGATCAACCGAGCATAGTGCTGGCAAAAGGCCTCACACATCCGCTTGGAATCGTTTATCTCATGTCCGGCTATGTCCGCCAAAAACCGAATTGTGGTTTTATTACCACGCTGTGCCTCCGCCACGCGGGCCCATCGGACAGCTTTGGTTCCCTCGTTTCTCAGCGCACGCGCCTTAGTTCTTACAATGCAAACTTCGTGTTTCGCATTGAAGAAATGGTCTAATACCATTCTCGCCGCTAGCACGTTAGTTGCAATGCCACTACAAATAGCCTCGGCCAACTTATCTACCCGCTCCCCTTCCTTTCTAGTTTTCACTAACGCTAGTTCTTTGCTGAACTCTATCGAAGTTACTCTAATCTCTCTTTTGAGAGCACCCCACCATCTGTTGTTGATGATCCACCCTGTCAACTTTTGTTTAACTAAACTGTTGACTCGGTCCCGGTAGTTCTTACGTGCCGGAAATGACATGTTCAGCTTCCAGTTACCCGGTCCGAACCTACGCGTTTTATGTAGGTCGACCATACAGATCACAAATTTGTGATCAGAATAGGCGACCGTTTTAAAAAGTCGGCAGCCTACACTGTTTCTATCTATTTTCCTAATGAAGATCCTGTCTATATACGATCTAGATGACCCCATTGGGTTGGTCCATGTCCATACTGACACATTGAAGAAATCTAGTCGATACCTGCCAGAGAGCTGGAACTGGCTGAGTAGGTGTTTGAGGCTTTTGTACCCCCACCCCCGCTCCTATCAGCTACTCCCACACAATCCCAGCGTGCGTTTAAGATGCCATTCCAGTCGCCCGCTAACAGTAAAGTGCGAGACGTACAAAGAAAGGTCTCCAGGCGCCTAAAGAAGTCCGGTCGTCCGGCCCCTGTAGGGGCGTAGACGGCCAGCAGTCTAATGGCACCACCTTCTCTACTCCTCACATCCAAGACCACCTACTTACCGTCCAGGTCTCGGAAGATCGACCTTACTTCGAGATCCAGTCCTGTCCTAAACAGCACTGCCAGCCCACCTCCCATTCACGGTCTGCTAATAGATGCTAATATCTGATAGTCGTCAAAAATGGGGGCTAGTGCGCGCGTGTCGGAAATTATGGTCTCGCTGACAGCAATTACATCCATTTCCAGCGACCTGAGGTCATTGAGCAGGCGACTCTGCTTCCAGAGTGAACCCAGGCCGCGAAAATTTAAACTTCCTATTCTTAATATGGCCATGTTGGGAAGCTAAAAGAGAAAGAGAAGGTTTTCTTACCTCCCGGGGTCCTATAAAGGTCGGGTGGTTCAACCTCCGTGGTTGGTGGGGTTTCTTTTGGGAACCCCTTTAAAAGTCTCGAGGTTGGTTTCACATTCGGGGTTCCCACGTCTTGAGGAAAGCTCTCCCGAATTTCTCTGAAAGAATCGAGTGACATTCGGACCAGAAGCAAATCTTCTGGCACGCAAAATGTGCTCATTTCAAAAATCTCTCCCTCTGTTTGAATGTCCTCGCTTCGTGCTAAGAGGGCCATCAGTTTATCGTTTGCCCTTCTGACAAAGCACGAAGCTTTTAACATTTTGTTGGTGTGGTTTTATTTGTTTTCATTTTGGTGACTGTGGTGGTGTTGTTTCGAGTATGTCCGTGTTTGTTGTAGGTGTGGTGTCTGCAATTTCAGGTATTTGTGTGTTTATTTGTACTTGTGTTTGTTTAGGTTGTTTGCGTTTCGGGGATTGCGATGTTATTAGGGAAGTGTTTGCGTTAGTGTTTGTATTTTTTGTTGTGTATGATTTTGCGTTTTGTTGGGGCTTTTTTTTTTTGTGAGTTTTATCTGTTTTTTGGGGTTTTCTTTCATCTTCGCTGCTGGAAGACAAAGGGTCTGTGGCTGTGAGTGTCTCTGTGTCTGTGTGTCCGTTTATTGTTTTGTCTATGTGTATAATTGGAGAGGGCGTGTGGGAGAGCTTTCCTCGTTTTCCTTTGGATTGGTTTCGGTGTTGGTGGTGGTCCGGCTGTTTTTGATGTTGGTGTCAGTCTCTTTGTTGGTGTTGTTTTTGGTGGTGGTGGTGCAGCTTTCCGTGCTGAGACTGGCGTTGGCAACAAAGGAGGTTTGCGACCCCCTGAATTTTTGCGCTGAGGGCAGAAGGCTCGCAGATGTATTGCTTCCCCGCAGACGAAGCAGTGTGGCCTTCTTTCCTCAGTGATTAGTGTGATTCTTGTCCCATCCTGCAGGCGGGCAAAATCCGGGATGTTGTTCATGTCCTCCGGTTTAATTTGGAGAAAAATCTCCAATCCATTCCGGACCAGTCTTCTCCCTGGTTCCTTTTGATATCCAGGAGGATGATGTCTGTCCCCTCCTCGATTACGCATCCCAGCAACCACCATATGCTCATTCCTGGTGGGATGCTGGGAATGCTCATCTTTACTGTCCTTTTACCCATGTATGATAATGCGTTCCGTTCTGGAGGGGGTCACCCAGTGCTTAATAGCAAGGGCCCCGGTTTTCAACAGTACCTACATGGTACCGATGCACTTCCGATGCACTCCAAAGCAGCCTCGATTTCTGCTTGGCTGGCAAGTTCCACTTTTCGTGTCTGCACCGAAATGCATTGAAAGTACACCGTCCTCCTTTGCATGGCCGCTATTGCCCCGTCAGGGATGGTTAGGTTGGCTCAGGACTTCTCCCGTTTAATTAGCCTCCACGCCTGGGCCAACTGTTCGTCGATATTGCTAATATCAATATTCAATAAGCGCTTCGTTTTTGCTGCTGCTGCAGCAATTGTGGTCCCTCTGTTGATCTTGTGGTTGGTGTTGTGGTTCTTGCTGTTGTTATTGGTGTTGTTGTTTTGTTTATTGTTGCTGTTGCGAGCGCCATCCGTGTTTGCATTGAATCTGTCGGTGTTATTGTCGTTGTTGTTTTTGTAGTGGTGGTGGTGATGTCATTTTCAGATGATACTGCTGCTAACACAGAAGGTTGTGATGGAAGCTTTTGAGTTTTCCTTCACTTTCAGTCTAGTAGACGACAAGCATGTCTGTAGCAGTTGTAGTTGTGGCGCTTTTGAACTTTTGACCTGAACGTTGTTTACCGTTTCAAGGTCGAAAATTTCCTCTTTTTTTTTTCGGTGGGGAAGCAATTTTTTTCGAAGTTTCTAAAAATAAATCTGAATATTCGGGCTTAAAGCCAGAATATTGAGAGGTATCCCTTCCTTGAAACCAAGGTAGGTGCCTTATGTTTCGTTAACGACAAGAAAATACGAAATATTATACTTTAAAACAGCTTAAAGTTACAAACCTTTTCCCCGGCAACCTTGTCCGTCTTCACACATGTGCGTCCAAAACAACAGCAATAATAATAATTGTTTCTACGCTAGGCACCAGGCCAGCAGTTACCCAGTTCATTACTGGTAATAATAATAATAATAATAATAATAATAATAATAATAATAATAATAATAAGGAGAGGGAGAAAATTAACCGATACCAGGACCTAAAGTGGGAGGTGAAAAGGATTTGGAACTGCCATGAAGTCAAAGTGATCCCGATTGTCATAGGCGCACTGGGGACTATCTACAAAAGCTTCCAGGGATGGTTAAAGAAAATCGGCCCCTTCACGCTTTTTGGAACGCTTCAAAAGGCATGCTTGCTTGGAACAGCAAGAACCCTCCGATACGTCCTGAATATCTGAGGCTGCAGGTAGTGGCTTGATATTCAATCCAACGGACTTTCCAGTTAACCAACATCAATGACTGAGATTCAAGGAATAACAACAACAATAATAATAATAATAATAATAATAATAGAGAAGGAGAGGGAGAAAATTAACCGATACCAGGACCTAAAGTGGGAGGTGAAAAGGATTTGGAACTGCCATGAAGTCAAAGTGATCCCGATTGTCATAGGCGCACTGGGGACTATCTCCAAAAGTTTCCAGGGATGGTTAAAGAAAATCGGCCCCTTCACGCTTTTTAGAACGCTTCAAAAGGCATGCTTGCTTGGAACAGCAAGAACCCTCCGATACGTCCTGAATATCTGAGGCTGCAGGTAGTGGCTTGATATTCATTCCAACGGACTTTCCAGTTAACCAACATCAATGACTGAGATTCAAGGAATAACAACAATAATAATAATAATAATAATAATGCTTGCTGGGAACAGCAAAAACCCTCCAATACGTCCTGAATATCTGAGGCTGCAGGTAGTGGCTTGATATTCATTTCAACAAACTTTCCAGTTAACTAACATCAATGACTGAGACTCTAAGGACAATAATAATAATAATAATACTAATAATAATAATAATAATAATAATAATAATGATTTCATTTATTAGCCACAAGGGCCGACATGTAGGGGACAATACAAAGACAAGGACAGTGGGGGTTTACAATAAGGTCGAGTAAAAGTGCACAATGACAAGACTAATTTAACAATGAAAATATAAAAATATAAAATAATAATAATAATAATAATAATAATAATAATAATAATAATGATTTCTTTATTAACCACAAGGGTTTACATAAACTAGACATTAAGGACAGTGCAGGACAATGCAGGACGGTACAAATGGGCATTTCTGCGTGTAAAAAAAACAAAAACAGAGGATGTAACAAAAATAACAATGAAAATAACAATGAAAAATTCCCCAATAGGGGGGAGACTTCGGAGGGACATTTGTGGAGAAAGCCCAGTAAAAAGCCACAATGACCCTGACCACCAAGGCAAGTGCCCTCTCCCAGTTTTCCACCTTTAGTTTACAGATATATACTCAGAGTCGGCCCATTCACTCGGGCCATTCTTGCTTCTCTCACCCATCTTTCAACAAAATGCTGGGAAGAGAGCACTTCCCTCTCTACTCTGATTTTCCTTTTCAAATGAAATTTGAAAAAGTCAATCAGAGCATCACCGAAGAGGTAAGTGCTCGTCTTCAGCCCTTTCAAACGTGTCCACCATACTATCTCTTTCGCCATGGCCACCAGACAGATAAAAACTGCCTGCCCTTCCCGGCTAAAGGAGGAGGGCGGGGCAATCCTCACGGTAGACTCAGATGATAGCTGGATCCGTCCTAAACGCGACAGCAGGTGTTCGACATAAACCCACAAGTCAGCAATTTTCGGACACTGGACGAGTGCGTGCAGGACGGTTTCGTCGCCCTGCGCGCATCTCGGACATGCCCGGCTGACGGCACCTCCATGCCTGTAGAGTTTATCCCGAACTGGCAAGGCTCCTCGGTAGCACTGCCAGGCCAGAGATTTCTGGAAGTTGTCCATAGGCCCCGGCCCGAAAGTTCTTCCGAAGAGATTGGCTAGTTGATTTTCGTCGACGCCTAGAGTTTCCCCAAGTACGTCGTCGCTCTTCCCCTCCACTAATCCTCTATAGAACGCCGAGGTGGAGTTTCCACCGATCACATTGCCCGATTGGTCGAGGGCTGTGAGCGCCTGAAGACATTCCAGTCTCCAGGCGCTCCCTCTCGGTCTTCGCTTGACCCAGGACTGCAGCTCCGTCAAGGAAACGAGCTGGGGAAAAACGCGTCTAGCAAACGGCGACCACACCTGATAACCGTCGAGGAAGAGGTGGAGATGTCGTAGCCTGAGCGCGTGCCTGCGCATCATCAGCCACGGCATGCCCAGCCCTCCACGTAGCGGGTGTTGACAACAGATGGACCGCCTGACCATCGGAGCACGTCCCTTCCACAAAAAGCGAAAGAGCAAACGCTCCAGCGCAGTCAGGCGAGGCTTAGGACAAGGTACGACGGTTAGGCGGTAGCAGATGGCAGACGCGATGTACGCGTTAGCCACCTCCGCTCGACCTTTCAGGGATAGCTTCCTCTCCGCCCATTTCTGGGTGAGAGAAGCCACCCTGCTCGTCACCTCGTCCCAGTTTTTGTCCGTCTGGAGGTCCGGACCGAACCAGACCCCGGTCCGTCCGTCCAGCGCCCGACGACGCTGTTGGACGGCATGGACCTGCCTCTCCAGGTGCCGAGCTGCAGGCCCACTGACTTTTCCTGGTTGATCATTGCTCCTGTCACCGCTTCGTATTCTCTTAGTGTAGTGCCGATCGCCTCGATGTGTTTGGCGTTCGACACCACTACGGTGACATCGTCCGCATATGCTGACACGGATCTTCCGCATCCTAGTTCGCGCGGGACTCCCCTCAACGTCTCCAGTTTGTGCAGTAAGGGCTCGAGAGTCAATACGTACAAGAGGGACGAGAGGGGACATCCTTGGCGGACCGAGCGCATGATGTTGAACGGTTCCGACAGGTGACCGTTCACTCTCACCACAGAGCAGATGTCGCTGTGCATGGCAGCGATCCAGCCTCTGAAGACGGGCCCAAAGCCAGCCGCCCTCAGGACTGCCGCTAGGTAACGATGGTCGACCCTATCGAAAGCTTTCGACTGATCTAAATTGATCAAGGACCCACCCGTGCCAGGTTCCCTAGCTACCCTCTCTACGATGTATCGCATGAGGTGGAGGTTGTCGTGGATGGATCTGTCGGGAATGGCGCATGTCTGCGCCTCTCCCACCAGACCACCAACGACAAGCGCCAACCTCTTTGCTAGCACCTTGGCCAAAATCTTAAACTCTGTGTTTAGCAGAGTTATGGGCCGGAAATTGTCTATGTTATCCCCCTTGTTCGGATCCTTTCTCAGCAGTGCCACCGCTCCTCGGCTCACAGAACTGGGAATTCTCCCGTTCTGTTGCCAGTTGCAGTAGACGTCCGCCAAGAGGCCTCCGAACAAGTCTGGCATCTGTACGTAAAGTTCATAGGGCAGACCATCCAAACCAGGCGATTTACCCCTTGTGCAGCCAGTCATTGCCTCCCTTACTTCAGCGGCTGTTATCGGCTTTTCGCAACACTTCGCCTCAGTGGCCGAGAGCCGCGGCAGTCCGTCGAGGTAGACACTAAAGTCCATCCCTCTACCCGGCCCACCGCTGCCCCCGAACAGCTGAGCGAAGTGTCGCTGAAAAGCTTCACACATTTGCCCGGGATCGAGTAGCATGCGCCCGTCGTGGTCCACCAAAGACCGGATCGTGGCTTTGTTGCCACGACGCGCCTCTGCCACTCGGGCCCATTGAACGGCTTTCGTCCCCTCGTGTCTGAGAGCACGCACCCTAGCTCTGACAACGCAGCATTCGTGCTTTGCATTGAAGAATTGGTCAAGGGCCAATTTCGCCGCAAGCACGTCGGTCGCAATGCCTTTGCTAAGCGCCTCGTCTAATTTTCTAACTAGTTCTCCCTCTGCTCTATTTTTCTCTATTGCTAAAGCCTTACTAAACCTAATCGATTCTATTCTAATCGCTCTTTTCAGAGCAAACCACCACTTGTTGTTGACGATGGCCCCCGTCAACGCCCGCTTAACTAGTTCGCTATTCCGGTCTCTGTAGGCCTTGCGCGCTGGTAAGGACGCGTTTAGCTTCCAGTAGCCGGGTCCTCGTCTATGAAGCCTATCTAAGTCAAGCACACAGATCACGAATTTGTGGTCCGTGTAGCTGACTATCTTGAATTGTGGACAGCCTATGCTAGACCTATCTATTTCCCTACAAAATACTCTATCTAGATATGATCTGGATGACCCTATGCGGTTTGTCCAAGTCCACATTGGCACATTCGGGAAATCCAATCGGTACCTGTCAGACAGTTCAAAACGCCTGAGCAGGTTGGTGAGGCTCTTGCACCCTCCACCCCTATCCGCTAATCCCACACAGTCCCAGCGTGCATCTAAGATCCCGTTCCAGTCGCCCACTAACACTAAAGAGCGGGACGTTCCAAGAAAGGTCTCCAGACGCCGGAAGAAATCAGGCCGCCCTGCTCCTGTCGGGGCATAGACGGCCACTAGCCTGAAAGCTTGCCCGTCTCCGCTGGTCACGTCCAGCACCACCAGCTTACCCTCTGGGTCCAGGAAGATGGCCCGTATGGCGAGATCCAAACCTCTCCGAAAAAGCACAGCAACTCCTCCACCCGATCCAGGACGGCTGGGAGATGCGTACACATCGTAGCCGCCGAAGATCGGTACGAAGGCCCGTGCTTCGGAGATTCTGGTCTCGCTGATGGCCACTACATCTATGTTTAGTGACCTGAGGTCGTTGAGCAGGTGACCCTGCTTCCATGACGACCCCAAGCCACGCGCATTTATGCTGCCTATTCTGAGTGAGGTCATGTTTAAAATAGAGTGGAAAAGATGGGAAAGACCACTTACCGTACTTTTGGTAGAGGAGGGATGGTTTTTACATCCCTTTTCACTTGATCGTCTGGTGAAGGGACCGTTGAATCGTCCCTTCGGCTGGTCGTCGGCTCTTCTAAGAGAATGTCTGAGTATACTCTTCGATTGATGGTTCCTCCTAGGTCCCTGAAATCACCAACTGCGTTGGGGAATTTCGTTTTAATGTTTGTGTATTGTTTCTGTGCTATTTTTAGCAGTCTTATGTTAGTTGGCGTTTTGATTGGTGCTGGTATTATGTAGTCCTGTTGTGAAATGTCTGTGTGTTCAATTATATAAGTCATTAGTTTCTTGTTGTGTGTATTTATTGCCGTGCATTTGTTTTTCTGGGGGTGGGGTGTGGTTCTGCTATTTTCTTGTCGTTGTTGCTGGGTGTGTGTGTTTTGTTGTTGTGTTTGCGATGTTGGTGCTTGTGGTGGTGGTGTTGAAGGTGTTGTTGGCGGTGGGGTTGTCGCCGGTGGTGATGGTGGTGCTAGTGTGGGTGGTGATGGTGTTGGTGTTGTTGCTGCTGTGGGTCTCTTTGCAGTAGACTTTACCCTTTTCTCATTTCTTTCCTCCCTTTTCAAAGGCGACGATGCGCTGCTTCTGCGTTTGTGCCTTCTTGCGACCTTTTGCCATCCCTCTCCCACCTCACACTCCATGTCTGATTCTGTGAGGTCGGGGAGGGGTACCAGCTCCACTCTTTCACTTGTTGTTGTTGGTGATGTTTGCACTGGAGTCTCTGTTGCAGCTGCATTTGGTATTGCTGTTGTTGTTGTTAATATTTCCACTGCTGCTGCTGTTTTTGATTTCCGTGGCGTGGGTATGGGTGCCACGGACCTATCGTTCCTGGTTGCCGCTTGTCCTGTTGCTGGTAGCCGTGGAGCCGGATTCGGAAGGAGGGGGGTTTTCTCCTTTCTCAGGGTCTTCTCGTTGCAGAAGGCCCTGAGGTGAGTCTTCGATCCACAGCGAAAGCATTTCGGGCGTTTGCCCTCAACACTTATGGGCAGTTGAGTGCCGTTATCGAAGTCTATCACATCCGGGATAGCTTCGATGCACTCCTGGTTGGTTTGGATTAGCATCTCAATGGAGGAGCCGACCCAATCTTCTCTTACTTTTTTCTGTACTTGCAGTACAGTTGTTTTGTCCTCGATTCCGATTAGGACAGACGCGGCCAGCCAAGAAGGGGTCATTCCGGGGGGGACGTGGGTCAGTTTGACCCTCACAATTTTTTGCCCGCAGTAGGAGGGCACCAACACCATTTCCTCGCTCCTTAGGGTCACTACTGATTGGGCCTTTGCCTCCTGGGGTGTGGCAAAAAGTACGTCTACGGTGGCATATTTTTTGCCTCGGGTGATGTGCGTTTTCCGCTGCCACACAGACCCCAAGGCTTTTTGTATTTGGGCCTCTGTGGCTCTTTCCACCCTACGGGATTTTGTACTTACTGTACGGTACGTGACCGTACAGTGCTCTTGGGTTTTGAAAAATGTTTCCGCTGCCTTGCAGATTGCTCGGTGTCCGTTCTTTGTCACCATCTTCTTCGCTTCCTCTAATTCCTCATTTGTTATGAGGATTGTTTCCAAGTTTTTCGCAATACCTGCAAATGAGATTGGTTTTTCTCTGCTGTTGTTGTTGTCGTCAGAGCTGCTGGTACTTTTGTTGTTGCTGCAGGTACTACGACTACTGCCTCCGCCGCTGTTGCTGTGGTTGTTGTTGGTGTTGCTGCTGCTAATGCTGTTGTTGTTTATGCTGCTGGTGATGCTGTTGCAGCTGCTACTGTTGTTTTCATTGTCACTGTTGCAGTTGTTATTACGGCTGCTACTGCTATTATTCCTGACGTCAGACGAATGAACTGGGTTTTCGTATTTCCCGCACACCTGTTTCGTCGCTGTCGTCGTCGTCGTGGAGAAACCTTGCACGCTTTGCACGAGACTTTTCTTTTCTTTCGTCACTTGCGAAAGAGAAGGGAGGGAGAGAGACACATTTAAAGAAGGGAGGGAGAGAGACAATCTTCTCTCTGCTGTAGTGATGATTGAGGAAGAAGAAGACGGAATGAGTGGGAGTGACGTATGAAATTTCTTTATCGTAGCCATGTTGTTTTTTGTTTAAAATGAAATTTTGGGTACAAAACCCCAATAACTGGTTATTTAACCCCGAAGGGCCAAATAACGGACAGAAAGACCCCTCTCACGAGGAGGAGGGTGTCTTTATCAACAATTTGGTTCAAGTTTTAAACAATTTACAATTGTTTTAACGGTTAAAAATTACTATACCTTACAGAGCCGAGCCTCCGTCAACCATGGCATTCAATAATAATAATAATAATAATAATAAAATTTAGAGATTTTCAAAATATGTCACGTTGAAGACATGGAAAACGACACTCCTTTTGAATAGTGAAACAAAATCACTGGAAGTTGGAGAAGTTAATATTAATTGTTGAATTTTTCAGGGTGACTCTTTATCACCGCTTTTATTCTGCATCGCACTTATACCATTAAGTAAAATGCTCAATGAAACAAAACATGGATATAAAGTCGATGACAAAACCATTAATCACTTGTTCTACATGGATGACCTGAAACTATTTGCAAAAAATGATGAACAATTGCAAGGGCTATTATCCACTGTGGAGCATTTCAGTGATGACATTAAAATGGAGTTTGGACTAGATAAATGCGCCAAAGCAACGTTCACCAGAGGAAAGCTGCTGAAAAGTTCAGACATTAATCTTGATCGGGGGAATGTGATAAGAGAACTTGATCAAGAAGAAACTTACAAATATCTAGGTGTTTGTGAAGGAGACGGAATCAAGCACTCGACAATGAGGGAAAGGATAAGGAAGGAATGATACCGCAGAGTAAGAGCAATCTTAAGAACGGAATTGAAAGCAAGGAATAGGATCGATGCCATAAACACGCTTGCCATACCAGTAGTAACCTACAGTTACAATGTCATCAACTGGTCAAGCACAGAGATCCGTAGGCTCGAAACAAACATTCGAAAATTCTTAAGCATGCACAGAATGCATCACCCTAAGGCAGATACAGATAGAATATATCTCCCTAGGAAAGAAGGAGGACGTGGGTTAATCCAGTTAGACATTGCGTTGAAAACTGCAACAATTGGATTATCTACATATCTAAGGGAATCACATGATTGGATGATCAAACTCGTTTTGAAACACGAAAGCATCAAAAGATCATACTTCATTACAAAAGATGCACAAAGATACAGTAATGGACTACACATTTCAGAAGTCCCATTTACTGCTGAAATGGAAAACACAGAAAAAGCAAAGCAGGTAAAAGTAACTGCAAAGAAAGAACTGCTACAGAAACTGGCTAAGAAATGGCAAGAAAAGCCTCTGTATGGAAAATACCCAGAACGAGCTAACAATCCTGATGTTGACAAAACTTTAACCCATCAGTGGTTGGCATCCTCTGGACTGAAATCGGAGACTGAAGGACAGATTATATCAGCACAAGATCAGTGTCTGCCAACAAAAAATTACCAAGCCAACATAATAAAAAATGGATGCAGCCCATTATGCCGTGTATGTAAAAAACAACGAGGGACCATTGACCATATAATTTCAATGTGCAGTCCTATAGCTCCAACCGAACACCTAAACAGGCATGACAGAGCTGCACAATACATACATTGGATAATGTGTAAGCATTTTGACTTGCCCCATCAAAAAATTGGTGGGAGCATCAACCACCTCCCATACTTGAAAAAGATCACATCTCAATATTGTGGAACTTTAGCATCCAAACAGACCGAAAAATAGATGCAAATAGACCTGATATAATATTGAAGGACTTTAAAAAAGGGTATGCCTGCTAATTGATATGTCCATTCCAATACACAAGAATGTATCTATAAAAACATTTGAAAAATTGAGCAAGTATAAGGACCTGGAGATAGAAATTGGAAAAAAATGTGGAAATTGAGAACTAAAACAATACCAGTGGTTGTAGGGTCTCTAGGAGTGATACCTAAAGCGTCTAATGATTACTTATCGCAAATCTCAGGAAACCCGCGTATAGGAGAAATACAAAAGATAGTACTAATGGGAACTGCCCACTAAAGATGCATGTGTGAATATGTATGTTCTTTCTTGAACATGGCGGACCTTGTTGTCTCTTGAGGTCACTGGTTGTGACTTGGTGATAACTCGTATGAACATAAAGCAAGATAAATGCAACTGTAATAATAATAATAATGAAGGTGAATAGGTTGAGAGTATAGAGGAACCATCCGAAGCAGACAATGATCTGAATGCTGAAATAAATAATACCTGGAACAAAAATATGGCCATTGAGGAGATGAATGCTGACGGGCTAGGACAAGATTTGGTAGATATCCTAAACTTAGTGGTAGATGAATTGAAGAATGATAGTGTGAAACCTATGAACCTAAGATTTGTAGAAAGGAAAAAGTTAAAAGAAACAACAGCTAAGGTAAACAAATTCATCCCATATCTTGAGGCGAGGAGCCTTCACCAGTGCAACAATATCCTAAAAGCAACAGCATATGTGGTGAGAAAATTACTTGGTATAAAAGCGAGAGGAAACAACAAACAAGAAAGATCAGAGCCTTGGTGGAAGAAACGACTGAATGGTCAAATCAGGGAAATGAGAAATGACATTGTATAGCTTGAGTCCCTACTGAATGGGACACTAAAATACATAGACACTAAAAATAGACTGGAAATAAAGTACAAAACTAGGAGGAAAAAGCTAAATATTATCATAGAGGAACTGAAGCAACGCATTGTAGCAAAGAGTGCAAATATTAGGCGATACGGGAGCAGAGTCAGTCAGTATAGACAGAACCGCATGTTTGACAACAACCAGAAGGTGCTGTTTGAATAGCTTGAAGGGAAAGAAAGAGGCAACGACTTGATCCCTGGGGCGGAACAAACTAAGACATTCTGGAGAGGAATATGGGAGCAGGATGTTAAACAAAATGAACAGGCAGTGTGGATTGAGTCAGTACAAAAGGAGATCAGTGAACAGGCACACCAACAAACTGATTTGAGTATCACAGTTGAAATTCTTAAGGGGCAGGCCAAAAAACTAACCAACTGGAAATCACCAGGCACAGATGGTGTGCAGGTGTATTGGATTAAAAATATAACATCCCTCCACTCGAAACTGACAACCATGTTCAATGACTGATTGATGTCAAGTGAGGTACCAGAGTGGTTGACAAAAGGTACCACAGTTCTGGTAATGAAAGACCGAATCAAGGGTAATGATGTTACCAACTATAGACCTATCACATGTCTGTCCGTAATGTGGAAACTGTTGACAAGCATTATGTCTGAGGAAACCTACCATCACCTCCACACAAACAACTTGTTACCGGACGAACAGAAAGGATGCCGAAAGAAGGCCCGTGGTACAAAGGACCAGTTACTTATTGATAAGATGGTAATGAGGAATTGCAAGAGGAGACACACTGATCCTGCCATGAGATGGATAGACTACAAAAAGGCATTTGACATGGTGCCTCATTCTTGGATTACCAAAAGCCTAGAGATCTTCAAGGTGGCAGATAACATCAGACAGTTGTTTGAGCAAAAGTATGAAGTTCTGGAAAACAGAGTTACCATCAGCTGGAGAATCATTGGGAGGCGTGAAGATCAAGGGAGTTATCTTCCAGGGAAATAGTTTGTCTCCTCTGTTGTTTGTCCTTGCCTTGATGCCCCTGACCATTATACTGCGAAAAGTGAGAGCAGGATACAAGTTGGGAAAGGGAGAGCTTACCATCAATCACCACCTCTTCATGGACGATCTTAAGCTCTTCGGGAAGAGTGAGAAAGAGTTGGATGTGCTTGTTGACACTGTCCGTATTTTTAGCAATGATATATGTATGCAATTTGGTATTAGTAAGTGTGGAGTCCTTGTGATGAAGAGAGGTAAATTGAGCAGAAGCAACGGAATCCAAGTACCAACAGGAAATTGACACTGAAGAAGGATACAAGTATTTGGGTGTTCTGGAGGCTGATGGCATCAAGAACAAAAAAAACGAAGGAATTGATAAGATCTGAATAAATTCGGAGAGTAAGGAGCGTATTAAAGTAACATCTGAACAGTAGGAATGCCATAAGAGCAGTAAATTCCCGAGCTGTTTCTATTATTAAGTACAGTGCGGGAATTCTGAGATGGAATGTTGCTGAACAAAAAGAAATGGATAGGAAGACTGGGAAACTATTGACTATCTACCACATGTTCCACAAGAGGAGTGATGTCGATAGACTCTACTTAAGGAGATCTGAAGATGGAAGAGGTCTTATCAGCATAGAGGACTGTGTTCAGATGGAGAAAAACAATCTACACAAATACGTGACTGATAGTAAGGAGCCAATGCTCAGAATTGTACTGAAGGAGAGGACAATAGACCAGGGGATGTCCAAGGAGGAAATAACAACAGGGAGAAAGAGCAGTCTTCATGAAAAACCACTTCATAGTACCTTCTTTGAGAAAACTGAATTCAGAGATCCACAGACATAGAACTGGTTAAAAAAAGGAGACCTTAAAAAGGCTACAGAAGGAATGCTAATGGCTGCGCAAGAGCAGGCCCTCAAAACGAAGTGGTTGAAACACCATGTTTACAAGGAGGAGGCTAGCCCACGGTGCAGGATCTGTGGAGAGAGAGTGGAGACTGTGGCTCACATTGTATCCGAGTGTAAACACGTAGCCCTGACTCACTATAAAGGCTGGAGATATTATGTGATGGGCAGCGTGAACCATTGGCACAGTAAACAATTTACCACATTCTGAGAAGTGGGATGAGCATAAGCCAGAGTCGGTGATAGAAAACGGTAAGGTGAAGGTGCTGTGGGATTTTAGCATACAGACGGACATGAAACTGGAACACAATAGACCTCACCTGGTGGTTTTGGACAAGGAAAGAAGATCGTGCCTGATTGTGGATGTGGCCTGCTCATTCGACACGAGAGTGCAAGAGAAGGAGAGGGAGAATATTAACCGATACCAGGACTTAAAGTGGGAGGTAAAAAAGATTTGGAACTTCCATGAAGTCAAAGTGGTCCCGATTGTCATAGGCACACTCTGTACTATCTCAAAAAGTTTCCAGGGATGGTTAAAGAATATTGGCCCATTCACGCTTTTTGGAACGCTTCAAAAGGCATGCTTGCTGGGAATAGAAAGAACCCTCCGATACGTCCTGAATATCTGAGGCTGCAGGTAGTGGCTTGATATTCATTTCAACAAACTTTCCAGTTAACTAACATCAATGACTGAGACACAAAGAATAATAATAATAATAATAATAATAATAATAATAATAATAATAATAATAATAATAATAATATCGGAGACTGAAGGACTGATTATATCGGCACAAGATCAGTATCTGCCAACAACAAATTACCAAGCCAACATAATAAAAAATGGGTGCAGCCCAGTATGCCGTGTATGCAAAAAACAACCAGAGACCATTGACAATATAATTTCAATGTGCGGTCCTATAGCTCCAACCGAATACCTAAGCAGGCATGACAGAGCTGCACAATACATACATTGGATAATGTGTAAGCATTTTGACCTGCCCCATCAAAAGAATTGGTGGGAGTATCAACCACATCCCATACTTGAAAAAGATCACATCTCAATCTTGTGGAACTTTAGCATCCAAACAGACCGAAAAATAGATGCAAACAGACCTGATATAATATTGAAAGACTTTCAAAAGAACGTATGCATGCTAATTGATATGTCTGTTCCAATAGACAAGAATGTGTTTATAAAAACATTTGAAAAATTGAGCAAGTATAAGGACCTGAAGATAGAAATTGGAAAAATGTGGAAATTGAGAACTAAAACAATACCAGTGGTTGTAGGCGCTCTGGGAATGATACCTAAGGGGTCTAATGATTACATATCGCAAATCCCAGGAAACCCGCGTATAGGAGAAATACAAAAGATAGTACTAATGAGAACTGCCCATATACTAAGGAAGATTCTGTCAATATAAGTACATCACACGTCTAAACACTAAAGATGCATGTGTGAATATGTATGTTCTTTCTTGAACATGGCGGACCTTGTTGTCTCTTGAGGTCACTGGTTGTGACTTGGTGATAACTCGTATGAACATAAAGCAAGATAAATGCAACTGTAATAATAATGATTTCTTTATTAACCACAAGGGTTTACATAAAGTAGACATTAAGGACAGTGCAGGACAATGCAGGACTGTAATAATAATAATAATAATAATAATAATAATAATAATAATAATAATAATAATAATAATAATAATAATAATAATAATAATAATAATAATAATAATAATGATAGGTTTCCAGGGATGGTTAAAGAAAATCGGCCCCTTCACGCTTTTTGGAACGCTTCAAAAGGCATGCTTGCTTGGAACGGCAAGAACCCTCCGATACGTCCTGAATATCTGAGGCTGCAGGTAGTGGCTTGATATTCAATCCAACGGACTTTCCAGTTAACCAACATCAATGACTGAGATTCAAGGAATAACAATAACAATAATAATAATAATAATAACCCGAAACAGACAATGATCTGAATGCTGAGATAAATAATACCTGGAACAGAGATACGGCCACTGAGGAGAAGAATGCTGACGGGCTAGGACAAGATTTGGTAGATATCCTAAACTTAGTGGGAGATAAATTGAACAATGATGGTGGGAGACCTATGAACCTAAGATTTGTAGACAGGAAAAAGTTAAAAGAAACAACAGCTAAGGTAAATAAAGTCATCCCATACCTTGAGGCGAGGATCCTTCACCAGTGCAACAATATCCTCAAAGTAACAGCAAAGACGGTGAGGAAACTACTTGGTGGAAGAAACGACTGAGTGGTCAAATAAGGGAAATGAGAAATGACATTGGAATGACATTGGAAAGCTTGAGTCCCTACTGAATGGGACACTAAAAAACATAGACACTAAAAATAGACTGGAAATAAAGTACAAAACTAGGAGGAAAAATATAAATATTATCATAGAGGAACTAAACCAACGCATTGTAGCAAAAAGTGCAAAATTCAGGTGATACGAGAACAGAGTCAGCCAGTATAGACAGAACCGCATGTTCGACAACAACCAGAAGATGCTGTTTGGACAGCTTGAAGGGAACGAAAGAGGCAACGACTTGATCCATGAGGCGGAACAAACTAAAACATTCTGGAGAGGAATATGGGAGCAGGATGTTAAACATAATGACCAGGCAGTGTGGATTGAGACAGTACAGAAGGAGATCATTGAACAGGCACGCCAAGAAACTAATTTGAGTATCACAGTTGAAACTCTTAAGGGGCAGGCCAAAGAACTAACCAACTGGAAATCACCTGGCCCAGATGGTGTGCAGGGATATTGGATTAAAAACATAACATCCCTCCACCCGAAACTGACAACCGTGTTCAATGACTGCTTGATGTCAGGTGAGGTACTAGAGTGGTTGACAAAAGGTACCATAGTTCTGATAATGAAAGACCGAATCAAGGGTAATGATGTTACCAACTATAGACCTATCACATGTCTGTCCGTAATGTGGAAACTCTTGACAAGAATTATGTCTGAGGAAATCTACCATCACCTCCACACAAACAACTTGTTACCGGATGAACAGAAAGGATGCCGAAAGAAGTCACGTGGTACAAAGGACCAGTTACTTATTGATAAGATGGTAATGAGGAATTGCAAGAGGAGACACACTGGTCTTGCCATGGGATGGATAGACTACAAAAAGGCATTTGACATGGTGCCTCATTCTTGGATCACCAAAAGCCTGGAGATCTTCAAGGTGGCAGATAACATCAGGCAGTTGTTGGGCAAAAGTATGAAGTCCTGGGAAACAGAGTTAACATCAACTGGAGAATCCTTGGAAAGCGTGAAGATCAAGAGAGGTATCTTCCAGGGAGATAGTCTGTCCCCCCCCCCTGTTGTTTGTCCTTGCCCTGATGCCCCTGACCAGTGTACTGCGAAAAGTGAGAGCAGGATACAAGTTGGGAAGGGAAAGCTTACCATCAATCACCTCCTCTTCATGGACGATCTTCGGGAAGAGTGAGAAGGAGTTGGATCTGCTTGTTGACACTGTCCGTATTTTCAGCAATGATATATGTAGGCAATTTGGTATTAGTAAGTGTGGAGTCATTGTGATGAGGAGGGGTACGTTGAGCAGAATTAACGGAATCCAGATACCAACAGGTGAGATGATAAAAGAAATTGACTCTGAAGAAGGATACAAGTATTTGGGCGTTCTGGAGGCTGATGACATCAAGAACAAAAAAATGAAGGAATAGATAAGAACTGAATACCTTCGGAGAGTAAGGAGCGTATTAAAGTCACATCTGAACAGTAGGAATGCCATAAGTGCAGTAAATTCCCGAGCTGTGTCTATTATTAAGTACAGTGCGGGAATTCTGAGATGGAATGTTGCTGAACAAAAAGAAATGGATAGGAAGACTAGGAAACTATTGACTATCTACAATATCTTCCACAAGAGGAGTGATGTCGATAGACTCTACTTAAGGAGATCTGAGGGTGGAAGAGGTCTTATCAGCATAGAGGACCGTGTTCAGATGGAGAAAAACAACCTACAGAAATACGTGACTGATAGTGAGGAGCCAATGCTCAGAGCTGTACTGAAGGAGAGGACAATAGGCTAGGGGATATCCAAGGAGGAAATATCATCAAGGAGAAAGAGCAGCCTTCAGGAAACATCCCTTCATAGTACCTTCTTTGAGAAAACTGAATTTAGAGATCCACAGACATGGAATTGGTTGAATAGAGGAGACCTTAAAAAGGCTACAGAAGGAATGTTAATGGCTGCGCAGGAGCAGGCCCTCAAAACGAAGTGGTGGAAACACCACATTTACAAGGAGGAGGCTAGCCCACTGTGCAGGATCTGTGGAGAGAGAGAGGAGACAATGGCTCACATTCTATCCGAGTGTAAACACCTAGCCCAGACTCACTATAAGGGCTGGAGACATGATGTGATGGGCAAGGTGATCCACTGGTACCTATGCAAAGTAAACAATTTACCACATCTGAGAAGTGGTATGAGCATAGGCCAGAGGCGGTGATAGAAAACGATCAGGTGAAGGTGCTGTGGGATTTTAGGATACAGACGGACAAGAAACTGGAACACAATAGACCTGACCTGGTGGTTTTGGACAAAGAAAAAAGATCGTGCCTGATTGTGGATGTGGCCTGCCCATTCGACACGAGAGTGCAAGAGAAGGAGAGGGAGAAAATTAACCGATACCAGGATTTAAAGTGGGAGGTAAAAAGGATTTGGAACTGCCATGAAATCAAAGGGATCCCGATTGTTATAGGCGCACTAGGGACTATCTCAAAAGGTTTCCAGGGATGGTTAAAGAAAATTGGCCCCTTCTCGCTTTTTGGAACGCTTCAAAAGGCATGCTTGCTGGGAACAGCAATAACCCTCCGATACGTCCTGAATATCTGAGGCTGCAGGTAGTGGCTTGATTTTCATCTCAACAAACTTTCCAGTTAACTGACATCAATGACTGAAACTTAAAGAGTAATAACAATAATACTAATAATAATAATAATATTTGGAACTGCCATGAAGTCAGAGTCGTCCCGATTGTCAATGAGCGCACTAGGTACTATCTCAAAGAGATTCCAAGGATGATTAAATAAAATTAGTCCAGTCCCGCTTTTTGGAACACTTCAAAAGGCATGCTTGCTGGGAACAGCAAAACCCTACGATACGTCCTGCATATCTGAGGCTGCAGGGAGTGGCTTGATATTCATTTCAACAAACTTTCCAGTTAAATAACATCAATGACTGAGACTCAAAGGACAATAATAATAATAATAATAATAATAATAATAATAATAATGGTATCATTTATTGGCCACAAGGGCCGATATATAAGGGACGATACATTAGACAGGGACAGTGTGGCTTTACATATAAAACGTGTAAAAATATCAATATCAATAACAAAATAACAAGAAAAATACAACAATGAAAAATTCCCCAATAGGGGGGATAACCACCCCGCGTTGACTCAGTTACTCCACCAATCCTGAACCACGCCGACGCTTGGAGAGCATCTCTGGCAGGTCCGTCTGACAGCACCGTTTAGGCAGAATATCTGGAGATGTCGCAGTCTCAGCGCATGTCTGCGTATCATTAGTCATGGCATGCCCAGCCCTCCACGTAGAGGGTGCTGGCAGCAGATGAGTCGCCTCACCAACGGAACCTGTCCTTTCCACAATAATTTGAACAAGGAGCCGTTCCAAGTTGGCGAGGCGCGTTTGGTGGCAAGGGACAATGGTCAGGCGGTAATAGGTGACGGACACGATGTAGGCGTTCACCGTCACCGCCCGACCTTTCAGTGATAGCTTCCTCGCAGCCCATTTCCGGGTGAGACTGGCTATCCTGCCCATCACCTCGTTCCAATTATTATCAACCTGGAGGTCTGGCCCGAACCAAACACCGAGCAACTTTATCGGTCCGTCCGTCCGCACCTAACGACGCTGTTGGACTGCATGGACTTGCCTCTCCAGGTGCCGAATTGCAGGCCCACCGACTTTTCCGAGTTAAGTTTCGCTCATGTCAACCTTTCATATTCCTCCAATAAGTTGCTGACCCCCTGCCAGCTGCCTTGAGAACAGCCTTCAGGTACCGATGGTCGAGCCTATCGAAGGCTTTCGATTGATCTAAATTAATCTGAGTCCCACCGAAACCAGGTTTTCACCCTACCCTCTCTATGATTATTGATGTTGGTGGTGGGGGTGTTGCTCTTGTTGTTGGTGTTGCTCTTGTTATTTGTCTTGTCGTTGTTCTTGTTGTTGTCGTTGTTGCAGTTGGTGTTGTTATTCGTGCTGTTGCAGGTGTCGTTGGTGTTTCTCCTACTCTGGCGACTGCTACCACTGGTGTTATTGTTACTGCTGCCACTGCTGCTGCTACTCATTTGTTGCCGTTGCTGTTGCCAAATGCATTAGCAGCAACCGCTTCTCGACCAGCGCTTGATGAAAAAGAACATGAAACGGCCTTTGCCTGACTTACACTACATGAAAATGAAGAAGACGAAAAGAGAAGCGATTCTCCACGTTAACAGCTTGGTGAAGAACGAAGTTTTGTGGGACGACAAGGTAGAGAAACATCTTTTAAGTGACGCCATATTTATTTTTCTTTTTTGTGGGCGTATTTGTCAAATGCAATTTCAAATTGGAATTTAGCCCCAAAGAGTAAACTACTGATTAATTTCGACCACCTCAAAGGAAGCGGGGTCTGTTTAAACACAAAACAATATACATTTTTACAATGCGTTCTCAATAAAAACTGTTAAAATATCACAAACCTACCGCAGAAAACTTTTCTGCGACGTGTATACTTCCACAACAATAATAATAATAATGGTTTCTTTATTGACCACAAGAGCTAACATGAAGAAAAAACATTACAGACGGCACAGAACAGTACAGGACGATAAAAAGTTGGTTTTGTACGTGTGAAAATGTTATAACAAGAAAATAGAAATGTGTAAAAACAAATCAAATAATTCCTCAATAATAATTCCTATAACACAATCTGATATATCTACCACAACCAACATTATCAATATAGAAGCAACAACAAAATTAATCAAAAAGACACAAAACTATTTTTAACTACTACTCGCAACAATTCTACCAAATATATCGTTAAGTGGTAATACCGACTTAAAATATAAAAAAAAAACATTGATGAAATGCAGCACTGAAACGAAAACGAAATTACAATAAAAATAGCTATAACAAAGATAAAACATTACTATGAACATATACCAAACAAACATATAAGTTATAAGCATTCAAAAACGTCGTGTGACCGTCGAGATAAATTAGCGTAATTCATGAAAAAAATCAAAAGATATCGATTAGTGATATTAATAGCTCGATAAATTCGATCTACTTGACTATTTTGTAAAATAGTGAAACTCCATCTCTATGTGGACTTGTAATATAATCTCGGAGAGTGACTTTTCATATTTATTTATTCATCTAGGTACAGTATGATATTATCACATCGGCTCATGGTTTCTAGTGATAATGTCACTGCCATTTATATTCCACTTGAGCTTTTTCAAACTCACGTAGCAACTCGATTTTTGCTACAAATATATGAACTAGTGCACACTTCTATTTGAATTTTTAAATATCAACCTAATGTTTGTTTCTTCGTATAGTCACAAGAGTGTTGGATAGTAAATGTTATAAAAAAGTAATACAAACCAAAATTGAAAAAAATGTATTCTTAGTTCACACTTATCATAAGATAAAATGATCTCACATGGGTGATACCTGCTACCATTTGTTACACTGTGCCAACATTCATATTTTCAACGATACACTACGCCAAACTAGTGATTCTTACCAAGCTTCCTCAAATTAACTAAATAATCGTCATTTTCTTTCGCACTCGCATTCGTTTTCCAAATTAAATTTGAAAATCTTATTCAGGATTTATTCGCATCTGTTTCGAAATAGAGATGAAAGTTCTTTGATATTCCTTTATATTACATATTTCACGTGATAACGCAATAATAGGTTATACATACTAGGATTTCGAAAGCTTGTTTCATTCTATGTGTAGTTGTGTCCACAACATTGAATATATATTGTTGGTTTCCAGCATTTTGATATTTCTATTCAGGATTTTCTACTGAAAATTGAGGGACGGTGCCCTAAAATATCCTTTGATTGTTGAAATCCTATTATTCTATAACTATAGATTTACAAAGATTTTTTGGGGGGGGTTTTCATCTAAATACGAGATAAATTCTTCTAGATATCGGTTTCCATTAGCAAATGCATAAATTTAGAATATCCATTACGTTTGAAACATTGGACTATATACTTGAATTTCTAATTTAATAATATAATATACTCCGCCTTACTTTTACATCTGTGTGAAATACCTATGAGAGGGAATTCCGTTCTAAAGCCAAACTATTTCCTCATTAACTGAAAAGGGCTAAAATTCATTCATTGCTACATGAGAACCCTAAGTTAATTTAAGCTCATTTAATGAAGAAAAGCAAATCATGTATATAAACAAAAATGTATTATACATTCTCTTTTCTAGCTAATAAATTTATCACGTGTGACTAAGGCTACCACCTGTGAAATGCGGTCGCGTTAGTCACCCTACTGTTTGAATCATCCATTCAGCAACAACGTGGCTAGCGGCAAATTAGTGGATATAACAAGATGAAGATTTCTAACTAAATTAATCAAATTACAAGGGCCGTTGGCAAAGTATTTGATCAACTAGATTCAAAATCGTTGTCTTTGAAAGACGGTGATTTGTAAATTATAAGTATTGAATTTATTATCAAAGATTCTTCTGAAAAACGATCCATAAAATTAGTAGATATCTTGTATGAGTCACCAGTATTGAGTCACACAATTATGCCAGACAGGAAGAGAGAGAGATAGAAAGCAAAAGATAGATAATGATTGTAATGAGTATATTGTTGAATATACGTATATTGCCCTAGCTGAGATTGGTATTTCTCATAGAATTATTCAAATGTTTCTCTTTCAAGATAACTATAAATTTAGTTTTAGATTTTCGATTATAACCAGTTGGATTTAGGAAAAAAAAAAGAGAAAAACTTGCGATTCGTCTGAGAAATGTTGCAGTAATCCCAGTAATATTGGTAGCATTTTAGTATTCGCATCATTAATATTAGAAGACTTAACATATATTTTGCCCTATTTAACTTCCGACGTGTGAGTTCAAATTCCAGCGATTGGAAATTGCATGTCAACCTACATTGCACATCAGTATAAGCAGCTATTAGTCTATCAATGTATAAGACGTCATTAATAATATTTTAGATTGATAGTATTGGTAGAGCGTCGGACAACATGCAATATGGCATGTAGTTAAGGCATTTTACGTCCTGAGTTCAAATCCCGTCAAGATTAGCTTTGCCTTTCATCCTACGGGTTCCATAAATTAAAGTATCAGTAATGTACTGGGGTAAATTTCCTCTCCACAAACAATTTATGGCCTTGCGTCCAAATTAGAAACGATTATTATCATATCCCACTTAATGATATTGACATTATATATTCAACAAATCATTGAGTATCTATTATAGAAGGGTATGCACCAATTTTGTGTGCTGAATTATGCTTTGGAGATGTAGAATCATTTGCATTGCAGTCTTGGTGGCTTTCTAATTTTCTTTTATTTTAATTTCCATTCAACTCTTGTATAACTATTCTGCAATTTAGTTATTTTATTTCATTTTATGTTTTTTTTAAATTATTTTATTTCATTTTCATTTTATTTTTATAGGTGGTTGTGTTTCATATATAATATGTGACAAGCAGAATATGTTTAATGATAGATGCTTTCCTTGCTGAGTATTTGGTATGACGCTGATGTATTTGTGTGGGCTGCAGTTAGGAGAAACTGCTTCGTGTGAGTTGTTATTATCTAAAGTATCGGCTATATATGTAAGCAATATGCTATTTTATTGGGTAATTATCGCGTATAATTTCTGTTAAAGTGGATATAAACTGTTATTGTGTTGATGAATTATAGCGTATATATTCTGTACAGAAACCATAGTAGATGAGACGTGCTAGTTGATGGACAATTGTGTTGAAAGGTGTGTCGACTGTGCTATACAATGTTATCCGTGGGATAGTTTGTAACATTTACAATCGTATGTTTAGTACATATTCGCATTATTTGTAGAGGCCCAATACTAGAGTGCGGAAAGCTATATTATCTTAGACACATTGGTTAAAAAATTATCTGACTTCCATACGAGCCAAATAGCGTGAGGAAAGTCTATCACTATCGAGCCATAAATGTCAACTCGACACTTTACAAGAAATACCCCCATTACTACCTTCAACAAGCAAGGACTACACATTACAATATCTACCAAACTCACCAGTGTTAACTTATATGTTAATTTAGACCTAAGTAAACGCACATACATTCTATTCCACAAACCCAGCGAAAAACCTAGTTGCATTCATAAGGAGTCTAGCCATCGCGCCATACATTTGAAGAGGGTATACAACGTGTCTTCTATCAAAGCAATATTTGACAGGACAGCCCAATATTACAGCTCAGTACTAAGCAACGGCGGTTGTAAAGATGCTGATGTTACGTGAATAGTTTATTCATTAAAATTATTTCAACGGTTCTCCCTTGCAATCAAGACGTAATTCATGCATTTGTGGTTGATATGAGAAGGGAGATATGCCACCTGCAGGAAACAACACACGTCTTCTGCTGGTGCGTCCACACACATGCACACACACACACAAACACACACACACACACATCCACACACACACACACACACACTCACAAACACACACATATATATCTCTCTCTCTCTCTCTCTCTCTATATATATATATATATATATATATATATATATATATATGTATATGTATGTATATATGTGTGTGTATGTGTGTATATATATATATATATATATATATATATATATCATAAAACATGTCTATAGGATCATCAAATAAAATATATACCGTTTCCTCTCCTAATTAGCATAATTAACCATGTAAAAAATCGATTAGACCAAGCTATAAGGATAAATGCATCTGTGAAGAAATCTCCGACAAATAACGGAAAGCAGCCCTTCGCGTTGGAAGCGACGGAATATTTATCGAGTATTTCGACAGCCTCTATGAATCGCCCAGATATACAGTCAATTAAACAAAATTAGGTATAAAATAAACTAGGAGAAAAGTGAACATATTTAGTACCTCTACCATGGTTTCGTCCGCATTTTAAGATATCCGATAGCATCGGACACCTAGAGCACCGGACTCTTCAGGAGGTTAGCTCAAATTTAGACAATACATTTTCCAAAGTGATCACGCCAAGAATATATTCAAAAATGTCTATGAATCGTGACGTAGCAGCGGTGAGGTTACAAATAATGTGCTTAGTTGCTGGTGGCTTTTTGGTAGAAAGCGCAGCACACTACAACCAACATTTTATCTCAAACTTACGGATATTACTACATATAAAGGTTTACATATATATATATATATATATATATGCAAAAGTTCTATTTAAAATTGTTGGGATACAACAAGAAAATATTTTTATAACTGATATAAAGCACTCGACCATGTATTTGGAGTAGATATACGATATTAATAAAAGGAAACTATATTTATAAAACCATTTTTATTTCATTATACATATTTCAGAGATACCAAATTAAATTATGGCATGCCTTCATCAGACAAAATACAATATATAACAGTTTTACAAATAAGCTTTGACGTACCCTTTTAAAATGCAACCATTATTTTTGGAAGCCATCCAGATGGCTTCCAAAAATAATGGTTGCATTTTAAAAGGGTACGTCAAAAATTATTTGTAAAACTGTTATATATTTTATTTTGTCTGATGAAGGCATACCATAATTTAATTTGGTATCCCTGAAATATGTATATTAAATAAATATGGTTTTATAAATATAGTTTCCATTTATTAATATTATATATATATATATATATATTTGTGTGTGTGTGTTTTTCAACGTGTCACTTTGTGGCTCAATGAAGTGTTAATAAATTAAATAATCAGAGCTATATATCATAAAACATGTCTATAGAATCACCAGATAAAATATATACCATTTCCTCTCCTAATTAGCATAATTAACCATATAAAAAGTCGATTAGGCCAAGCTATAAGAATAAAGGCTTCTAAGAAGAAATCTCCGACAAATAACCGAAAGCAGCCCTTCGCGTTGGATGCGACGGAATATTTATCGAGTATTTCGACAGCGTCTATGAATCGCCCAGATATACAGTAAATTGAACAACATTGGGTGTAAAATAAACTAGGGGAAAAGTGAACATATTTAGTTACTTCTACCATGGTTTCGTCCGCATTTTAAGATATCCGATAGCATCGGACACCTAGTGCACCGGACTCTTCAGGAAGTTAGCTCAAATTTAGACAATCAATTTTCCAAAGTGATCGCGCCAAGAATACATTCAAATATGTCTAAAAATCGTGATGTAGCAGCGGTCAGGTTAGAAATAATGTGCTTAGTTGCTTACGGCTGGTGGATTGTGCTAGAAAGCGCAGCACAATACAGTCCAAATTTTATCTCAACCTTACGGGCGATTATTACATATAAAGATTTACACACATATATATATATATATATATATATATATATATATATATGTGTGTGTGTGTGTGTGTGTGTGTGTGTGTGTGTGTTTTGCAACGGGTCACTTTGTGGCTCAATGTATAGTTAATAAATTAAATAATCAGAGCTATATATCATAAAACATGTCTATAGAATCACCAGATAAAATATATACCATTTCCTCTACTAATTAGCATAATTAAACATATAAAAAATCGATTAGACCAAGCTAAGAGAATAAAGGCTTCTACGAAGAAATCTCTGACAAATAACCGATAGCAGCCTTTCGCGTTGGATGCAACGGAATATTTATCGAGTATTTCGACAGCGTCTATGAATCGCCCAGATATACAGTCAATTAAACAAAATTAGGTGTAAAATAAACTAGGAGAAAATTGAACATATTTAGTTACCTCTACCAAGGTTTCGCCCGCATTTTAAGATATCCGATAGCATCGGACACCTAGAGCGCCGGACTCTTCAGGAAGTTACCTCAAATTTAGACAATAAATTTTCCAAAGTGATCGCGCCAAGAACACATTAAAAAATGTCTAAGAATCGTGACGTAGCAGCGTCAGGTTAGAAAGAATGTGCTTAGTTGCTTACGGCTGGTGGCTTTTTGCTAGAAAGCGCAGCACAATACAGCCAACATTTTATCTCAACCTTACGGGTGATTATTGCATATAAAGGTTTAGATATACATATACATATATATATATATATATATATATATATATATATATATATATATATATATATATATATATATATTTATATATATATATATATATATATATATATATATATATATATATATATATATATATATATATATATATATATATATATATATATATATATAAAACAAACTTAAATTATCGAGATTCACATTTCGGCCCACGAAATAACGAATACATATATATATATACATATATATATACATACATATATATATGTATACATATATATATATATTTATATATATAATATTTTTATATATATTTATTTATACATACACACATCTAACATACACACACACTCACACACACACACACACATATATATATATATATATATATGTATATATATATATATATATATATATATATATATATATATATATATATGATATTAATAAATGGAAACTATATTTATAAAACCATATTTATTTCATTATACATATTTCAGGGATACCATATTAAATTATGGTATGCCTTCATCAGACAAAATACAATATATAACAGTTTTACAAATAGCTTTGACGTGCCCTTTTAAAGTGCAACCATATTAAAATAATATAAACAAATCACTATCCAGACAGCCTCCAAAAGTAATGGCTGCACTTTAAAAGGGTACGTCAAAGATATTTGTAAAACTGTTATATATTGTATTTTGTCTGATGAAGGCATACCATAATTTAATGTGGTATCCCTGAAAAATGTATAATGAAATAAATATGGTTTTATAAATATAGTTTCCATTTATTAATATCGTATATCTACTCCAAAAACTTGTCGAGTGCTTTATATCAGTTATAAAAATATTTACTTGTTGTATCCCAACAACTTTAAATAGAACTTTTGCATATATATATATATATATATATATATATATATATATATATATATATATATATATATATAATATAAGAATAAAAGAGGGTTAAAAGACTTCCAAGTATTTTATTATGCGCATTTCAAAAACAAATATCATCATGGAATGATATCTGCGTTCTCATCAGATAAAATAGGGAGACATGATATGAAGCTTAAAAAACACTTGTCAGCAGTGAAGTTTTAAATCAACATATCAAGTTGAGGGCGACTCTCCGAGGTGAAAGCAGCTAGTTAGTCAGTAGTCCTCTCTGTCTCTGATTTTTCGGACCCATGGATTTCAAATATTCCTTTGTTATATTTCGAATACCTGATGATATCACCGGATTCATACGGAACCCGGTCCTTGAAATGATCATATTATAATAAACTTTTCAAGGATTTACACCAATCCAGCGTCCTGTTATTTTATTTATAATAATTAACTCCGTATTAGCACCACCGACTACACAAACGAAGACGGGTGAACTGCACTACGTTGAGTACTCTCCATAATATTACATCAAGATGACGATACGGAATGACCAATTCTATCCAGTGGTGAACCAACAAACCTAAATAAATATATATATATATATATATATATATATATATATATATATATATATATATATATATATATATATTGTATATATATATTACATATATATATGTATATATATATGTGTGTGTGTGTGTTTGTGTATGATATAGGAGGTATTTAATACGATGAAGTAGTTTTTCATAATAAGCATTTCGCATTATTTTATTTTGTCGTTATTATTTTGATTTATTTTTTATTGTTTTACTTATTTGTTTAACCGCTTACCATTTCCTGTATACTATATATGCCTCTTCAACAATGATTCCTACCAACTTACCTATATTGCTAAAGATGCTTTCGTTAATTCTGTCTGTTTGTCCAGTAAGATACATATCTCTTTTCAGACATATAGAGTATTACCCTCTTATTCAACAATTAATTCAGTCGTATATACACCCCTCAATCCTGAATTAATTTTCCTCCATGTTTCTATCTTTAAATAATATTATAATTTTCAAAGTCTAGGTTAAATTACGCTTTAACGATATTTGTAATACTAGATATACATTATATATTCCTCATGCTATCATCGAATTGATTCTACCGTACTGTTATTTTCAAGACATGTATACTATTACAAATATAACAATCCTTCTGAGACCTCCAAATTTTAAAAGCATCTAATCCACGGGAACATCGGTTACGATACACCTTATATTTCACTAGCATTTACAACACATCTATAACATAAGGAAAGGATTGCGATTATTCTGCTCTGAGTTCATTTCATCTGTTAGACACGCAGTGACTAACAACAGCTTGTTTTAAGTCTGCATGTCTTAATAATATTTAATTTTTATTATTTCAACTATAACAATTATTATGTAAAATATATTTATTCAATATTGATTGTTTTTTGTAATTGTTTATATTAAAAGTCTGAAAATATTTTTATACATCTTACAATAATATTTATAAGATCATTTATAAAATAACAATTATATAATCTAATTACATTACAACGATAATTTATTATTAATATATATCATGTTTAACTAGAGTTATTACAAGCGTTGCCTTAAAAAAATATTAAACTAGACCTGAAAAATGCGCAAGCTCAAAAGAGCCACAGAATGTTATCGTAAACCTTCAAAAGTGTGTGACTAGAATTGTTGCTCAAACATATTGTAATCATTATCTATCGTACACACTGTGGCATCCTTTTATGAAAAAATAGACACATAACGAACTCAAGTCGACACGATAATTATTTAAGTGAATTTATAATATAGAATTCGGTTTAAGTGCATTACGTATTAATCATTACTAAACATCTAATATGAGATATTGAATATTAGCTTAAATAATTATCGTATCGTCTTGAGTTATTTATGAGTCTCTTTTTCATAAAAGATGCCACAGAGTGTACGATAGATAATGATTACAATATTTTTGAGCAACAACTCTAGTCCCACACTTTTGGAGGTTTATCATAACATTCTCTAGATCTTTTGAGCTGGCGCATTTTTCAGGTCTAGTATATATATATTTTATTTAACATACATAGTTATTCTATTTCCAGTTGTACTTTTCATTACACTGGGAGTTACAACATTCTCTTTGAATTATCATTATGATTCCACATTTACGAATTAGTTTTTTCGATTTTCTTGCTCTATACACACTACTCGAAAGTATAAATCACGTCGGCTTTAATGCATTCTTCCTACTCCACAGATGACGCAACCATCCTACATATGACAAGATGCACTCATAATATATTACATTGTCCCCTGACAAAATATTTAACTTCAAATAAGAACTTTGACATTACTTCAGTATTTATCTTGTATAACACTTGATTTGATTTTGAAATATTTTAGATTTAACATCATTTTTAACCACCTATTTTAAATGTTTTCATCTCCTTCAGAATTTAATAGCAATATATACACACAAACCATTTATTTCTTAAGTTTTTATTGTTTTGAATGATCCCAATCCTCTCAGCTATAAAATCTCTGTAAGATTTTTAACCATTTTTATATCTCTTAATCCATTCAAAGAACGTTCGCAGTTTTATATTTTAACTCTAGACAATGTATCTTGCAGTAACCATAGCATTACCCCCTTACTATAGGAAAATTACAACGCCAGTGTTACTTTATTTTATACGATCAAGTGATACATTTTCTTTTATTTTGCTGTTTAAAATCATATTGTTTCACCCAAAACAATTAAGTCAGACATTTCAAACGCCATTTTTCATACTTCTATG
The DNA here is from genome assembly GCA_964016885.1 of Eledone cirrhosa. Lineage (NCBI taxonomy): Eukaryota > Metazoa > Mollusca > Cephalopoda > Octopoda > Eledonidae > Eledone > Eledone cirrhosa. Next base: position 215,681,484 of record OZ024743.1, read on the forward strand.
AAAAGTCACATTCCTTCAACTTTCATGAAACGTATTACGAAAGAACGTTCAGCACCGAGACTGTCGTATCAATATACAATAATTGAAGGGAAATACACTAAACTCCAGGGTATACGAACTCTACATGTTCATTGTAATTTTTAAAATTGATTTATTTCTTTAATATATACTTTTAAATATATCAGATTTCGGAAGGTTAATAATGGGAACACTTTTTTTTTTATTCAGGGATAATTAAAGTCGCCCGCATAAAGACACAGAAACATGAACACGGACACACAGACATACAATCACACACAAAAACACAATCACAAACGTACATATATGCATACTTATATACAAATGTACTATACACACACACATACACACACACACACGCATATATATATATATATATATATATATATATATATATATATATAGATATGTTTCTTTCATTTGCCACCAGGGCATCAAAAATGGGACAAGTACAATGGGGGGGGGGGGGGGTTACAAAACAAGGCGTCCTCAATAAGGAGGAGGCAATAACAATATATAAAAATAAAATAAAATATCACAAAAAATAAAATTTATAACAAAGTCCTCAATAGAGAGGAGGCGCCTTCGGGGTCGCACACACCCCCGAAAAAAGTGTGCAACCCTTCTCCTCAGGAGCACAGAGAAGGGGTGCTCCCTTGGTCTTTCATCTTCCTCACCTATAGTCTGATGTAGAGTGAAGGCCCATTCACACGGGCCATTCTCGCCACTTTCACCCATCTTTCATAGAAACGGCTGGGGTGCAGCACCTCTCTCTCCATCCTGATCCTTCTTCCGAAATGATATCGGAAGAAACGGACCAGTTGTTGGCCAGAGAGAAAGGTGTCTGACCTCAGTCCTTTCAGACGCGTCCAACATACAACCTCTTTCGCCATGGCTATTACGCACAGAAACACCGCCTCTCCTTCGTTTTTGAAGAGGGGTGGCGGCTTGATCGTTACAATAGACTCGGTGGTCAACCGGATCGGTCCCACCATTGACAGCAGTTGTTCGACATAGCCCCACAGATCGGCAATGCCCGAGCAGTGTACCAATGCGTGTGCAACGGTTTCCTCGTCGCTCACGCATCTGGGACAGGTCTTTTTCGATGGGTCCCTACCCGGGTGCCCGTGTCTGTAGAGCCTTTCTTGAACGGGCAGAGCCCTTCTGTAGCATTGCCAGGCCAGGGACCTCTGGAAGTTATCCATGGGTCCCGGGCTGAATGTCCTACCGAACAGGTTGGCTAGTTCGTCTTCCTCCATGCCTAGGGCTTCTCCGAGGGCGTCGTCGCACCTGCTAACCACCAGCCCTCTATAGAATGACGAGGTGGATTCTCCACTGACAGCCGGGTCCGCCTGCCAGAGAGCCGTGAGCGCCTGGGCACACTCGGTGTGTCAGGCGCCCAGTTTTCTCGGTCTTTGCTTGAGCCAGGATTGCAGCTCGGTGAGTAAGACGAGTCTGGGAAAGGCTCGCCTCACAAACGGGGCCCACACCGGTTGACCGGAGAGGAATACCTGAAGGTGCCGTAGCCTTAATGCGTGTTTACGTATCATTAGCCATGGCATCCCCAGCCTTCCTTTCGAAGGGTGTTGACAGCAGATGGATCTCCTCACCATAGGAGCCCGCTTCTTCCAAAGGAATTGGAAGAGTGCGCGCTCCATTTTGGCGAGCGTTTCCCTTGGGCAAGGCACAACGGTCAGGCGGTAGTAGATGACGGACGCTATATAAGTGTTCGCCACCTCCGCCCGACCTTTCAGGGACAGTTTGCACTCGGCCCACTTCTGGGTCAGTGCAAACACCTTGTTCGTCACCTCACCCCAGTTCTTCTCCACCTGGAGGTCTGGTCCGAACCAGACCCCGAGCAACTTCACCGGGCCCTCCGTCAAGCGCCCGACGACGCCATCGGAGGGCATCGATCTGCCCCTCCACGTGCCGTGTTGCAGACCGATCGACTTGTCCCGGTTCAGCTTAGCCCCTGTAAACCTTTCGTACTCCTCCAGTAAGGTGCCGATCGCCCCGATTTCCGAGGCCGTCGACACCATTACTGTTACGTCATCGGCGTAGGCTGACACCGCTTTCCGCAATCCCGGTTCCAACGGGATGCCCTGCAACAACTCCAACTTCCGCAGCAGTGGCTCTAGAGTCATTACATACAGAAGGGAGGAGAGAGGGCACCCCTGTCGGATGGACCGCGCGATTTCGAACGGCTCCGAGAGGTAGCCGTTCACCTTGACCCTAGAGCAGATGCGGCTGCTGTGCATGGCATTGATCCAGCCCCTGAAAACGGGTCCGAAGCCTGCCGCCGCTATCACCGCATCCAGGTAACCATGGTCGACCCTATCGAATGCCTTAGATTGATCCAAGTTGATCAGGGCCCCACCAAAGCCGGGTTCGTTCCCAACCCTCTCTATGATGTATCGCATGAGGTGGAGGTTATCGTGGATGGACCTGGACGGGATAGCACATGTCTGCGCATCTCCCACCAGGTTGTCCACGACAATATATATATATATATATATATATATATATATATATATATATATATATGTGTGTGTGTGTGTGTGTGTTTATATATGACATTTCATAAAATTGTAGGAATCCAAGCGCTGAGGCTAGCTGCTAACAGATTATTATCATATGTATAGCAAAACGTCGGGTTAAGATATAACAACTTGTTGAGCGGAGAGAGAGAGAGACAGAGAGATAGATATATATATATATATAGATAGAGAGATAGGGAGATAAGGAGAGGTGAGAGAGAGAGCATGAATGAGAGAGAGAGAGAGAGAGAGAGAGAGAGAGGGGGAGAGAGAGAGAGAGAGAGAGAGAGAGAGAGAGAGAGAGAGAGAGAGAGAGAGAGAGAGAGAGAGAGAGAGAGAGAGAAAGGAAAAAAGAGAATTTGAGACATGAGAGTAGAAATAAGAAGTGTATATAGCTGGTTTGTCTTCTAGCTCTCGCTTCCTATCTATTTTCGTCTTTTCCTCTGAATCCATGTAAATATAAGGCAAGAGAAAAATAAGTGGAGATGTAAATGGAAAAGTAAGACTAATGAGCGTCGCCAAATAAGACATTATATAAATGAAAGTGATCACTACTAATGCATCTCTTAAATATATAAATATATATATGTTTGTGTCTGTGCGTGAGTATATCTGTGCGTATTTACACACACATATTTGTCTATATCTGTGTAGGCGAGCTATTGTATACTGACCAATACCCAGCAAAATAATGTCATGTTATTTATACGCAATGATTCCAAAATATTCAATAATAATTTTATCAATACAGTAAATAAACAGGAAAGCAGAACGTTCAGTGGGAGAATGGTAATGAATAAGAACGATATTGGTGTTGAAATATAGAAGAGGGGAAATTAATAAATATATGTAAATATAAACATTATATTCCCCAGACAGATATCACAGTCTTTTAAATATAAAAATCCGATTTAAATTGACGTCTGAGTGGAAATGTCGATAGAGGATAGAAATAAGTAAACAATATTTTTCATTAACAAACTTTCACACATTCATAAAAATTATATATGTTTATATATGCGTCTGTATATTTGACGTGGGTAAGCATTTATATGGTTATACACATTTGGTCGGGTGTTGTTGTTGTTTTTCTTTTCAGTTATGTCTCCCGTTATAATATTCTATTATATGTACGATAATATTAAGAGACGAGTGGATGTTTCCAGTACCATGAGCTAATCCGGTTAAAAGCAAACGATAAGGTTGTATTTATATAGCTTTTTCGCTTTTAATCGTGATTGTTGATGTTGCTGACGTTGCTTACCCCAAATGTTATACTTGAGGCAGACCAATGATTAGATATACTTATCAGGTATTCGGTACTTCAGACTGAATAATCATATGTGACGTATTTCAGAAAGTATGGTCGGATTTAATGGAATATTAACTGTGAATTTAGCGATTAAAACTATAAAGTAAAAGTGGAGAATTAATTATAATACTTAATGTGTTGAGTGGTACATGAGATGAGACACATGCAACGAATTTCTGCTCAGGAGAAAAACAAGTAGAGAAGTGGAGAAAATACAAAGAAACAGACAAATCGAGATAGAGGGTTTGTGAGAGAGAGACACAGATTGATAAAGATTAGGAAACCTGTGGTGCGTAAAACATAAAATAATTTTATAATAACGATTTTTAATGCGTTAGCATATGTAGTTAACTGATGAAAAGAACTCCACTCCTAACATAGTTCCTAAATCAGTAAAAAATCTAAATGCAACCATGTCAAAGAAAAAGAGGTACGATTGCTATATGCCAACACTGATGTCACTAGATAATTGATTTCTGTAATGCTATCATTGGTGTGGGGCTGCACTATATGTCTAACACTAATAGTTTTCATCCGTGTTACAGAAATGTTTTATATATTATATAATATCCCTGTATATCTAACCCGGAAAATACTCTTGTTTATATAGCGCCATGTTATACTATTGTTTCATAGTACAAATATAATATAATAACACATTCTCCATTCAATAATGAAATTGATTACTCCGGTAAAATTTATCTCGATAGAATATAATGTATTACTTGAATTGTTGTCAATAAAGATTACGTTTTACGAAAGAACGTGAAGAAAAGTATACTTCTTACAAGCACAACTTACGCCATATCCATTTAAACCTGCAATTGTAAAATATTAGCTGCTGCATTTACTTTGTCACACGAACTTTCCGCCACATTAGTTTTAGTTAATATAAATATGTTTTTAGTTAATGTAAAATATGTTTTGGTGATGTCAAGCAATATATATTGACACGTACACACACACATACATATATATATATGTGTGTGTGTGTGTGTATGCGGGTGTGTGTATGTATATACGTCAATACACATATTATTTTCCATGTCTTAGAGGGTTATAAACCCATATATCGGGCTAGAGTAAAATTTCTTATACGGCGAAAGCTATTTCTAATATCAAAACTCGCTCGCTGTTTGAAAACAAACTTACTATTCATATATATATATATATATATATATATATATATATATATATATATATATATATGTGTGTGTGTGTGTGTGTGTGTGTGTGTGTGTATAGTTATGTAATAAACAACATAAGATAATTAATTCATTTAACAAAGGTTTCTTGAAGACAGACGAGCTTATGACTGCATTCAGTCATCAGAACGAATTTATTAAAATGGACTAGAGGTGTGGATTTGAAAACAGGGTTTAGGATAAATGAAAGTCAGGCAAAAATAAAATAACGAACATTAATTAAGGGGGAAGAAAAAATATGTAAATATACAAATACAGAAACACACGCATATACGTAAAAATATGCAAACATACATATACATATACGTATACGTGCGCCTACATGGAAATACAAATACTCACATATACATGCGTTCTTTCGCTCACAAATGCGCACACACACGCACACATACTCAAAAATAACACATAGATATACGTACCCACATCTCTCCATACATACGCATATATATATATATACATATATACATACATATATATATATATATATATATATATATATATATATATATATATATATATATATATATATACGTTATTCCGGGTTGAATCGGAGGTAACCACAGTAAGTAAGGTACTCAATACATAGCAGAGTATAAAAGTTTTAATAAAGATGAGATTCTACAGGACTAGAACTGTTTCATTCATTAGAAATCATCAGGATTCCTGATGATTTCTAATGAATGAAACAGTTCTAGTACTGTAGAATCTCATCTATATTAAAATATATATATATATATATATATATATATATATATATATATATATATATATATACATAGTTCTAGAGTCAACCAATCTTAAAGGGAGAGATGCAGATAGGAGAGGAGAAGAGAGATTGGTGAGGTTGTTAGAAACCAAAAGCGTAGAGGCATGTGCTCAATGGTGCCGAGTTGCAGGCCCACTGACTTTTCCTGGTTGACCATTGCCCCTGTCAACGCTTCGTATTCAGTTAGTGTAGTGCCGATCGCCTCGATGTGTTTGGCGTTCGACACCACTACGGTGACATCGTCCGCATATGCTGACACGGATCTTCCGCATCCTAGTTCGCGCGAGATCACCCTCAACGTCTCCAGTTTGTGCAGTAATGGCTCGAGAGTCAATACGTACAAGAGGGACGAGAGGGGACATCCTTGGCGGACCGAGCGCATGATGTTGAACGGTTCCGAAATATGACCGTTCACTCTCATCACAGAGCCGATGTCGCTGTGCATGGCAGCAATCCAGCCTCTGAAGACGGGCCCAAAGCCAGCCGACCTCAGGACTGCGGCTAGGTAACGATGGTGAACCCTATCGAAAGCTTTCGACTGATCTAAATTGATCAAGGACCCACCCGTGCCAGGTTCCCTAGCTACACTCTCTACGATGTATCGCATGAGGTGGAGGTTGTCGTGGATGGATCTGTCGGGAATGGCGCATGACTGCGCCTCTCCCACCAGACCAACAACGACAAGAGCCAACCACTTTGCTAGCATCTTGGCCAAAATCTTGAACTCTGTGTTTAGCATAGTTGTGGGCCTGAAATTATCTATGTGATCCCCCTTATTCGGATCCTTTCTCAGCAGTGCCACCACTCATCGGCTCACAGAGCTGGGAATTCTCCCGTTCTGTTGCCAGTTGCAGTAGACGTCGCCAAGAGGCCTCCGAACATGTCTGGAATCTGTACGTAAAGTTCATAAGGCAGACAATCCAAACTAGGCGATGTACCCCTTGTGCAGCCAGTCATTGCCTCCGTACTTCAGCGGCTGTTATCGGCTTTTCGCAACACTCCGCCTCAGTGGCTGAGAGCCGCGGCAGTCCGTTGATGTAGAACTAAAGTGCATCCCTCGACCCGGCCGCCGCTGCCCCAAAACAGCTGTGCAAAGTGTCACTGAAATGCTTCACACATATGCCCGGGATCAATTAGCATGCGCCAATCGTGGTCCACCAAAACCGGATCATGGCTTTGTTGCCACGACACACCTCCGCCACTCAGGCCCATTGAACGGCTTTCGTCCCCTCGTGTCTGAGAGCACGCACCCTATCTCTGACAACGCAGCTTTCGTGCTTTTTGCATTGAATAATTGTTAACGAACCAATTTCGCCGCAAGTACGTCGGTCGCGATGCCTTTGGTAAGCGCCTCGTCTAATTTTCTAACTAGTTCTCCCTCTGCTCTATGTTTCCCTATTGCTAAAGCCTTACTAAAACTAATGGACTCTGTTATAATCGATCTTTTCAGAGCAAACCACCACTTGTTGTTGAAGATGGCCCCCGTCAACGCCTGCTTAACTAGTTCACTAATCTGGCCTCTGTAGGCCTTGTGCGCAGGTAAGGACGCGTTTAGTTTCCAGTAGCTGGGTCCTCGTCTATGAAGCCTATCTAAGTCAAGCACATCGATCACGAATTTGTGGTCCGTGTAGCTGACTAACTTGAATTGCCCATCACATCATGTCTCCAGCCCTTATAGTGAGTCTGGTCTAGGTGTTTACACTCGGATACAATGTGAGCCACAGTCTCCTCTCTCTCCCCACAGATTCTGCCCAGTGGGCTAGCCTCCTCCTTGTAAATATGGTGTTTCAACCACTTCGTTTTCAGGGCCTGCTCTTGCGCAGCCATTAACATTCCTTCTGTAGCCTTTTTAAGGTCTCCTCTTTTCAACCAATTCCATGTCTGTCGATCTCTGAATTCAGTTTTCTCAAAGAAGGTACTATGAAGGGATTTTTCATGAAGGCTGCTCTTTCTCCTTGTAGTTATTTCCTCCTTGGACATCCCCTGGTCTATTGTCCTCTCCTTCAGTACAGTTCTGATCATTGGCTCCTTACCATCAGTCACGTATTTGTTTAGGTTGTTTTTCTCCATCTGAACACAGTCCTCTATGCTGATAAGACCTCTTCCACCTTCAGATCTCCTTAAGTAGAGTCTATCGACATCACTCCTCTTGTTGAACATCTTGTAGATAGTCAATAGCTTCCTAGTCTTCCTATCCATTTCTTTTTGTTCAGCAACATTCCATCTCAGATTTCCCGCACTGTACCTAATAATAGACACAGCTCGGGAATGTACTGCACTTATGGCATTCATACTGTTCAGATGTGAATTTAATACGCTCCTTACTCTTCGAATGTATTCAGATCTTATCAATTCCTTCATTTTTTCGTTCTTGATGTCATCAGCCTCCAGAACACCCCAATACTTGTATCCTTCTTCAGTGTCAATTTCCTTTATCATCTCACCTGTTGGTACCTGGATTCAATTGCTTCTGCTCAATTTACTCCTCTTCATCACAAGTATTCCACACTTACTAATACAAAATTGCATACATATATCATTGCTGAAAATACGGACAGTGTCAACAAGCACATCCAACTCCTACTCACTCTTCCCGAAGGGCTTAAGATCGTGCATGGAGAGGAGGTGATTGATGGTAAGCTTTCCCTTTAACAACTTGTATCCTGCTCTTACTTTTCGCAGTATAATAGTCAGAGGCATCAGGGCAAGGAGGGGCCATCTATCTCCCTGGAAGATAGCTCTCTTGATATTTACGCCTCCCAATGATTCTCCAGCTGATGTTAACTCTGTTTTCCAGGACTACATACTTTTGCCCAACAACTGTCTGATGTTATCTGCCACCTTAAAGATATCTGGTGATACATGTCAAATGCCTTTTTGTAGTCTATCCATCCCATGGCAAGACCAGTGTGTCTCCTCTTGCAATTCCTCATTACCATCTTATCAATAAGTAACTCGTCCTTTGTACCACGGGACTTCTTTCGGCATCCTTTCTGTTCGTCCGGTAACATGTTTTTTGTGTGCAGGTGATTTCCTCAGACATAATGCTTGTCAACAGTTTCCACATTACGGACAGACATGTGATAGGTCTATAGTTGGTAACATCATTACCCTTGATTCGGTCTTTCATTACCCGAACTGTGGTACCTTTTGTCAACCACTCTGGTACCTCACCTGACATCAAGCAGTCATTGAACATGGTTGTCAGTTTCGGGTGGAGGGATGTTATATTTTTAATCCAATACCCCTGCACACTATCTGGGCCTGGTGATTATTTTTATTATTATTATTGTCATTATTATTATTATTATTATTATTGAATGCTATAGTTGACGGAGGCTCGGCTCTGTAAGGTATTGTAAATTTTGGCCGCTATAACAATTGTAAATTGTTTAAAACTTTAACCAGATTGTTATCAAAAGCACCCTCCTCCTCGTGAGAAGGGCCTTTCTGCCCGTTATTTGGCCCTTCGGGGTTAAAAAACTGCTTATTGGGGTTTTGTGCCCAATATTTATTTTAAACAAAAAAAAACATGGCTACGAAAAAGAATTTTCATAGATCACTCCCACTCATTCCGTCTTCTTCTTCCTCAATCGTCACTACAGCAGAGAGAAGATTGTCTCTCTCCCTCCCTTCTCTAAATGTGTCTCTCTCCCTCCCTTCTCTTTCGCAAGCGGCGCCAGAAAGAAAAATCACGTGCAAAGCGTGCAAGATTTCTCCACGACGACAACGACGACGACGAAAAAGGTGTGCGGGAAATACGAAAACCCATTTCATTCGTCTGACATCATGAATAATAACAGTAGCAGCCGTAATAACAGCAGCAGCAGCAACAGTGGCAAGGAAAATAACAGTAGCAGCCGCAACAGCATCAGCAGCAGCATAAACAACAACAGCATTAGCAGCAACGGCAACACCAACAGCAGCAGCAACAACAACAACAACCACAGCAACAGCGGTGGCGGCAGTAGTCGTAGTACCGGCAGCAACAACAAAAGGAATAGCAGCTCTGACGACAACAACAACAACAACAACAGCAGCAAAGAAAAACCAATCTCGTTTGCAGGTATAGCAAAGAACCTGGTGACGAAAACCGGACACCGAGCAATCTGCAAGGCAGCGGAAACATTTTTCGAAACCCAACAGCACTGTACGGTCACGTACTGTATAGTAAGCACAAAATCCCGTAGGGTTGAAAGAGCCACAGAGGCTCAAATACAATAAGCTTTAGGGTCTGTGTGGCAGCGGAAAACGCATATCACCCGAGGCAAGAAACATGGCACCGTAGACGTGCTTTTTGCCACACCCCAGGAGGCAAAGGCTCAATCCTTAGTGACCTTAAGGAGCGAGGAAATGGTGTTGGTGCCCTCCTACTGCGGGCAAAAATTGTGAGGGTCAAACTGACCCACGTCCCCCCGGGATGGCCCCTTCTTGGCTGGCCGCGTATGTCCTCGTCGGAATCGAGGACAAAACAACTGTACTGCAAGTACAGAAAAAAGTAAGAGAAGATTGGGTCGGCACCTCCATTGAGATGTTAATCCAAACCAACCAGGAGTGCATCGAAGCTATCCCGGATGTGATAGACTTCGATAACGGCATCAACTGCCCATAAGTGTTGAGGGCAAACGCCCGAAATTCTTTCGCTGTGAATCAAAGACTCACCTCAGGGCCTTCTGCAACAAGAAGACCCTGAGAAAGGAGAAAACCCCCCTCCTTCCGAAACCGTCTCCACGGCTACCAGCAACAGGACAAGCGGTAACCAGGAACGATAGGTCCGTGGCACCCATACCCACGCCACGGAAATCAAGAACAGCAGCAGCAGTGGAAGTATTAACAACAACAACAGTAATATCAAATACAGTTGCAACAGCGACTCTACTGCAAACATCACCAAGAACAACAAGTGAAATAGTGGAGCTGGTACCCCTCCCCGACCTCACAGAATCAGACATGGAGTGTGAGGTGGGAGAGGGATGGAAAAAGGTCGTAAGAAGGCACAAACGCAGAAGCAGCGCATCGTCGCCTTCGAAAAGGGAGGAAAGAAATGAAAAAAGGGTAAAGGCTACTGCAAAGAGACTCACAGCAGCAACACCACCAACATCATCACCACCCACACTAGCACCACCATCACCACCAGCGACAACCTCACCGCCAACAACAACAACACCTTCAACACCACCACCACAAGCACCAACATCGCAAACACAACAACAAAACACACACACCCAGCAACATCAACAAGAAAATAGCTGAACCACACCCCACCCCCAGAAAAACAAATGCACAGCAATAAATACACACAACAAGAAACTAATGACTTACATAATTGAACACACAGACATTTCACAGCACGACTACATAATACCAGCACCAATCAAAACGCCAACGATCAAGTGAAAACGGATGGAGAAACCATCCTTCCTCTACGAAAAGTAAGGTAAGTTGTCTTTCCCATCTTTTCCACTACAATTTAAACATGATCTCATTCAGAATAGGCACGATGTGTACGCAACTCCCAGCCGTCCTGGATCGGGGGGAGGAGTCGCTGTGCTTTTTCGGACCCAGATGGTAAGTTGGTGGTGCTGGACGTGACCAGCGGAGACGGGCAAGCTTTCAGGCTAGTGGACTTCTATGCCCCGACAGGAGCAGGGAAGCCTGATTTCTTCCGGCGTCTGGAGACCTTTCTTGGAACGTCCCGCTCTTTAGTGTTAGTGGGCGACTGGAACGGGATCTTAGATGCACGCTGGCACTGTGTGGGATTAGCGGATAGGGGTGGATGGTGCAAGAGCCTCACCAACCTGCTCAGGCGTTTTGAATGGTCTGACAGGTACCGATTGGATTTCACGAATGTGCCAATGTGGAATTCGACAAATCGCATAGGGTCATCCAGATCATATCTAGATAGAGTATTTTGTAGGGAAATAGACAGGTCTAGCATAGGCTGTCCACAATTCAAGATAGTCAGCTACACGGACCACAAATTCGTGATCTGTGTGCTTGACTAAGATAGGCTTCATAGACGAGGACCCGGCTACTGGAAACTAAACGCGTCCTTACCAGCGCGCAAGGCCTACAGAGAACGGATTAGCGAACCTAGTTAAGCGGGCGTTGACGGGGCCATCGTCAACAACAAATGGTGGTTTGATCTGAAAAGAGCGATTAGAATAGAATCCATTAGGTTTAATAAGGCTTTAGCAATAGAGAAAAATAGAGCAGAGGGAGAACTAATTAGAAAATTAGACGAGGCGCTTACCAAAGGCATCGCGACCGACGTGCTTGCGGCGAAATTGGCCCTTGACCAATTCTTCAATGCAAAGCACGAAGGCTGCCTTGTCAGAGCTAGGGTACGTGCTCTCAGACATGAGGGGACGAAAGCCGTTCAATGGGCCCGAGTGGCGGAGGCGCGTCGTGGCAACAAAGCCACGATCCTATCTTTGGTGGACCACGACGGGCACATGCTACTCGATCCTGGGCAAATGTGTGAAGCTTTTCAGCGACATTTCGCGCAGTTGTGCAGGGGCAGCGGTGGGCCGGGTCGAGGATTGGACTTTAGTGTCTACCTCGACGAACTGCCGCGGCTCTCGGCCACTGAGGCGGAGTGTTGCAAAAATCCGATAACAGCCGCTGAAGTACGAGAGGCAAAGACTGGCTGCACAAGGGGTAAATCGGCTGGTTTGGATGGTCTGCCCTATGAACTTTACGTACAGATGCCACACTTGTTCGGAGGCCTCTTGGCGGACGTATACTGCAACTGGCAACAGAACGGGAGAATTCCCAGCTCTGTGAGCCGAGGAGCGGTGGCACTGCTGAGAAAGGATCCGAACAAGGTGGATAACATAGATAATTTCAGGCCCATGACTCTGCTAAACATAGAGTTCAAGATTTTGGCAGAGGTGCTAGCAAAGAGGTTGGTGGTCTGGTGGGAGAGGCGCAGATATGCGCCATTCCCGACAGATCCATCCACGACAACCTCCACCTCATGCGATACATCGTAGAGAGTGTAGCTAGGGAACCTGGCACGGGTGGGTCCTTGATCAATTTAGATCAGTCGAATGCTTTCGATAGGGTCGACCATCGTTACCTAGCGGCAGTCCTGAGGTCGGCTGGCTTTGGGCCCGTCTTCAGAGGGTAGATCGCTGCCATGCACAGCGCCACATGCTCTGTGGTGAGAGTGAACGGTCACCTTTCGGAACCGTTCAACATCATGCGCACGGTCCGCCAAGGATGTCCCCTCTCGTCCCTCTTGTACGTATTGATTCTCGAGCCATTACTGCACAAACTGGAGACGTTGAGGGGCGTCCCACGCGAACTATGATGCAGAAGATCCGTGTCAGCATATGCGGACGACGTCACCGTAGTGGTGTCGAACGCCAAACACATCGAGGCGATCGGCACTACACTAAGAGAATACGAAGCGTTGACAGGAGCAATGATCAACCAGGAACATTCAGTGGGCCTGCAGATCGGCCCCTGGAGAGGCAGGTCCATGCCGTCCAACAGCGTGGTCGGACGCTGGAAGGACGGACCGGTCAAATTGCTAGGGGTCTGGTTCGAGGGTCGAGGTGACGAGCAGGGTGGCTTCTCTCACCCTGAGATGGGTGGAGGGAAATCTATCCCTGAAAGGTCGAGCGGAGGTGGCTAACGAGTACATCGCGTCTGTCATCTGCTACCCCATGACCCTCATACCTTGTCCTAAGCCCCGCCTGACTAAGCTGGAGCGTTTGCTCTTTCGCTTTATGTGGAAGGGACGCGCTCCGATGGTCAGGCGGTCCATCTGCTGTCAACACCCGCTACGTGGAGGGCCGGGCATGCCGTGGCTGATGATGCGCAGACACGCGCTCAGGCTACGACATCTCCACCTCTTCCTCGACGGTGATCAGGTGTGGTCGCCGTTTGCTAGGCACGTATTTCCCCAGCTCGTTTCCTTGACGGAGCTGCAGTCCTGGGTCAAGCGAATGACCGAGAAGGAGCCCTTGGAGACTGGAATATCTTCAGGCGCTCACAGCCCTCGACCAATTGGGCAATGTGATCGGTGGAAACTCCACCTCGGCGTTCTATAGAGGATTAGTGTAGGGGAAGAGCGACGACGTACTTGGGGAAAATCTAGGCGTCGACGAAAATCAAGTAGCCAATCTCTTCGGAAGAACTTTCTGGCCAGGACCTAGGGACAACTTCCAGAAATCTCTGGCCTGGCAGTGCTACCGAGGAGCCTTGCCAGTTCGGGATAAACTGTACAGGCATGGAGGTGCCGTCAGCCGGGCATGTCCGAGATGCGCGCAGTGCGACGAAACCGTCCTGCACGCACTCGTCCAGTGTCCGAAAATTGCTGACTTGTGGGTTTATGTCGAACACCCGCTGTCGCGTGTAGGACGGATCCGGCTATCATCTGAGCCCATCGTGAGGATTGCCCCGCCCTGTTCCTTTAGCCGGGAAGAGCAGGCAGTTTTTATCTGTCTGGTGGGCATGGCGAAAGAGATAGTATGGTGGACACGTTTGAAAGGGCTGAAAACGAGCACTTACCTCCTCGGTGATGCCCTGATTGACTTTTTCAAACTTCATTTGAAAAGGAAAATCAGAGTAGTGAGGGATGTGCTCTCTTCCCAGCATTTTGTTGAAAGATGGGTGAGAGAAGCAAGAGTGACCCGAGTGAATGGGCCTACTCTGAGTACGTATACGTAAATTAAAGGTGGAAAACTGGGAGAGGGCACTTGCCTTGGTGGTCAGGGTCACTGTGGCCTTTTACTGGGCTTTCTCCACAAATGTCCCTCCGAAGTCTCCCCACTATTGGGGAATTTTCATTGTTATTTTTTTGTTACATCCTCTGTTTTTGTTTTTTACACGCAGAAATGCCCATTAGTACCGTCCTGTATTGTCCTGAACTGTCTTGAATGTCTACTTTATGTAAACCCTTGTGGTTAATAAAGAAATTATTATTATTATTATTATTATTACTATTCCTTACATTAAACTATAATTACATATATATATATATATATTGTTATAAATGTAAGCTATCGCCGTATTTTGACTAAAGAAATTAAAGAAATTATTTACCTTGATAGTGGGGTTAAGAATCGTCGGAGAAATGGAAAAAGATGAGTATTGTCGCACATGGGAGTCAATACTCATCTTTTACCATTTCATCGAGGGTTCTTAACCCCACTATCAAACTAAATAACTTCTTTAATTTCTTTAGTAAAAATACGGGGATATCTTACATTTATAATAATTTCAAACTCGCTCGCTGATTCGAAAATATTATTACGTATATATATATATATATATATATATATATATATATATATATGTGTGTATATATATATATATATGTGTGTGTGTGTGTGTGTGTGTGTGTGTATGTGTATGTGTGTGTGTATGTATGTGGCTATGTATATATATATATATATATATATGTGTGTGTTTGTGTATATATATATATACACATACAGACACATGCATATGCACTCTATATACACAGACATACATATACTGACACACACGCACGCTTACACATGAGTGTGCACACGAAAGGGGGAAATAAATTGTATATATATATATATATATATATATATATATAAGTTGAAATAAAATGAAAACGAATTTTCATTTCTCACTCTTAGTACGGCACTTACTTAAATGTAAGTATGTGTGTATACGTACATACATATATGTATACAGACGTACAGTAGCATGCATATATATATATATATATATATATATATATATATATATATATATATATATATATATATATATATATATATATATATATATATATATATATATATATATATATATATACATACAGGTACACATACATATATGCACGTATCAGTTTAGCGGACGTTTATTATAATGCCGCTTTGTTCGTTTGTAAACAAACTGAACAGCCTGAATTTGTTATGCCCTACGGTGTTAAGCCAACCACGTCACCTTTTTGTTCAACACTGACACATGAAAGATGTACTAGTTACAAGCTTGTTAGCTATCATCAGCACCGTATACCCATCTGCCAAATAGTTGAACGTTCGAAAGTATATACTTTCCTTATGAAAATTAACGGCTGATCAGCCTAATTTGCATATCAAGTGAGCTAAGTCGATCAGGCATACCGAAAACGATAAGTTGAAATAAAATGAAAACGAAATTTCATTTCTCACTCTTAGTACTGTATGCTACTGTACGTCTGTATACATATACGTATGTACGTATACACACATACTTATATATATATATATATATATATATATATATATATATATATATATATATATATATATATATATATATATATATATATATATATATATATATATATAGAGAGAGAGAGAGAGAGAGAGAGAGAGAGAGAGAAAATTGAGGTTGGTAATGGCACATGGAGTATACAAGAGACAGAATACTTTTTTGTGAAAAAACATAATTTTATAAGGTAAGGAAATAATAAAGGGTATAAAAAATGACCGGTTTCGATGGGTCTGCAAAATCCATATTTTCAAATGTTGATTAATATTAAGAAAAATTAATAATACGAAGAGTTAAAACTTGAGATTTGAAAATTCAAGTATAAAATTCAAGTATAAAAGTGTGTGTATATATATATATATATATATATATATATATATATATATATATATATATATATATATATATATATACACACAGATATATATATATATGTATATAAATATATATATATATATATATATATATATATATATATATATATATATATATATATATATATATATATATATATATATATATACCCCTCCCCACATACACACACACACACATATATATATATATATATATATATATATATATATATATATATATATATACATAATTATATATATATATATATGTATAAATAAAGAAAAAATGATGAAATCGAAAATGCAACTGGTTTCTTATTTAAAACAAATATATATATATTTATTTTGTTCCTTTACTGGTTTCGCAGTTCTTCTGCTTTTACATAGGACAAACTAAACTCACACTCAGGAACAGAATGACAGTTCATCACCAACAATTACGAGATCTAACCACGAGACAGATACCACTATGCGCACATCTAGACATATGCCGAAGTAATAAGACACCCAAATTCCAGGTCTTCCCATTTTACCTTTGCGCAGACAATACAACAGAATAAATAAAGAAAATATGTTTATTCAAAAATATAGACCATCATTAAATATGGTTTAATATACATTATGTCAACACCATAACATGCTAACCATCCACACAGAGACATACACACACACATAACACCTTCTACTTTAGAAAATGAAAACCCGAACTAATTAAACCTTAACATAGGTTTGCTCTGATAATACAACTGAACAAATACGAATAAAATAGGAAAATATGTTCATTCAAAAATATGTCTACTAACGGAATCATTTTCCTACATATACACACACTCACACACAAAATATATATTCTCTTCATCTTAACATGCTAACCATACTCCCCCACACACACACATAACACCCCCCACAAACACACAACACTCTCCCCCATTTCGACTAATAGAATCACTGTCCTACACACATACACACACACACACTCTATATATATTATCTCCATCTTAACATACTCCCACACACACACACACATTACACCCATATACAAACACACACAACTCCCTCCCCATTTCTACTAATAGAATCATCTTCCTATACACACACACAAGCACACAAATAAGCATACTATATTTCTACTCTCTTTATTTCAATAGAAAGTCTGAATTCGGACACCCCAGCAAACCAGCCATATTCACTGAACCAGAACAATTCTCCCATACCATTTCTCTTGACCATTATCTTTTGTCGGACGCCATGCTTTGCAGCACAGTTACGTCCATTTACGGACTGAGTTAAAATCCCGCCGAGGTTAATTTTGCCTTTCAAGCTTACGTGGTCGATAAAATGAAGTACCAGTAATACTCTGGAATAATTGCTGGCCTTGTGCCAAAATTAGAAACAATTATCTTTTGTTTGTCATACAATTTTCTAAAATGCTACAAAATAAATTTCCAAATACGAGCGTGAAATTTAATGAACTTGTTCATGTGACAATCATAATTTCATGTATAACCAATCAAATTACATTTATTAAAAAAATCCTTCGTGGGCCACTTTTTTTAAAGTAAAAACAAATTCAAACAAACTGACGCGAAAGCTGATGTGCTTATTCACGTCATTGCATCAACCGACCAAACTTCACTTATATATGAAAAAACAACCTGAGCACACCCCTCCCTTATTTGAAGAACTTTGTAATGCGAACTGGCGCGAAATTTATTATACTTATTGACCAACCAATCAAATTACTTGTCTAAAAACCTGGCGTTTCGAGCCACTTTTCTCCATATAAAACAAGTAACATACAAAGACCAACCACATGTGAGAAAAACCACAGACCGTCCAACTCAACTTTACTTGTGAAAAGCAGAAGAACGGCGAAACCGGTAAAGGAACCAAAGAAATATATGTTTTTAAAAATAAGACTCCAGTTGCATGTTCAATTTCATCTTTTTTTCCTTATACTTTCACTCGTGTAGGACACCTCGGTTATTTTTCATTTTGTAAAAAACCTCACTTTCTAATATATATATATATATATATGAAGAAGAAGTTTCTGAAATGGAAATGCGGGTATAAATAATATATTAGGTAACAATTGTTTCTATAGTGTGTGGGTTACCTATACCTCGCTATTTGTATAATATAAAAATATTATCATAAATCGTAGGTACACTGTAAGAGAACACACCATGTTGTCAGACCTTTATGGTAGAATGATAGGAGAATATTTTATACACTAGATATGTGAGAAAGTAGGAGGTAGGAAGGGAAGAGGAAGAGGGAAGCAAGTAAGGGGGAGGTATTCTTAGGATTCAAGACTGTCAGAGTAGTAGAGATTGTATAGAAGAAAATGTTTTGGCAGCAGTTAGCTAAATGAGGCGTGTTAGTGTTGGCGGGGGAAGTAAATTCTTCTAGTGGTGTTGTTTGGACAAACTTTAGTTAAAGGGGTCAATGTAGTACATAATAATAGACAAGTTATTTGGGGCTATTATAGTAGCAGGATATTTCTAAAAGAGTCTAAAAAACAGTGTTTAGTGCTATTATTATAAAAAGCCATATCGTGTGTATAAACATATAAGAATATGAAAATAAAAATAGAAATTTGCAAATGGTGGTGTAAAAAGATAACATTACA
Organism: Eledone cirrhosa; assembly: GCA_964016885.1. Classification (NCBI taxonomy): domain Eukaryota; kingdom Metazoa; phylum Mollusca; class Cephalopoda; order Octopoda; family Eledonidae; genus Eledone; species Eledone cirrhosa. The sequence continues at coordinate 215,700,549 of OZ024743.1, forward strand.
TGCATTTAAAAAAGTCGTTTTTAAACGATGGTTACAGTAAAGTGAACGTTCAATTTTGCTGTTCAAAAGTTTGTTTTCCGACGTTAATATGCAGTATATCTCCATACTGCATAATTTACAAAATCGGTGATTTTGCTAATATGCTAGCGCAACTTCAATACTTTGCCAATAAGGGGAGAATGCTTGATTGTTCTTCCGAAGCTGCCAGGCTTTATCGGCGAGGGTTGTTTTGGAGCGTATTTTCTCATGCTTGATCGAAGATCGTTGTTGGTATAGGCGAGCTAATTATATATATATATATACATATACATATATATATATATATTTACATATACATATATATACATATATATACAGACTCATACATATATACATATATATCTATACACACGTAAAAATACTGGTATATATATATATACATAGTCACGCACTAACATATATACATACATAGATCACTCTCTTTTCCTTTACCTACGGAAATACTTCATTTATATATGTATATATATATATATATATATATATATATATATATATATATATATATATATGTATATATATATATATGTGTGTGTGTGCGCGTGCGTGTGTGTGTGTGTGTGTGTGTGTGTGTGTATGAAAAAAGTGGATATTTTTCAAGCACTCCACATGTTATTAGATGTATTCTCTGTTTTCGTGTGTCTCCCAACGGCTTGAAATATATTTGCAGCCCCCGCGCACGTGTTGTTTTGTGATATTCATGATGTGGAAATGAGTTTTGAATCAGATATTGTTATAATTCGTTGGAGTCATACCGCAAAAACACCGCTCGCACCTATTCTCACGTCATGTAAAACCAATACCGTCGGAGTTTTAACTTATACTACAAAAGGCTTTTAATGAGGTTTCCGGAGAAAAGCCATCCAACCCAACTCATTTGTTCATATACGGAAACTGCTATATTTAATACTCTTGCAATTGGTCGTTATTTTTGACAAATTCACAATATTCGAGTTACCTCGACCGTGGTACATTTAAGATTGCGATAAATACTGCTGCAACTGAATCCTTACAACTAAAATTAAACGGTAAATTTACATTGACAGTTGATCGATGCTGCTTCTGCTGGAATCCGCTAGACGCCGACAGCCATCAGCCTTTCAATATTCGTAGAAAGAATGCTTTCCAAAAGTTTATTTATTAAACATACCGTATATAATAGATATACGAAATTAACATACGTGTATATATACAGCTATGTCATTTTGCTATATACACGCATATATATGTATATATATATGTATACATAGATATAGTTATACTTTCATACATACATACGTACATATATGCATACGTATATACATACATACAAACATACATACATCTATTTATACTTTCATACATACATATGTCTTTGTAGAAGAGAGAAATAAAGCGTATGTTTTTAGAGGAAGACGTGTTTACAAGTTTGTTTGGTAAAATATATACACTTTCTCAAAATTGCAATAATGCAATGTCAATGCAGAAACTAAACATTGTGTTAAATTGATACTTTTCTAATATTTTTCTCTTACGATTTATTTCTATTTAATTAACTTGGATTATAAAATACAGTGATTGTCTTCGAATATTAATAGAAATGTCTTATAACCATAGCCGTAAGTATTCCTGATGATCAGGAAATAATTGAACACAGCCATTAATTAATTAATTGTTAAATTTCTAAACCAAATGTTCAGTTGTTTACCTGTCTTCAAAATTTAGCGTTGGAAATATAAAATAAAATAAACATATCGTTCAACCGCATTTAAATTAAAATTTAATTGCTACATTACTTTATTTCTCATGAATGAAATAGCCGGTAAAATAGAACTTTGCAACACTTGGTACTGTTTTTCTTTTAAACAAAGGGGCATTAGTAAATCAAAATGATAAGGTGTGTTATTTATCATGTGATATTAAAATGAACCGCATTGATGGTAGTCGATGTTATAGACATGGCCTGTTAGCAAGATATTGAAATTTAGGTGAAGTGAGATTTTAAATGTTGTGCTTAAATATCATAGGATGTCTATCAATTATCTATTAGCTTTAGCCTGGAATAAATAATATGAACTGGGTGGTATTCACGTGCTAATCCCGTTATTTAATAATAATAATAATAACAACAACGAAACAGCAACAACAATAACAACAACAACAACACTAATAATAATAATAATAATAATAATGATTTCTTTATTAACCACAAGCGTTTACATAAAGTAGACATTAAAGACAGTGCAGGACAATACAGGACGGTACAAATGGGCATTTCTGCGTGTAAAAAACAAAAACAGAGGATGTAACAAAAAAATAACAATGAAAAATTCCCCAATCGGGGGAGACTTCGGAGGGACATTTGTGGAGAAAGCCCAGTAAAAGGCCACAGTGACCCTGACCGCCAAGGCAAGTGCCCTCTCCCAGTTTTCCACCTTTAATTTACAGATATATACTCAGAGTAGGCCCATTCACTCGGGCCATTCTTGCTTCTCTCACCCATCTTTCAACAAAATGCTGGGAAGAGAGCACTTCCCTCTCTACTCTGATTTTCCTTTTCAAATGAAATTTGAAAAAGTCGATCAGAGCATCACCGAAGAGGTAAGTGCTCGTCTTCAGCCCTTTCAAACGTGTCCACCATACTATCACTTTCGCCATGGCCACCAGACAGATAAAAACTGCCTGGCCTTCCCGGCTAAAGGAACAGGGCGGGGCAATCCTCACGATGGACTCAGATGATAGCCGGATCCGTCCTAGACGCGACAGCAGGTGTTCGACATAAACCCACAAGTCAGCAATTTACGGACACTGGACGAGTGCGTGCAGGACGGTTTCGTCGCCCTGCGCGCATCTCGGACATGCCCGCTTGACGGCACCTCCATGCCTGTAGAGTTTATCCCGAACTGGCAAGGCTCCTCGGTAGCACTGCCAGGCCAGAGATTTCTGGAAGTTGTCCATAGGCCCTGTCCCGAAAGTTCTTCCGAAGAGATTGGCTAGTTGATTTTCTTCGACGCCTAGAGTTTCCCCAAGTACGTCGTCGCTCTTCCCCTCCACTAATCCTCTATAGAACGCCGAGGTGGAATTTTCACCGATCACATTGCCCGACTGGTCGAGGGCTGTGAGCACCTGAAGACATTCCAGTCTCCAGGCGCTCCCTCTCGGTCTTCGCTTGACCCAGGACTGCAGCTCCGTCAAGGAAACCAGCTGGGGAAATACGTGTCTAGCAAACGACGACCACACCTGATCACCGTCGAGGAAGAGGTGAAGATGTCGTAGCCTGAGCGCGTGCCTGCGCATCATCAGCCACGGCATGCCCAGTCTCCACGTAGCGGGTGTTGACAGCAGATGGACCGCCTGACCATCGGAGCGCGTCCTTCCACAAAAAGCGAAAGAGCAAACGCTCCAGCGCAGTCATGCGGGGCTTAGGAAAAGGTACAACGGTCAGGCGGTAGTAGATGACGGACGCGATGTACGCGTTAGTCACCTCCACTCGACCTTTCAGGGATAGCTTCCTCTCGGCTCATTTCTGGGTGAGAGAAGCCATCGTCACATCGTCCCAATTTTTGTCCGTCTGGAGGTCCGGGACCAAACAGACCCCTAGCAATTTAACCGCTCCGCCCGTCCAGCGCCCGACGTCGCTGTTGGACGGCATGGACCTGCCTCTCCAGGTGCCGAGCTGCAGGCCCACTGAATGTTCCTGGTTGATCATTGCTCCTGTCAACGCTTCGTATTCTCTTAGTGTAGTGCCGATCGCCTCGATGTGTTTGGCGTTCGACACCACTACGGTGACGTCGTCCGCATATGCTGACACGGATCTTCCGCATCATAGTTCGCGCGAGACGCCCCTCAACGTCTCCAGTTTGTGCAGTAATGGCTTGACAATCAATACGTACAAGAGGGACGAGAGGGGACATCCTTGGCGGACCGAGCGCATGATGTTGAACGGTTCCGAAAGGTGACCGTTCACTCTCACCACAGAGCATATGTCGCTGTTCATGGCAGCGATCCAGCCTCTGAAGACAGGCCCAAAGCAAGCCGCCATCAGGACTGCCGCTAGGCAACGATGGTCGACCCTATCGAAATCTTTCGACTGATCTAAATTGATCAAGGACCCAACCGTGCCAGGTTCCCTAGCTACCCTCTCTACGATGTATCGCATGAGGTGGAGGTTGTCGTGGATGGATCTGTCGGGAATGGCGGACGTCTGCGCCTCTCCCACCAGACCACCAACGACAAGCGCCAACCTCTTTGCGAGCACGTTGGCCAAAATCTTGTACTCCGATTTTAGCAGAGTTATGGGCCTGAAATTATCTATGTTATCCCCCTTGTTCGGATCCAGCACCGCCACAGCTCCTAGGCTCACAGAGCTGGGAATTCTCCCGTTCTGTTGCCAGTTGCAGTAGACATCCGCCAAGAGGCCTCTGAACAAGTCTGGCATCTGTACGTAAAGTTCATAGGACAGACCATCCAAACCAGGCGATTTACCCCTTATGCAGCCAGTCATTGCCTCCCGTACTTCAGCGGCTGTTATCGACTTTTCGCAACTCTCCGCCTTCAATGGCCGAGAGCCACGGCAGTCCGTCGAGGTAGACACTAAAGTCCATCCCTCGATCAGGCCCGGCGCTGCTCCCGAACAGCTGCGCGAAGTGTCGCTGAAAAGCTTCACACATTTGCCCGGGATCGAGTAGCATGCGCCCGTCGTGGTCCACCAAAGATCGGATCGTGGCCTTGTTGCCACGACGCGCCTCCGCCACTCGGGCCCATTGAACGGCTTTCGTCCCCTCGTGTTTGAGAGCACGCACCCTAGCTCTGATAACGCAGCCTTCGTGCTTTGCATTGAAGAATTGGTCAAGGGCCAATTTCCCCGCAAGTACGTCGGTCGCGATGCCTTTGCTGAGCGCCTCGTCTAATTTTCTAACTAATTCTCCCTCTGCTCTATTTTCTCTATTGCTAAAGCCTTACCAAACCTAATGGACTCTATTCTAATTGCTATTTTCAGAGCAAACCAACACTTGTTGTTGACGATGGCCCCCGTCAACGCCCGCTTAATTAGTTCGCTATTCCGTTCTCTGTAGGCCTTGCGCGCTGGTAAGGACCCGTTTAGCTTCCAGTAGCCGGGTCCTCGTCTATGAAGCCTAACTAAGTCAAGCGCACAGATCACGAATTTGTGGTTCGTGTAGCTGACTATCTTGAATTATGGACAGCCTATGCTAGACCTATCTATTTCCCTACAAAATACTCTATCTAGATATGATCTGGATGACCCTATGCGATTTGTCCAATCCACATTGGCACATTCGGGAAATCCAATCGGTACCTGTCAGACAGTTCAAAATGCCTGAGCAGGTTGGTGAGGCTCTCGCACCATCCACCCCTATCCGCTAATCCCACACAATCCCAACGTGCATCTAAGATCCCGTTCCAGTCGCACACTAACACTAAAGAGCTGGACGTTGCAAGAAAGGTCTCCAGACGCCGGAAGAAATCAGGCCGCCCTGCTCCTGTCGGGGCATAGACGGCCACTAGCCTGAAAGCTTGTCCGTCTCTGCTGGTCACGTCCAGCACCACCAACTTACTCTCTGGGTCCAGGAAGATGGCCCGTATGGCGAGATCCAAACCTCTCCGAAAAAGCACAGCAACTCCTCCCCCCGATCCAGGACGGCTGGGAGATGCGTACACATCGTAGCCGCCGAAGATCGGTGCGAAGGACCGTGCTTCGGAGATTCTGGTCTCGCTGATGGCCACTACATCTAAGTTTAGTGACCTGAGGTCGTTGAGCAGGTGACCCTGCTTCCATGACGACCCCAAGCCATGCGCATTTATGCTGCCTATTCTGAGTGAGGTCATGTTGAAATGGAGTGGAAAAGATGGGAAAGACCACTTACCTTACTTCTCGTAGAGGAAGGACGGTTTCTCCATCCTTTTCACTGCTTGTGGCCTCCTCAGAAAGGATGTCCTTACAAATTCACCTGGAGAGTGTTTGTCGGAGGACTCCGATGTCTTTGGGGAATTTTTGTTTTAGTATCATGTACGTTTTCTGTGTGATGCGAGTGATTTGTATGTGTGGAGATGGTGTGAACTTTTAGGTTGCTGTGTAGTCTTTTTCTGTGATGCTGGTGTTGTGTTGGATGTAGCGTAATAATTGGTTCTTGTTCAAATTTAATTGTTTCTACATTAGGCACAAGGCCAGCAATTAATCAGTGCATTACTGGTACTTTATTTTATCGACCCCGTAAGGATGAAAGGAAAAGTCAACCTCGGCGGGATTTGAATTCAGATCGTAAAGGAACGTAACTATGCTGGAAAGCATGGCGTCCGACCCTGTACCGATACTGCCAATCCAATGCTGTGTAGTGTGTATCGTTTTGGTTGTTTTGTTTTGTTTGCGTTTATGTGGGTTTGTTTCTGTTTTGCTTATTGGTGACTTTTGTGGTGTTGGTGATGGTGGTGTTGGGGTTAATGATGGTGATGGTGTTGGGGTTTGTGGTGATGGGGTTGGTGATGCTGGTGTTGCTGGTGGCATATCTTTCCTAACTTTTTTGTTTGATAGTTTATTTGTTTCCCTCTGTATTTTGTTTTTGGAGGGGGAAGGAAGTGAATTTTTTCTTTAATGGTTCTTTTCTTCTTTTTTCCTGATACCGTTTCCCACTCCTCGTCGTCACAATCTGTCTCCAGTTACGATAGGTCGGGGAGTGGAAAATCCTCCACAGGCGTTGGTTTTGGTTTTAGCGTGCAGGATGGTGTAGGCGCTGGTGTTAGTTCTGACGCGTTGGGTGGTGGTGGTGTTGGTTTTGCTACTGTTGCTGGGGTTGTTGCTGTTACAGTTGCTTATGTTGTTACTGCTACATTTGTTGCTGCCATTTATGCTGCTGGTGGTGTTGATGGTTGAGTCACTGTGGTGGGTAAAAGAGGTGGCCTCAATCTTTTAGCCTGAGGGCAGAAAGCCCTTAGGTGGGTTCCTTCACCACAAACCACAAACCTAGGCCATCTGCCCTCGACGATTACGATGAGGTGGCTGCCGTCAGTGAGGTCTATTACCTCTCGGATCTCCTCAATGCTTTTTTGGTCCGCTTGGATCAGGAGCTCCATCCCAGATCCGGACCAGTTCTCCTGCTATTTTTTCGCTATTTCGATTATCTTGGTGTTGGCCTCGATGCCGGCGAGGATGGCAGCCTTTAGCCAAGGAATTTCGATGGCCGGTGAAACGTGGGTCACCCTGATCCTCACGAGTCTCTGGCCACAATAGCCTGGGACAAGTGTGAAGTCGTCACTTCTTAATGGGGCCATGGAGTGTTCTCTGCCCTCCTGTGGTGTTTCGAAGAACACGTCCACGGTTCCATATTTCTGATGCGTCTGATATGGGATTTTTTTGCCCACACGTGTCACAAAGCTTTTTGGATTTGGGACTCGGATGCCCATTCCACTCGGCGCGATTTCATATTAATCGTCCAATAAGACACGGTGCATAGGCGCCGATGCTCCATTTTATTAGGTGTGGGGTGGGGGGAGGCTGACCCTGTACCTATCTTTCTTTACCATTATCTTGGCTTCATCTAATTCCTCCTGAGTTACCTGGATTGTTTCGCATTTTTTTGCTGCTTTGGCATATTACACGATGTTGTTATTCTCATTGTTGTTGTTGTTGTTGTTGTTGTTGTTATTGTTATTTTTGTTATTGTTATTTTTAGTTTCAGTAGTGGTGTGGTGGTTGTGGCGTCAGTGGTGTTCGGTTTGGAAGAGTCGATTCTGGGTGTATCCATTCCGATGTCACGAGATAATTCATTTTTTTCATTTGTTTCTGTTGTCGCTGTGGTGGTGGTGGGGATGGCGGCTTCAACACCTGCAGTCATTGGTAATGGCGGGAAATGAATGTCTGCAAGAGACAAATTAAAATTATTGCTACTGCTTATATTTTTAGTGTTGGTAAACGTAGTAATATTTACAATGGTGGTGTTGGTGTGAGATATTAGTTTGTGAGGAAGGCTCTCAGCTGCTTGGTGTAGCTGTGCGTCGTCCATGATTTTTTCAAAGAAATTTTTTGTTTGATAATTATAAAAGTTTAAATTTTTGGGCTTAAGGCCCCAATCTTTTTGAGTGTCCTTTTCCGAAAGCAAATTATGTGACTTTATAAACAGTTAACAACAAAAAATTTCCATAAATGGCAATTTTAAACAAACGAAAACAATAAACCTTTGCAGAACTCACGATGATATGATTTCCTACGTAGGTCGCCAATAATAATAATAAAAATAATAATAATAGATTTGACCATTCAGTCGTTTCTTCCACCAAGGTTCTGATCTCCTTGTTTGTTGTTTCCTCTCGCTTTTATGCAAATTCGTTTCCTCACCGCATTTGCTGTTGCTTTGAGGATATTGTTGCACTGGTGAAGGCTCCTCGCTTCAAGGTATGGGATGACTAATAAGAACTAATGGCTGGATAAGCGAGCTGGAACTGGAGAGTGGAGTATGCCAGGCAAACGAGCCAGTGGGAAAAGAAGGTGAAGAGCTGGAGAGAACGGAGGAACCGTCCGAAGCAGACAATGATCTGAATGCTGAAATAAATAATTGTTTCTACTTTTGGCACAAGGCCATCAATTACCCAGTACATTACTGGTACTTTATTTTATCGACCCCGTAAGGATGAAAGGCAAAGTTAACCTCGGCGGGATTTGAACTCATGCCGAAATAAATAATACATGGAACAAAGATACGGCCATTGAGGAAATGAATGCTGACGGGATAGAACAAGATTTGGTTCATGTCCTAAACTTAGTGTTAGATGAAATGAACAATGATAGTGGGGAACCTATGAACCTAAGTTTGTAGACAGAAAAAAGTTAAAAGAAACAACAGCTAAGGTAAACAAAGTCATCCCATACCTTGAGGCGAGGAGCCTTTACCAGTTCAACAATATCCTCAAAGCAACAGCAAATTACTTGTGGAAATTACTTGGCATTGAAGCGAGAGGAAACAACAAACAAGAGAGATCAGAACCTTGGTGGAAGAAACGACTGAATGGTCAAATCAGGGAGATTAGAAATGACATTGGAAAGCTTGAGTCCCTACTGAATCGGACATTAAAAAATATAGACACTAAAAATAGACTGGAAATAAAGTACAAAACTAGGAGGAAAAAGCTAAATTTATCATAGAGGAACTGAAGCAACGCATTGTAGCAAATAGTGCAAAGATTAGGCGATACGAGAGCAGAGTCAGTCAGTATAGACAGAACCGCATGTTTGACAACAACCAGAAGATGTTGTTTGGACAGCTTGAAGGGAAAGAAAAAGACAACGACTTGATACCTGAGGCGGAACAATCTAAGACATTCTGGAGAGGAATATGGGAGCATGATATTAAACATAATGATCAGGCAGTGTGGATTGAGACAGTACAAAAGTGGATTAGTGAACAGGCACACCAACAAATTGATTTGAGTATCACAGTTGAAACTCTTAAGCAGCAAGCCAGAAAACTAACCAACTGGAAATCACCTGGCCCAGATGGTGTGCAGTGGTATTGGATTAAAAATATAACACCCCTCCACCCGAAACTGACAACCATGTTCAATGACAGCTTGATGTCAGGTAAGGTACCAGAGTGGTTGATAAAAGGTACCACAGTTCTAGTAATAAAAGACCGAATCAAGGTTAATGATGTTACCAACTATAGACCTATCACATGTCTGTCCGTAATGTGGAAACTGTTGACCAGCATTGTGTCTGAGGAAATCTACCATCACCTCCTCACAAACAACTTGTTACCGGACGAACAGAAAGGATGCCGAAAGAAGTCCCGTGGTACAAAGGACCAGTTACTTATTGATAAGATGGTAATGAGGAATTGCAAGAGGAGACACACTGGTCTTGCCATGAGATGGATAGACTACAAAAAGGCATTTGACATGGTGCCTCATTCTTGGATGACCAAAACCTAGAGATCTTCAAGATGGTAGATAACATCAGACAGTTGTTGAAAAAAAGTATGAAGTCCTGGAAAACAGAGTTAACATCAGCTGGAGAATCCTTGGGAGGCGTGAGGATCAAGAGAGGTATCTTCCAGGGAGATAGTTTGTCCCCTCTGTTTTTTGTCCTTGCCCTGATGCCCCTGACCATTATACCGCGAGAAGTGAGAGCAGGATACAAGTTGCGAAATGGAGAGCTTACCATCAATCACCTCCTCTTCATGGACGAACTTAAGCTCTTCGGGAAGAGTGAGAAAGAGTTGGATGTGCTTGTTGACACTGTCCGTATTTCTAGCAATGATATATGTATGCAATTTGGTATTAGTAAGTGTGGAGTCCTTGTGATGAAGAGGGGTAAATTGAGCAGAAGCAACGGAATCCAGGTACCAACATGTGAGATGATAAAGGAAATTGACACTGAAGAAGGATACAAGTATTTGGGTATTCTGGAGGCTGATGACATCAAGAACAAAAACATGAAGGAATTGATAAGATCTGTATACATTCGGAGAGTAAAGAGCGTATTAAAGTTACATCTGAACAGTAGGAATGTCATAAGTGCAGTAAATTCTCGAGCTGTGTCTATTATTAGGTACAGTGCGGGAATTCTGAGATGGAATGTTTCTGAACAAAAAGAAATGGATAGAAAGACTAGGAAGCTATTGACTATCTACAGCATGTTCTACAAGAGGAGTGATGTCGATAGACTAGACTTAAGAAGATCTGAAGGTGGAAGAGGTCTTATCAGCATAGAGGACTGTGTTCAGATGGAGAAAAACAACCTACAAAAATACGTGACCGATAGAAAGGAGCCAATGCTCAGAATTGTACTGAAGGAGAGGACAATAGACCAGGGGATGTCCAAGGAGGAAATAACAACGAGGAGAAAGAGCAACCTTCATGAAAAATCCCTTCATAGTACCTTCTTTGAGAAACTGAATTTAGAGATCCACAGACATGGAACTGGTTGAAAAGAGGAGACCTTAAAAAGGCTACAGAAGGAATGCTAATGGCTGCGCAAGAGCAGGCCCTCAAAACGAAGTGGCTGAAACACCATATTTACAAGGAGGAGGCTAGCCCACTGTGCAGGATCTGTGGAGAGAGAGAGGAGTCTGTGGCTCACGTTGTATCCGAGTGTAAACACCTAGCCCAGACTCGCTATATAGGCTGGAGACATGATGTGATGGGCAGGGTGATCCACTGGCACCTATGCAAAGTAAACCATTTATCACATTCTGAGAAGTGGTATGAGCATAAGCCAGAGTCGTTGATAGAAAACGATCTGGTGAAGGTGCTATGGCATTTTAGGATACAGACGGACAAGAAACTGGAACACAATAGACATGACCTTGTGGTTTCGGACAAGGAAAAAAGATCTTGCCTGATTGTGGATGTGGCCTGCCCATTCGACACGAGAGTGCAAGAGAAGGAGAGGGAGAAAATTACCCTTTACCAGGAATTAAAGTGGGAGGTAAAAAGGATTTGGAACTGCCATGAAGTCAAAGTGGTCCCGATTGTCATAGGCGCACTAGGTACTATCTCTGCAAGGGCTATTATCCACTGTTGAGCAGTTCAGTGATGACATTAAAATGGTGTTTGGACTAGATAAATGCGCCAAAGCAAAGTTCACCAGAGTAAAGCTGCTGAAAAGTTCAGACATTAATCTTGATCTGGGGAATGTGCTATGAGAACTTGATCAAGAGGAAACTCACAAATATCTAGGTGTTTGTGAAGGAGACGGAATCAAGTACTCGACAATGAGGGAAAGGATAAGGAAGGAATGTTACCGTAGAGTAAGAGCAATCTTAAGAACGGAATTGAATGCAAGGAATGGAATCTATGCCATAAACACGCTTGCCATACCAGTAGTGACCTACAGTTACAATGTCATCAACTGGTCAAGCACAGATATCTGTAGGCTCGATACAAACATTCGAAAATGCTTAACCATGCACAGAATGCATCACCCTAAGGCAGATACAGATAGAATATATCTCCCTAGGAAAGAAGGAGGACGTGGGTTAATCCAGTTAAACATTGCGTTGAGAACTGCAGCAATTGGATTATCTACATATCTAAGGGAATCACATGTATGGATGATCAAACTCGTTTTGAAACACGAAAGCATCAAAAGATCATACTCCATTACAAAATATGCACAAAGATACAGTAATGGACTACAAATTTCAGAAGTCACACTTACTGCTGAAATAGAAAACACAGAAAAAGCAAAGCAGGTAAAAGTAACTGCAAAGAAAGAACTGCTGCAGAAACTGGCTAAGAAATTCCAAGAAAAGCCTCTGTATGGAAAATACCCAGAAAGAGCTAACAATCCTGATGTTGACAAAACTTTAACCCATCAGTGGTTGTCATCCTCTGGACTGAAAACGGAGACTGAAGGACTGATTATATCAGCACAAGATCAGTGTCTGCCAACAAAAAATTACCAAGCCAACATAATAAAAAAATGAATGCAGCCCATTATGCCGGGTATGTAAAAAACAACCAGAGACCATTGACCATATAATTTCAATGTGCAGTCCTATAGCTCCAACCGAATACCTAAACAGGCATGACAGAGCTGCACAAAACATATATTGGATAATGTGTAAGCATTTTGACCTGCCCCATCAAAAGAATTGGTGGGTACATCAACCACCTCCCATACTTGAAAAAGCTCACATTTCAATCTTGTGGAAATTTAGCATCTACACAGACCGAAAAATAGATGCAAATAGACCTGATATAATACTGAAGGACTTTAAAAAGAGGGAATGCCTGCTAATTGATATGTCCGTTCCAATAGACAAGAATGTATCTATAAAAACATTTGAAAAATTGAGCAAGTATAAGGACCTGGAGATAGAAATTGGAAAAATGTGGAAATTGAGAACTAAATCAGTACCAGTGGTTGTAGGCGCTCTAGGAATGATATCTAAGGGGTCTAATGATTACTTATCGCAAATCTCAGGAAACCCGCGTATAGGAGATATACAAAAGATAGTACTAATGGCACCTGCCCATATAGTAAGGAAGATTCTGTGAATATAAGTACATCACAAGTGTAAACACCTAAAGATGCATGTGTGTTTCTTGAACATGGCGGACGTTGTTGTCTCTTGAAGTCACTGGTTGTGACTTGGTGATAACTCGTATGAACATAAAGCAAGATAAATGCAACTATAATATTAATAATAATAATAATTATTATTTCTACTTTAGGCACAAGGCCAACAATTACCCAGTGTATTACTGGTACTTTATTTTATCGACCCCGTAAGGATGAAAGGCAAAATTAACCTCGGCGGGATTTGAACTCAGAATGGCAAGGGCCGTAACTCTATGCGTCAAAGCAAGGCATCCGACCCTCTACCAATACTGCCAATCCACCGCCCTTAATAATAATAATAATAATTATAATGCATCCGAAACGGTTGTGGATCGCTTCTATCTCCCTAGAGAAAATGGAAGTAGATGAATGATCCAGCTCGAGATTTCGTGCAGGATATCAACCATTGGACTGAACAGTACCTGCAAACCACATATGACAGGATGATGAAAATGGTCGCAGTTCACGAAAGGAAGTAGAGATTACATTCAGTCAAAAAGGAAAGTAGGAAATTTGCGGAAGAACTGGGATTGTAGTTTGAAATTAATAGTGGTTATTCTACAATTTAAGCCGCAAAAAATATAAAAAAGTTATGAAAACATGAAGGCTAAAATAAACCGTGCACAAAACGGGAGCAAAAACCATTGCATGGGCTATATATTCTTCGTAATCTTACCCGGCTCTTTATTTTCGGATTTCAAATCCAGCCGATGTTAACTTTGCCTTTCATCCTTATGGTGTCGATAAAATAAAGTACCAACAATGTGCTGGTGTCAATTTAATGCACTTTCCCCTCTCCTACAAATTGCTGACCCTGTGCCTGAACTAGAAGCAATTAATATTAGTAGAATTAGTATTATTATTTATACATTTTCGTTTGATTTTGCTTCATATGGAATCACTCTAGAATATCAAATAAAATATAGGGCAGACATCGTTGGTTTTGAGAGTCTCTAATATATGTTTTTTCCTATTTTGTGCCGGTCTCACATTCACTTAACAAGTCACATCACAAAGGTTGATAGGTAAATAATTTCGTTTTTCATGAGAAAGAATAAAAAGTAGGAGGAGGCGGAGGAGGAGTGTATATAAAAACAAGTATTAAGGAGTATAAAATAAATGAATTATGTTTACATTAAGGATATTTAAATGATATTAAATTTTAAATAAATTTGTTCTAAAAATGGAACAGAAAATATGTTTGTTGATATATATTAATAGGATATGTATGTATGTTTTTTATCTCAAAAAATGAACTTAGCCAGAATCAAATAATTCATAAATGTAACAAAATTCATTGCCTCGAGGTGAGGCAATAACGTAATTAATCCTAATAAAACCAAACATCCATATCAATGCGGAGAAGACGCACGTAGACCCTATAACATTTCCCTCATCGTCTGACTACCTTCCATGTTCCGGCTCCCATATAAACTATCACAATATTGTCTGTAGAGCATCAAATCCTGATAATTATCAAATAATATATTTTAAAATCCTAAACGATGTCTATCACATAGACTAATAAGTATATGAAAATTAAGAAAGTCTATATTATATGTATATGATGGCTGCAACTCGGTTTTGAGTAATGTTATCGCTTGATACTTATGCATGATCATCATGGGCGCTGCTTTTTAGTTTTTCTAGGGACTTGCCTATGGCTAGTAACACCATGCATCGCAAATAATATCACATATCAAGCGATACCTCTGGTCGAAGCTTTTTTTACGTGGGGAAAGGCGTTTCACGAGGCCAATCCCACTCTCTAAATATCGAATATATTTGCCCAAAAAGAAGAACTTCTCTACATTATTGGATGTAAACGAAGTAGCAGGTCTTAATGAAGACTGGGAGTCTCCGGCTCAAAAATAATTAAAGAAATTATTGGATGGTCGTTGACCCGTTGACGGGTTTTGTTTTCATCCTGCAGGTTGTCCAAAATTACTTTCCTCAGCGACGACTCGCCCATGCACATATATTATAATTGGGACCAAATATCTTTATTATAATTGGCACAACACGGTGAATTCAAACCCAGCAAATTTTAAGTTTATGCCAGTTTATTGTGGAGAGTTTAAGCACTTATTTCATTTCAACATGACCGCCATTTGATTTCTTTACAAGTCCAATCTATTTATGAAATAATGCGAATGTATTTTTCATTCTACCAAACGCTAGCAAAAAATCACACGGATTTAAATCTGGCAAGCAAGAGGGACAGATATTTCTAAAGACAAACATGGACAATTCCTTCTTCGAAAATTCTTTCACCCTTTTCAAATAATGAGCGGGATTGGAGTCCTGTACAAACACGAATTACTTGCATCATAAATCTTCCTAATCCAAGGAAACAAAACTTCTTACATTTTGAGATACTGTGCTGTGTTGATTTTAAGAGCAACTTCAATATTATGAGGAGTCCTCAATTTCCCATCAATTGTTACAGCTCCTAAGACGAGTTTAGGAATTCTTTCAGCGCAAATAACTTTCGAGTGGGTAGTTGGGATGTTACGGTGTCTTCTCACGTAAGAATTCATATGGAAGTATTGTCCCACAGCACTAGAAACAGTCATTTTAGTGATTCCTTCATCTTGAGCTAACTTCTCCATCGATTTTGACGGTTTCGGCTGAATCGATATTTTAAATCCTACTAATAAGTAGGGTGTTCGATTTCTCTGAACGTCCTGACTTTTCCTCAAATTGGCTACAACTCTAAAACAGTAGATTTTTCATGCATTGTGGCTCTATCAATCCTCCCAGCACTTTTGTCGGGGCGGAATAATTCGTCAATTACACTCTTATGGTTTAATTGTTTATTAACATTCATGATTTGTTCAATTTAAAATGCAAAATATACAAGTGATTATCCAAGCTGGTAATATTTAAACAAAATCTATACAATTAGAAATATACCCTTTTGAAACTCGTCCCACAGGCTTATCTCTCTGTGTACAGTCAATCGGATTTCCAGATGACCCTCGCTCAGTTGCTTAGATGCGTAGATATTCAAACACGCAGACAATCAGAAGCTTAGCCTTGCAGGCGGTCCCACACGTAGCTCCTCAGACACTCAGACACTCAAATGCGCCGACGCTAATTACTCGCTTGTCTTCAATGATTTTGACACGCATATAATGTAAAATCTATGACTCGCAATACGGGCTAAATGCTATTTCTTTTCAACAGAGTGTGAACTCATACATCGGTCTTTAATGTTCTGATTGCAGTTGTTCCAATGTATATTAACTGTATCGATTACATTAGTCTTACAAGTTATGGTAAGTTCATATTCTCATCTTCTATAGATCTTTCATCAAAATGAAAAAGCATCAAATATGTGAATTGAATTGCTCGGACTATTGCCTCTGTTCTTGATATTTGTATTTCAGTTTCTACTTAACACAAAGTAAATATGTATGCGGTAAGATTTTTTAGATTTTTAAGCTTAATTTACATTTTCTTCATTCATTCTCAGTCCCCTCTCACGCTCTACCAGTCGCTCCTTCTGCTTCTCTTAATATATATAAACATACCCATACATCCAATGACCCGACACACATATACATGTTTATATGAAGGTCTTTGTATACACGCGCACACAGACATTTTTATATACATATGTATTTACAAATATACATACATAAATACATCCACTTCTATGTAATTTTACGTGTGTGCTTGTATGAGCGAACATATAGCGACATTCTAATGTATATTAACCTGCTTTAACGTGTGTCTCCTGATGAATAGGTGACTTGGTAAATTGATTCCAAATCCATGTGTATTTACTAGCATGGCGACCATTGATATTACTGCAGTAATTTTGTGCAACAACTCATAAATGTAAAGCAAAATTCCTTAACCAAATAACACAACATTAGCTTAAAAGCTAAATTCTTTTGAAAGTGTCCCAGAATTGTTCGAGATCGTGGAGTTTAATGGAAATGAAACTATCCACATGGCTATTATATTTCAGTATGGCATTAAGAACACATTAACCTACTCGCAAATGTTTAACCTCATTCGTAATTATACCATCAAATACATCCTTCGATTGTAAATGTTATCAATTTTCGTTTGATAGTTGCGTGAACGATAGAAACAAAATTACACATATTGCTGTTTGGTAGATGGACGTCTAATTACTTGTGTATGCGACTCTCTAGTTGATTGCTTAGTATTCTGATTGGTTAGATCGATGAAGTGTTTATGTAGTTGGATTCCCAGCTAGGGTGTTTGGATGAGGTTACCGAAAAGTTATGTAGTTTCTAAGGCAGGAATCTAATCAAGCGTATCACATTTCTTGGCGAAATTCAAAACCTATTTGCTATTATATCCTCCAAAGTGAATACGCGAACAGTAGGATATACGATTTTATATGTACTCTCCCTTTCTCTCCCTCTCTCTCTCCACACACACACACACACACACACATATATATATATATATATATATATATATATATATATATATATATATATATATATATATATATATATATATATATATATATATATATATATATATATATATATATATATATATATATATATATATATAATATATATGCATACACGGAACAAAAGTGCTACGGGAGGTTTCAAGACCACATATTGATTATATCTCTAGGTTGTAGGAGGGAATAAATGCGTGACGTAATCTCCAGGCGCTGAGACGAGTTTGAAGATGCTGCTGTATATGTAAGCGGGTTAAACGCGTGTTTACGAAAATTGGCTATAAGAAAGGGAAATATCATTTTACTGCTTCAGTCTTAAGACAAAATGCTTTCGAAGGCAATGTACCATTCACGTTAGAAATTTCACTTCTGTAAATGATTAGTTATAATTACTACATGCATGAATATAGTGCAATTATTTTCAAATAATTATAATGTGATGAATCTGAATGTGTGTATGCTTTTATATATATATATATATATATATATATATATATATATATATATATATATATCGACAGTCAATCGACTTTTGTCAAATCGAACCGAGGAAACAATGTTTCCATTGGTCTTTCCAATTGCTAATACTATCTACTATCTATGGGTCGCAACTCCAGGTAGAAGGAGCTACGTGAAATAAAGTGTCTTGCTCAAGGACATAACGCATCGCCCGGTTCGGGAATCGAACTCACAATCTCACGATTGTGAATCCAGTTCTCTAACCACTCAGCTACGCGCCTCCACAATATATATATATATATGTATATGTATATATATATTCATATATATATATATATATATATATATATATATATATATGTGTATGTATATATATATATATATATATATATATATATATGTATGTATATATATATATATATATATATATATATATATATATGTATGTATATATATATATATATATATATATATATATATATATATATATATGTATATGTATATATATATATATATATGTATATATATATATATATATATATACATATATATATATACATCTATATATATATATATATATATATATATATATATATATATATATATAATATATCAATATTAATTATGTTTTGATAGACGAAATTATACATCGTTTACATTATTTTGAACAATTTAGCCACAGGTCTAATTTAGACATAATTATGTTATTATTAATTAACTACTTAAATTGAAGCATTGGTATTCGTCGTAGACCACAATTAACATCCATGCTGTTTGCAACACTAAATATTGATTTTATCAGACAAACGATTGGGAAAAAGCAACTTCGCCCCGGTAGTCACAGTACGCATAGTTTTGTATAAAGGTGATGTCAAATTACACCACTCTACAGTAGCCATTTCGACGTAACTAGTACTAACAATTTCAAAATAGAATTTGATATATATATGAAAAGAAAAAGATGAGGAAAATGAAATGAGGATTCACATGACGACTACGTTAAATATTAGCTACAGCCATATTCTTACTCTCATTTACAGATACACATTTATAATTTATATATGTCTGCGTACATTCTTTCACACATACTCTCAAACACACACACGCACACAGACACACGCACTCACACTCACACATACATACATACATACATACACACATGTATATATATATATATAAGATATGCCCTCTTAAGTAGATACATATGTATATATATATATTTATATATATATATATATATATATATATATATATATATATATATATATATATATATAGCGGCGATGAATTAGTTTAGCGAGGTTTTTTATATGAAATCGTGTGTCGAAACAAATATTGTTATACTTGAGGAGGGTCATATTTGTGTAATGTTGCCAGAATTAATAACAGAACACACTCACTGTTTGGTTGGTTTTCGCTTCTCGCTGTCTTTTATATCTGCGATCTAACTTAATCGGTCCTCAATGTTGCCATTGACTGACCGACGCTCAAAAATAATACAGATACAATATAGACACAAACATATATATATAGTTTACATAATTTACATAAATCTTTCGTTGCACATCTGCAACATCGTCAGTGGTGTTATATTTTTTCCTCCTGTTGTGTTGTATTTCTACGCCATTTTTTATTCAGTCTGTCTATATATTTATTTATTTATTTGCTTGTTTGTTTATTTTATTTTGTCTTCTTTGCGCATGCGTTTGCGTGTGTGTATAGTGTTATGTTTGCTGTGTGACTAGTGTGTATAGTGTTGTGTCTGCTGGGTGACTAGTGTGTGTTTATGTGCTTGTTGTTATTGTGCTTGTGTATGTATTTATTTATCTTATTTTATTTTATCTTATTTATTTATTTACTTATTTATACTTCTCTTAGGTCAGTGTTGTTTGTTTGGGTGTTGTTGTTGTTCCACTCATTCTTTCTGTTTAACTTTGGTCTTCTAATTTCTAAAAGGACGAAAAAGCGGGTCAGTACTATACGAACATGGTAGACAACAACATGACGGTAACATAGACAACATAGAAATTAGAATAATATCTAAACATAGGAATGACCCAGCAGATAGGCAAATCAGAGAGGCCAGTGAAATAGAAATTAGAAGACCAAAGCTAAACAGAAAGAATGAGTGGGACAACAACAACACCCAAACAAACAACACTGACATAAGAGAAGTATAAATAAGTAAATAAATAAATAAAATAAAATAAAATAAGATAAATAAATACATACACAAGCACAATAACAACAAGCACATAAACACACACTAGTCACCCAGCAGACACAACACTATACACACTAGTCACACAGCAAACATAACACTATAGACACACGCAAACGCATGCGCAAAGAAGACAAAATAAAATAAACAAACAAGCAAATAAATAAATAAATATATAGACAGACTGAATAAAAAATGGCGTAGACATACAACACAACAGGAGGAAAAAATATAACACCACTGAGGACCGATTAAGTTAGATCGCAGATATAAAAGACGGCGAGAAGCGAAAACCAACCAAACAGTGAGTGTGTTCTGTTATTAATTCTGGCAATATTACACAAATATGACCCTCCCCAAGTATAACAATATATATATATATATATATATATATATATATATATATATATATATATATATATATATATATATATATATATATATATGTATATATATATATATATATATATATATATATACGTGTATGTATATGTCTATGAGTACATATGTCTTCATATACGTGCAATTTCCCACGATGAAATTATCTGAATTATGTTTGTATTTAATTAACTTTCAAATATCATCTTAAATGCGCTCGCATGTGTATTACCAGGATTTTCTTTATTTCAACTCCGTTTTCATATACACATAGACATTATGTCGCAAAAAAGTATGATTCCTTCATAGTTTGGTTTCTGATTTCTTAGCTAGTTTCAATACAAAAAAAACATATCCAAGAATACATGCATTGTTCCTCAATTACTTTTCAAGCGGGAGGAGGTGAGCCCTCTACAACAAATGCACCCACCGAATCAATTATAGGAGGTATGCATGCACGGCGATTTCATATGTCCGACGCAGATATTGTCAGCAAACTAAGGTAGCAACTTCAGATATCATATGTGTAACAACCAGATATTAGCCCCCAAACCGGTAAATTAATGCGGTTGTACGCTTTAAACTGTCATTTTTGATGCTTATGACAGCCCGACAGAGGTTTAGTTGCAGCTGCATCATAAACGATTTCACATGTTAGACAGTATATTTCACATGTTAGACAGTATATTTCACATGTTAGACAGATACGTGTTTTGCATATGAATTGTTGAAGGGAACCAGTAGATAGAGAGGATAAATTTTGGTGTTTGGCATATAAATATAATATCAAAACAGGTTTATGAAAAATCTCCACAGATCTCATTGAATACGTCTTTGAACCAATGATGATGATAGTGCGAATTTTGAGTTCTTATGTATGTCTTACTTATTTCAGGGTCGGCTATGAATGTGACAATATGCTGCATGCATACAATTGAGGCGGATATGAATATAGTGTGTACGTTGACGTAAATCAGTGTGAGTGATGCCGAGATATTTTAATTGGTCTATTTCTCGAAACATACCATTGAGAATGACGAAGCATCTGAGGTACCAGCAGATTGTATTGGTACATTTTCTACTTTGATTTTCATGCCAACATGTGACATGTACACATTGAGTCATTTACGGGAAGATAGGACACGTATACAGTCACCAACGAGTACGAGCTTATCGGCATTGTCAAGGTTAGTTACACTGAAGTTCTATCCTACATCAACGCCTGAGAAGTCTTTCAACGCAAGTTTAATAATCCAGTACATACAATCATTGAAATGTGTTCGAGGATACTCACAGCCCATCCCGGACACCCGAAAGAAATTCGAGGTGAAAAACTTCCTCACCATAACATCTACATTTACTTTATGCAGCTTTGGCCCATGGCAACCGCACAGGTGTGATTGGGCGCAGCCAAGGCGTCAAGATATATTGAGGATTCCTGAAACGTAAACCATCTTATCTCGGAGCCTGGTTAGTTTCAATTTCTTCATAACATACCTGCATGAGAGCTAATGAATTTAGGCTGCATGCAACTAAACAGCTCGTCTATAAATCTGTAGTTGGTTTGCTGAATCTAATGCTACTCTTGTTTGAATCCTTAAGCAGATTACGGCAAATTCCCGTCTTTTATGCAACCTCAAACACGTCAGTCCATATATTCCTTGGTTTCATTGGTCGGTGCATCTTTTGAGATTTCCAACATTGAACAACAAAGAGATTTTCGCTATGGCTCGCATTTTCTCAAAGTGTGTACTCTGTATTCTGTATTATCCCCAAAGAGACTCCACTTTTAATCAACACTTAAATGAAAATACATGCATTTTTTCTAAGAGCTAACGCCCTCTTTCTTCCAGTGAAGCAAGTAGTAAAAGTGCAAGCTTGAATATTATTAGCTCGCAGAGAACGATATTTCATTGTCTGTTGGAATGTATTGCTTTGAATTCTCTAAAAACGCGGATGCCATCTATCCGTACAGGATATCTTCACAACAACCATGTTGCATCATTCTGGTGAGTTAAACTACCAGGGCTCCAACACACAATTCAGTATATTTCTGGCTAAATAACAAGCATTTAAACGCTCTTGTATGATGTGCCCGTTGCGTCTTAATCTTTACTTCATGTATTCTTATACGTGCGCCCCTCATTAGTTTCAATACTATTTCAGGAACAAAGAATGCAGAATACTATAAACGGACTCCCCTAGATATAGGTATATGTTGTATAATTTTATATATATTAAAACAATTTATAATATCTTTTTCTGAGAATCTTATTTGTATTCTTACGCACGCACAAACACACAAACACATGAGTACACACATGCACACACATAAACACCCACACACTCACACACTCGTGTATACATATATATATATATATATATATATATATATATATATATGTGTGTATGTGTGTGTGTGTGTATGTGTGTATGTGTGTGTGTGTGTGTGTGTGTGTGTGTGTGTGTGTAAATATATAAATACATATGTATGTATGTATATAATAGGGTTATAGTAACGTAAGAGAGGATGGAGCGAAGAGATACAAAGAGGTGCGATAGAGAATACTACATGCCAATAGCTGAAGAGTAGTGTGCTCGATGCTTGGGTTACCATATTAGGGCTAAATATTACACAGAGTTAATCTTTAGCGTAAGGGTTAAGCAGAGTTGAATAAACAAATGAATGAGTGAATGAAAGAGTTACAAGCCGTTAAATCATATATTTATATATATAGCCGTACATGCATGATGCATACATATTTACATATGTACATGTGTGTCTGTGTGTGTATAGGTGTTCACTAACTTAGAAACGATAAAACTGTACAAGTCGGTAAATTATCAAATATTGACACCCGCTCTTTGACAAACGTCTTAAGATGTTTTAAGTTTTAAATTGAATAGTTAGGAAAGATCGGCCTATTACGTGTAGCTAGATTAAGAGTCTAAATATCGTCGGTTTTTTTTTATTTGCTTCTTGAAATCGTGTCGCGATTCATTGCATTTCTTTCCATCCATTCATTAAATTAAAGACCATCAAAGCAGTTGACGTTCATTGAACTGACTAAATTTTTTCTCTCCTTTATAAATGCGACGCCACCATAAAACGAAACATTGTTTACAACAGAAA
This sequence comes from Eledone cirrhosa, assembly GCA_964016885.1. Lineage (NCBI taxonomy): Eukaryota > Metazoa > Mollusca > Cephalopoda > Octopoda > Eledonidae > Eledone > Eledone cirrhosa. The sequence goes on from OZ024743.1 coordinate 215,724,289, forward strand.
AACTTCTATGTTCAAGGCTTTTTAAAATGCCGTTATTGTTGTGTAAATATTTCACTGCCCGTTACACCCGTTGACCTTTGATATTGTCGCATTTATTAAGATCTTAAGTGCAAAATAAATGTTGGAAACATCAGAGAGAGGAACTACTTCACTGAAACTCATAGAGTCGATATTCCTGTAACTGATTCGGCGTCGACGTAGTCATCGTAGTCGTCCCAATTGTCATAGTCTTTAGGGTTATTGTAGTCGATGCATCCGCCGTAGTCATCGTCAGAGTCATCACCGTTGTTGTCGTCGTAGTCATCGCCGTAGTCAAAACCGTTGTCGTCACTGTAGTCGTAACCATTACTATTGCTCTAATCATCACCGTCATTGTAGACGACACATTCGTCGTAGTCACGGTCATAGTTGTTACTGTGGCCACCGCCAAAATCGTTGCCTTAGTCGTCACTTTTGTTGTAATCATCGCGTCATTTTAGCCACCGCATTCGTCTTTGACAGTTGTATTCCTCAACGACACCAACCTTGTTCTTGTTTCGACCCAAGTTAACCCATATCAAAAACTTTGCAATTTCATCAATTTACTGTGTCAATCAACACACATATATATAAAGGGCTAGATTATGCACTATACCTTTCCACTTTAGATATGGTAAAAATAATTGTTTCTACTTTAGGCAGAAGGCCAGCAATTACCCAGTGCATTACTGGTACTTTATTTTATCGACCCCGTAAGGATGAAAGGCAAAGTCAACCTCGGCGGGATTTGAACTCAGATCGTAAAGGTACGTAACTATGCTGGAAAGATATGGTAAAAATAATGACAGATTCCTGCTCTGTCTATGTGATATATGTGCGCGTAAAAATATTTCGCTTTATTCGTCTATTAACTTTGTAATACTCTAGCCGACATATGAAAGTTATCAATTTTCATGTGAAAAAAAAAATGTAAATGTGTAAAATATGAATATCCTAATACTATAGAAAATATGCACATTGTTTTGGCGAATATTTTATTTGGTTATATGAGATATAAGGAAGAAGTTTCTCTGTAAAACATTCTGTTAATCCTCTTGACAGTGACGGATTCAGGATATTGAGGCTCTGTGCTAGTTTCTTGGGTTTCTGTGCTAGTTTCTTGGGAGGTAAACAATGTTTTTCGCTGGAAGATGTGTCCCCTTGGCCATCGGGGCCCTGTGCTTATATATAGATATTGAAGACCGATTTCATATCGTTTGGGGAAGAAAAACACACTGGTATCGTTACAAAATCGGAGTAACAGCACAAACACGAATGTTTGGGAGTGAGCGACTGTAATATTTGTGAATAATAGACAATAATGTATGTATCCAGTGAAATAGAGTTTTTCTAGAAAGTAGTACTGTCTTTAAGGCAATACATTTTCTTGACAGACCAACAATATTAAGAAGATTTACTATATACTGTCATGTTATTGCTACAGAATTACTTCTGGGAAATGAGGCACAATATCTGCAGTAAAACATGTATCACAAATACGAGGGGATGTACACCAAAAACTAACGGTAAGAATGCATATTTCAAAATTTATTGAATCATCAGTAATAACGGTTTTTCATTTATATATTTATTAGTCCTTCGTATATTGATATATAAAACTTAAATAAACATTTGATAAAGTTGTGAAGATAATCGTAAGCTTTTGAAAAGTTCAGGTATAAAATGTGTTGACGTGAACATAAAACACAGGAACGCCCTTTATCATAGATTCATTAAAAAATATAAAAGTATGTAAAATTAAATAAATTGAAAAATATAAGAAACAAAAGAAGTTCTATCAGAAAATAAAACGCTTCTTTTATTTTTGAATTTCACTGGTTAATTTATTTTCATGCATATGCTAAAAATAAAACTCAAACCATCTCTTTGTTAATTTATTTTTCTTTAACTTGTTAGTTAATTAGCAAAATTATGTAGAAAGAAGTTGCGAATAATAAACTTTGATTACAAATGTTGCAGAATTCGAACAATAAATAAATGTCAAAAATGAAGACTCTCTTTTTCTCCCCCACCACTCACGCACTCATTCACACAGACACACACGCACACATACGCGCGTGGGTATATATATGTGGGTGTATATATATATATGTGTGTGTATGTACATATATGTGTATGTATGTGTGTATATGTCTGTAGAGAGAGAAAGAGAAAGTGAGCGAGAAGGGGGAGTGAGAAAGGAAATATTGATAGTATGATATCGTAATGAATGTGAAATTCTGATGAGCAAACACAGAGTTTGTGAAAAATAAACGAAGTGCTGAGATCTTAACGATGTTGAGAAAATTACATATTTGCCGTTACCTAGTTTGTTGCAACTATCCACAGTATTTTACATTTCTAACAAAACTGCAGTTCACTTCATTATAGAATAATACAAAAAAAACGCATACTACTTCTTACACACACAAACAGTCTCTCACAAGGATGCACAGTGTTATGCTCACACAACACACTGGCAGACACACCTATATGCAAATTCCTGTATGTACACACGCAGAAAAACTCATAAACTCGCACCATAAATATATATGATTGTATAATTTCATCTGTTGATATTCGTCAGCAAATGTGAATACATACATGTATGCGTATGATTTGTGGGGGTGGGGGAGATGCATGTGTGTATATATGTAAATATGTATATATATATATATATATATATATATATATATATATATATATATATTACATGTAAATATATATATATATATATATATATATATATATATATGTATCAATATATGTATATACAAGTATATATATATATATATATATATATGTGTGTGTGGGTGGGTGTTTGTGTGTGTGTATGTATGCATGCATGCATGTATGTAGGTTTCTTTGTATTTATATATGGTGCATGTATGCATCTATATTATTGTAAATACTGGCATGATGTACCGGTTAAGAATGTTGACACAGAAACAATGTTCTGGTATCAATGCAACTACATGGGTTATGTATGACGTTTCTGTGACCACAGTGGTAGCCCATCGAATGGATTGTAACTGAAATTCAATGATCCCGGCTTGTCAAATTACACATCACGCTGTTCCGCATTGAGGAATTAATTAAGGGCACACTTGACTGTGGGACGCGCAGACATTCGCACATTTATAGAAGTGTAGTATTTCAGGTAATTTATCGAAACTAATGCAATGCACGGTGACATCTGTTTAGTGGTCAATGTAAATGGCCAGCGTTCGGAAGTGTTTCAGGTCAATTGATCAGTTATTGCGTATGTCCTCCCTCCTCTCATCTGTACTATTGACCGTCGACCTTTACTGCGGAAGCTGTATCTGTTGTAGGGCATCCTGCTTGAACTGAGACGCGGAAAGTATGTATCCGCATATGCGGAGGAATTCACTACGATGGTGGCGAACATCTAGGAAATCGAGGTGGATGGCACCTACTTGTAGGAAGTTTTCCTTTGTTTAGTGGCTAAATAGGTTGAGTGCTGGACCAAGTTGAAAGGACTGAAGACAGTAACTTTTCTCTTCGGCCAATCTCTCATCAGCCTTTCAAGTCTCATTTGGAAAGGAAGGTGAGGGTTAAGAGAGAAGTTCTACATTTGTTAAAAGTTGGGTGAATGTGTCAAAAATGGCCCATATAAATGGGCCTAAACTGAGCATGCGCCTGTAGGCTTGTTAATTTGTGGAGAAAGGGGTTGTCTCCCCGAGTGCTCTCGAAGGGTCGGGGAGTTCAGGATTGGTTGGGATATCTGAGTCACCCCTGGGTGGTTATCCCCCCTTTGGGCAACTTATTTTCTTTTATTATTATTGTTAATTGTGTTTGTTATTGTGTCATTTTATTCGATTTTATTCTAAGACCCACTGTCCCTGTTATTGTATTGTCTCCTAAATGTCGGCCCTTGTGGCGAATAAATGAAACTATTATCTTCTTTATGTTGTTACATGTTGTAGTAGTAGTAGTAGTAGTAGTAGTAGTAGTAGTAGTAGTAGTAGTAGTAGTCCAATTATTATTTACCGCGTATAATAGAAATAGCATAATACACGTTGGTGAGGTTAGTCGTGAAGAAAGTGTAACCTGATGAATATGTTCACACGTCTATTCTGACCTTGGATCAATGACACAAGCCGCTTTAAATGAAACGCTGAAGCGTCTGCTTAACATGCTCTGACAACACAAAGATAGCTAATTGATTCGTGACACCTTATCTAGATTTATTGAATCGACAATTATCGATATTTCCTTTCTTTAGCTTTTCCTTCTGTAATATTCTTAAATGATTGTCATATATATATATATAAATATATACACACACACACACACATATATATATATATATATAGATATTTATCAAAATAGCCGATATATATATATCATTTTATATTTAATTCTATACTTCATTATGAACTCGAATGTTAAGAATGATATTCTTTATTAGAATGGTAAATGTTTGATGGGAATCATATGGGTTTAAACATCGTGACTTTTACGAGACTTTAATGAAATCATTATGTACGTTTGAGGCTCAATGTTTTTTTGAAATAGTATCATCCATACTGCGAGGAGAGAATATAATGATTAAATAACCCCTATTCTATGGCTTTGAATTCAAAACAAGGAACAAAAATCGATTTTTTTTCTGCAATTATTATTTTTCCCACTTTTTATTTGATACCTTTGAACATGATTTGAATTCAAACAAAGGACTTGATGGTAATTAATAGAAACAAGAAAACTAGAATGATGATATATTCAAAGGTTAATATTAGGTGGTTGCTTTCTATTATATTTCTAACGTGAAATAGTATGATACGACATGTACATTGACGATAACCTGAACAAATATCTTTGGATAATATATAGCTTAATACATTTTTACTATTGACTAGCAGAATACCTCGGCGTTTCCCGGGCTTCTAAACATATATTCGCATGTTTATCCCTCCTTTCTGACGCAGTACAGAGAAGTACGTAATACTGGGGATAGTGTCTACATTTTGTGCTTAGGCAAACCATTTTCCATTAAGATTTTTGCAAATGCATGTAATTGCGTTGCCTCACTTTTTCTTGTTGTTTTTTGCTGCTGCTGGTGTGATAACACAGTCTCGCCCTTCTTCAGCCAATCGTGTATATACCCTTCTGCCTCGTCTACCTAAACAATCATTGTAGCGCCTCCTTGTACACAATATTCCTTGTTCTTCCGTGCCAGGTATATGCAAAGAGATGTGTCTTGCTTCCCAATCTTGAGCAGCCAACGTATAGTTGCCCGTGTGAAAAACATAACTCTTACAAAAGAAGACTAGCAACAGCTACGGTTTGACCCTGGGATTTGTTGATAGACATTGCAAAGCTGACACTGTTCGGCGAATGGTTCGTTGGTTGTCTGTTTCAAGTGCTCTTCTGCTGGCAGTACGTTCAGCATCTTGCGAGTGTCGAATAGCAAATTCCTCTGACGATTCGTTTGCCCGCCTTATTCTATTTCTTGCTGCTTTTGCAGTATTTTGGCCAAGGGAGTATCTCATCCTTCGAGGCATGACCTAAAAGCAGGACGAAGTACATTAAGACTAACTGGTAGAGTAAGGAGTAAACTCGTCAGTGATGCATGTGATTTCCGAACCGTTGACTATTTAATTGCTGCCCTTGTGCCAAAATTAGTGGGACTTTTTGGGTGGCATGTCGGCAGTAACAATGACGATAAGCCGTCTGTGCTTTCGTGAAATAAATACGTTTGTTTATATTTTGTTTTTGTGTATGCAAAACTATCTGTACACGAATGTATAATTATATATAAATATATTAAAGTAACAGATTAATGTTTAAGAAAATAATCGCTGCTTTCAGGCTTAACGGGATCTTCTGAAACAAAATCAATCTGCGAACGCAGAAGTAAATATTTCGAAAATTGTTGCAACCGAAGGAAAACAGGAAGGCGATACTTTGGTTCGTGAAGACATTCCCTGGCAATAAACGGAAAATAGCGAAGATAATACATCAGCCATGAGAACAATTTTTGTCATAATGCTGTAAGGCAGAAAGGCTGACATACAGACAGATATTATAAGGGTGCAAATCTATAGCTATGTATCTATCTAAAAAGAAAGACTAAGAAAGAGAGAGATCGGTAACCGGCGCCTTAACAACAGAAAATTGAAAAATAAAAGCAACAGTTAATATCTTTAGACCGCAAGGAATATATAAATGCAAGTTTGAAGTCAATCGGAGTAGAAATGTGGATTTGTATAGACTTTGAAAAAATTAGGACACACACACAGACAATTTCAGTTTCATATATATGTATAGATAGATTACAGCTTAATGATATAGAGACATGTGATTATGCTGCTACTGCTGTTTGTGCTGCTGCTCCTGATTCTGCTACTACTACTACTGCTGCTCTGCTACTACTACTACTGCCGCTGCTGCTGCTGCTGCTACTACTATTACTACTACTACTGATGATGATGATGATGATGATACTACTACTTCAACTACTATTAATACTAATACTAATACTTTTCCGACGACGATGACAAGGACTTAAAAGGAAAATAATTTTAGTGTTGATGACCATTATTTTTATTCTTTGACACAAGAACACGAAAATGAATATTCTATTGACGATGACATACTTTCAAAGTTAATATATCAATATCCTTTCAAAATTGATTAATACATACTTGATACATAACTCCTTATTATATTTGATAAATATTTATTATATGTTAAATAGTTCAATACTAAATCGAAAATTTATTATTTTTCAACGGTAATAATTGTTTCTATTTTAGGCACAAGACCAGCAATTAACCAGTACATTACTGGTACTTGGTTTTATCGACCCCGTAAGGATGAAAGGCAAAGTTAACCTCGGCAGGATTTGAACTCAGATCGTAAAGGGATGTAACTATGCTGGAAAGCATGTCCGACCCTCTACCGATACTGCCATTGGTTATGACAACTTGTTTCCACATCTTCCGATTTATCTATCAATATATTACTAAAAGGCGGTGGATTGGCAGTATTGGTAGAGTGTCGGATGCCATGCTTTGGCGCATAGAGTTACGGCCCTTGCCATTCTGATTTCAAACCCCGCCGAGGTTAACTTAGCCTTTCATCCTTACGGGGTCGATAAATTAAAGTACCAGTAATACACTGGCTAATTGCTGGCCTTGTGCCTAACGTAAAAACAATATATTACTAAAAGGCTGTGGTTGCTTGGTTGCTTGTCTGTAATGTAATACAGCCTGGATGGCGCATAATGTGAAAATATTTTGAAAGGAAGTTGCCTCTAAAATGGGAATACACATGAATTAAAACATGTTTCGCGTAAATCAGAGCACGGATTCCCGAGATACGTGGTTTTTTCGGGTACTTTCATAAACAGAGAGGGAGAGAAGTATAGAGAGAAAGCGATAGTGGTTGTGAGAGTGTAGATTGAAATTTAGACATAGAGAGAGGGAAAGGAGACAGAGAATGAGAATGAAAGAGAGAGATGGGGAAAGAGAGAGAGGGAGAGAGAAAAAGAGAAAGAGAGAGAGAGAGAGATCTGGTGGTATTTTTGCGTTTATATATAAGTGTGTATATATTTCTATGACCAGTCTATATAGATCAGAGACACCCACATATATATACCACACACACATATATATATATGTATACAAACACACAGATTTATATATATATATATATATATACAGACACACACACACATATATATATATATATATATATATATATATATGGATCTTCCAGTTTCATTTCATATATTATATACATGTCTCTGTATATTTTAATCATTTACAAATTATTTTTAAGTGAACATGAATTTTAAAAAAATATTTTGAAGTGACCGTGACTCAACGGGTCACGGCTGGTCTTGTTATTAATTAAAAGTGAACGAAAATCTTTTCGTAGTGACTATTGTTGCCCGCCGTAAACGTCTCACGTGCAGGAAGAAACGTGTTCTGCCAATAATATAATGTTATGCGAGGTCTAATTGTTTACCATCGCAAAGAAAATAGGTAATTATTTGCGCACATATTTTCACAGAGGCTCCATCTTTGAAAACCGAAATGCTGTACAGCTCCTGCAAATTTCCTAGCTATTGCTTAGCATAACTGGGAAAACATTTAATCAGTGACTGGGTGGTAGGTACATAAATGTTAATTTTTCTGTGATGATTGTGACAGTCGTTACTAAATTAGTATATTTTTCTAAAGCTAGCATATATCTAAACATTTCGGTAAAAGACGTTGAATCAAGACTAGCAATACCCTTAAAAGAACAAAGGGAACGTAGCGTACGAGTCGGGGTATTTCAATTCACAATTTTAAAATAAACCATTCGTAAATACTGCAGGTCTAATTTCTGATGATCTAACGGTTCAAATTCCAGATGAAATATTGACAATATCATCCAATCAAACACATAATATATTTATTCTCTCTAATATACTCGATTATTTGATCAGTACCCCAAATTATACATTCTTTGAATTATGAAATATCAAGAGTTCACTTATATGATTTCAAATTTGACTTCACGTTCGTGTTATTAAGATCTTGCATATGCAGAAGGATACGCCAGTTGACATGAATTGTTCTCTAAATCACCGCAAACATGTGGATTTGAATCAAACAAATGACTTCACCCCGAAATTCACCAAGAAATGTTAAGAAGGTTTGAGAATGGTAGTGTTCACCTCACTGATATTTGTAGCATCTAACACAATTAAAACAAATGATTCACCGTGCAAAATACTTCCAGTAGCTTTCCAATTCTGTTACATTAATAATTTCAACCCATCATATATAAACAGGAATATTTGAAATGGAATGACGAATATATATCAGATTAATGGTCTTATGGAAAAGCTACAATAATTACTTTGAACCGACACAGCATGCCGCCGATAATTATAACGATTGAGAGTAGGTGGCATGAAGAAAAATAGAAGGATGGAGATGTTGATGATGGTGATAAGAGTAATGAGGATGATATTGATGAAAAGCGAGATGATGAATTCCAGGAGAATTTCTATTATGAAATAGTTGGTGAAGATAATAAAAGTGTGTATCATAAAATCAGTTCCAGTTGACCGATAAAAGAAACTCACCGATAGTATTACTATAGATGCTAATTCTTTAGATTGTGTACACCTGCACACGTTTTATTTATTATACCACTGTGTTTCAACATTCATTGCATTTCTTAATATTAAGTCTTCGCTAACGTAATTACTTGCTTCAAGAATTCCTTTCCTATGCATTCACGCATTATTTCTGCGTAGAATATAAATAGTTTAGGAGAGAATAATATCCATGAATGAGAGGACTTCTTCTCTTCAGACATTTTGAGGTCCAGTTTTCAATCAAGTTTCTTATTAGTATTGTTCAGAGTGCTGCCAGCATGCTCCGAATGCAAACCTTACCGATGACAATGTTGCCTTTGATCTATTCGGGGTTGATAAATAATATACACATTCCAGACTGGTGGTTGCTTCCTTGTATTTCCACTTTATCTCAACTTTCTCAGTTTTTCTAATTTGATGGTACCTGTAATACGAAGGTTTGCTATCCACAGAATATGTATTTGACACAACACGAGAAAATATTACATTCTGGCTGGTAGAACAATTCAATGCCCATCATCATGACATCTATATATATATGAATGTATATATAGTGTATTTTGCAATACACTGTATGCTTAATTAAAAGCATTTCGAATACATTACGCTATTATTTTAGATTAGTGACAGTCTCACTTACTTTAAATTTTCAGCAAACAGGGGAGATAGAGCTGACAGAGCTCTGTTTCGTACTGATTGGTACTTAACAAAGCCAAGTACTCCAACTGTTTGCTGAAAATCATGAATGTTTGATTCTTATAGAATTCAGGGCACCAATTCTAATTTTCAATTTCTGCTTGACTCTGTATAATCAGTTACTGATTATTACTAAAATGCTATAAGAATCAAACATTCATGATTTTCAGCAAACAGGTGGAGTATTTGGCTTTGATAAGTACCAATCAATACGAAACAGAGCTCTTTCAGCTTTATCTCCCCTGTTTGCTGAAACTTCAAAGTGAGTGAGACTGTCACTACTCTAAAACAATAGCGTAAAGTTTTCGAAATGCTTTTAATTAAGCATACAGTGTATTGCAAAATACACTATATATACATACATATATATATCGCTATTTCAGAGCACCAATTCTAATTATATATATATATATATATATATATATATATATATATATATATATATATATATATATATATATATATATATATATATATATATATATATATATGTATATATATATATATATATATATATATATATATATATATATATATATATATATATATATATATATATGTATATATATATATATGTATATATATATATGTATATATATATATATATATATATATATATATATATATATATATATATATATATATATATATATAATATAGAGATTTACATATACATACAGTAACAGATATATATGTGGCAACCGGTCACGATGTGGCTCAATGAGAAATTAATAAATTAAATAATAAGACCAATATATCATAAATCATGTCCTTAGAATTATTAGATAAAATAAATACCATTTCCTCTCCCAATTAGCATAATTAACCATATCAAAAATCAATTAGATCAGGCTATAAGAATAAAGGCTCCTATGAAGAAATATTTGATAAATAACCGAAAGCAGCCTCTTCGCGGTTGACCCCAATAGGGTATTTACTCAACATTTCAACAGCATGTAGAAACTGACTAAATATACCGTCAACCATACACAATTAGGTATAAATTTAAAGTTAGAAGAAACGGGTACATACCGTAATTACATCTCTACCATGGTTTCGTTCGTATTTTGAGATATCCTATTAGTAAAGACGAATCTAGAGTAACGAACACATCAAGAGACAAACTCAATCGGACAGTTAATTTTCGAAAGCGATCGCGCCAGAAATAGATTTTAAAAATGGCTAAGAATCGTGACGTGGCAGTGGTCAAGTTAAAAAGAACGAGATTACTTGCTTAAGGCGAGTAGGCTGGTTGCTAGAAAGCGCAGCCCAATATCGCCTAATTGCATCTCAACCCAACGGGAGATTATTAAATGTAACGATTTACATACATATAAAGTCACAGATATATATGTGGCAACCGTTCACGATGTGTGCTCGGTTATTTATCAAATATTTCTTCATAGGAGCATTTATTCATATAGCCCGGTCTAACTGGGAGAGGAAATTGTATATATTTTATCTAATAATTCTAAGGCCATAATTTATGATATATATATATTTATATATATATATATATATATATATATATATATATATATATATATATATATATATATATATACATATATATATATATATGCATATATATATATATATATATATATATATATATATATATATATATATATATATATATATATATATATATATATATATATATATACATATATATATATATATATATATATATATATATATATACATATATATATATATATATGTATATATATATATATATATACACACACATATATATATATATATATATATATATATGTATATATATATATATATATATGTATGTATATGAAAAACAAGGGGAGAAGAATACTGCATGGTTGCACATGGATTACATATTATAAAATGAGTCCCTCATCAGTGATTTGCCAACCATCATTGGTATTTCATCGCATTAAAAATCAGATACCTCAGGTTGGTGCGAGCAATAACTAAAATAAGCTATTGGGACAAGTGAAACGCGTAAAGCGAGTGAGACAAGTAAACAACAGAAGGAAAATCAAACCGAAGGTTGGGAAAACAGCAATCAACATGATAGTTATCCGATCACCATAATCTGGGTGAATTTCATGAGCGGTCAGAGAAGCAGACCGTACGCCGTGAATACGATATATATATATATATATATATATATATATATATAACGCAGGAAATGTGGTAAGGAACCAGGTGGACCATAACGCACCAAAGTACTCAATACTTAGGGTAGTAGAGTGGGTAATAGGAACAAGTAAGACCCCGACGGCTGAGCTCAAGCCGTTTCGACGGCTAATGTATATGTATATGTAAACCCTTATATATATATATATATTTAAGGGTTTACATATACATATACATAAAGTTATAGATATATATGTTGCAACCGGTCACTTTTAAGCTCTATGAAGAATCATAAATTAAATAATCAGAGCAATATATCATAAATCATGTCTTTAGAATTATTAGATAAAATATATACCGTTTCTTCTTCCAATTAGCATAATTAACCATATAAAAAATCAATTAGACCAAGCTATAAGAAGAAAGGCTCTTATGAAGAAATCTTCGTCAAATAACCGAAAGTGGTCTCTTCGCGGTGGCCCCAATATAGTATATTTATCCAACATTTTGACAGCATGTAGAAACTGACTAAATATATCATCAAACATACACAATTAGGTGTAAAATTAAACTTAGAAGAAATGTGTACATACCGTAATTATATCTCTACTTTGGTTTCATCCGTATTTTTAGACATCCAATTAATAGGAATGTCCTGAGTTAGGATTCATCAGGAGACAAACTCAAATTCAGACATCTAGTTTTTCAACCTGATCGCGCCGAAATTAGATTAAAAAATGGCTAAGAATCGCTATGTGGCTGTGGTCAAGCTAGAAAAATGTGATTGGTTGCTTACAGCGGTTAGGCTTGTTGCTTGAAAGCGCAGCCAAATATAGCCAAATTTAATCTCAACCTAACGGGAGATTATTAAATATAAGGGTTTACATATACATATGCATAACATTATAGATATATATGTTGCAACCGGTCACTTTTAAGCTCTATGAAGAATTAATAAATTAAATAATCAGAGCAATATATCATAAATCATGTCTTTAGAATTATTAGATAAATTATATACCGTTTCTTCTTCCAATTAGCATAATTAACCATATAAAAAATCAATTAGAACAAGCTATAATATGAAAGGCTCTTATGAACAAATCTTCGACAAGTAACCGAAAGTGGCCTCTTCGCGGTGGCCCCAATATAGTATATTTATCCAACATTTCGACAGCATGTAGAAACTGACTAAATATATCATCAACTATACACAATTAGGTGTAAAATTAAACTTAGAAGAAATGTGTACATACCGTAATTATATCTCTACCATGGTTTCATCCGTATTTTTAGACATCCACTTAATAGGAATGTCCTGAGTTAGGATTCATCAGGAGACAAACTCAAAATCAGACATCTAGTTTTTCAACCTGATCGCACCGAAATTAGATTAAAAAATGGCTAATAATCACTATGTGGCTGTGGTCAAGCTAGAAAGTATGTGATTGGCTGCTTACGGCTGGTAGGCTTTTTGCTAGAAAGCGCAGCCAAATATCGCCAAATTTAGAACTAGAAACGTAGTCTATAGCATAAGATCTACAGAGGCTACTTGCAGAAACATGACAACAACTTAAATAGGTGAGACAGCTCGTAAAATAGTTGAAAGGATAGACCAACACTGGGGTGAACTAAAAGGACGAAAAAACGGGTCAGTAATATACGAACATGCTAGACAACGACATTACGGTAACATAGACAACATAGAAATTCGAATAATATCTAAACATAGAAATGACCCAGCAGATATGTAAATCAGAGAGGCCAGTGACATAGACATTAGAAGACCAAGACTAAACAGAAAGAATGAATGGAATAACAACAACCAAACAAACAACACTGACCTAAGAGAAGTATATAAAAGTAAATAAAATAAAATAAATAAATAAATACATACACAAGCACAATAACAACAAGCACATAAACACACACTAGTCACCCATCACACAGCAAACAAAACACTATACACACACGCAAACGCATGCGCAAAGAAGACAAAATAAAATAAACAAACAAGCAAATAAATAAAATAAATATATAGACAGACTGAATAAAAATGGCGTAGACATACAATACAACAGGAGAAAAAGATAGCACTAGTGACGATGTTGCAGATGTGCAACGAAAGATTTATGATACACTATATATATGTGTTTGTGTCTATATTTGTATCTGTATTATTTTTGACCGTCGGTCAGTCAATGGCAACATTGAGGACCGAGTAAGTTAGATTACCGATATAAAAAACACAGAAGCGAGAAGCGAAAACCAACCTAACAGTGAGTGTGTTCTGTTATTAATTCTGGCAATATTACACAAATATGACCCTCCCCAAGTATAACAATGACTGAATTACAACAACATCATCATTTTCTCATCAACTAGAAACTTTCCGACTTTTGCAGTTATCTCCCTAACACCAGACGCACGCAATTTAGTATTGTCTGAGTGAGTTGACCGTTTGTGCACATGCGCGTCCGTACGCTCGTCCCTCCCTTTCCGTATAACCCTGTCCATTACGAGCTGAGGATCCGCTAAGTTGAAACAATTGTTCTCAGTATAGTGAACTAACTGTTGTGTAACCACTTATATATATATATATATATATATAAATATATATATATATATATATATATATATGGGGGGAGGGTCGCGTGTGTGCGTGCATGTATCATTTTACATTTACATAAATAATTAACGATAATTTTCGTCCGTGTAATATATACATATATATATAGTTATACACACAAACACACACACACACACATATATATATATATATATATATATATATATATATATATATATATATATATATATATGGATGTAAGTTTCTATACAAAACTGGATATAGAGAAAGGGTGAAGTTGGAAATAGCACGGAAAATATATTTTAGGGTTTGTTTTTCTTTGTTTTACTTTCTTTGTTTCGTCAAAGTGACTTTATTGAAAAAATTACGTTATTGAAAATATGAGGGACAATTCTTTTAAAAAGAGTTTTATAATGTATATTAAGTATATAAGGTATTACCGGTTTCTTTGTATTATTACAATTCATCTCCTCAAATGTTGAGTATTTCAATAAAAAAATTAATAAGAATTAAAAACTAAAAATTAAAGATTTAAAAAATTAAGTGTTGAGTTAATACACAACATTTGGTAAGATGAATTTTAATAATACATCGAAACCGGTAATACTTCATATACTCTATATACATTATAAACTCATTTTTTAAAAGAATTTTCCAATAATCCTTCTCTCTCTCTTTATATATATATATATATATATATATATATAGGAAAATGTATGACCCCGACGGCAGACCTCAAGCCGTTTTCGACGGTTATTTCTGGACTGTATCTCTTCCGTTATATATATAGATATAGATATATAAATTACACATGTCACCTTAACTCTCGGTTTACAACTCATATTTTACGAAGGTATGTCCATGGTATATATCTTTTGAAAAAATCAGTCTTAATCAAACGGGTACAGTTTTATCCACTTTATATCACTTTCGAATTGTTATGAATTTATCAGTATTGTGGCAACCATACATTCACCTATCCTCATATTCCGACTAAAATAATTTCAAAGTTTATATTCAATTTACAATAGCTGAATGCTAAGAAACATAAGGAATCAGCATTTAAATTAATTTAGACATTTGATAACGAAGATATTCTCGAACGAATTTGTTGTGTACATTATACTAAGAATGATGCCCGTGAATGGAGCTTGATGTTGCACAATTTATATTCTCTGTTTGAATAAGGTGAGTAAGAAATACCGATGAAGTTTATGCTTTGCCGATTAATATTCTATAATCATATTTCGCCAATATTAACTTTGATATGAGAAATTACCAATAAAATAGGATTCGTATCTTAATAGAAACCGTTTAGCAGATTTCCTTTTCACATAAATATTTCTGAATTTCTGAATAAGGCATATGATATAATGATGATAAGTACTATGGCAGCTGTCAACTATCTGCTATAATCTCTCATTGATTACATATCGGAATAACGTTCAAAGGCAGATTGGCATTCCAAGTTTTGATCTTCCACTTTAATCCAAACACCAGCAAGGAAACGAATAAGGCTGATTCCTGTTATGTGAAGAATTTTGCTAGTGTTGATAAATCATTGGCTTAACATTCAACATTTATTGAACGTATTGCATAAGTTTGTTATTGTAGCGGAAAGTTATCAATCTATTACGTGTTAGTTGCTGTAACGTTGCTGTCGACACGAGAACAGTGTGAAGAAGAAGAAGAAGAAGAAGAAGAAGAAGAAGAAGAAGAAGAAGAAGAAGAAGAAGAAGAAGAAGAACAAGAAGGAAGAAGAAGAAGAAGAAGAAGAAGAAGAAGAAGAAGAAGAAGAGAAGAAGAAGAAAAGAAGAATGAGGAGGAGGAGGAGGAGGAGGAAGAAGAGAAGGAGGAGGAGGATGGTAATGCAGAGAATCAGGGTGGTTAGGAAGTTTAATAGACTCCATATTAAAAAAAAAAATTATTTCGGGTCTGTCTCTCCTCTCTCTCTCACTCTATCTCTTACCCCTCTTTCTCTCTCTCTGTGTCTCTCTTTCTCTTTCTCTCAATATTTATATATATATATATATATATATATATATATATATATATATATATATATATATATATATATATATATAGTAATAATAATAAATTTAAAGACTAAAATCCAAAGAAGGCTCGATAAGGATAAATATATATCAAATATATAAGAACCGGAGAGCAAATATTTATTAAAATAACAGATTAAAGTTTTAGCACAGAATCGCTGCTTAACGGGATCTTCTGAAACTAACAAAGTCAATCTGTGAACGCAGAAATGAATATTTCAAAAAACGTTGCAACAGGAGGAATACAGGAAGACGATACTTTGGTTCGTGGAAACGTTCCCTAGCAAAGAATGGGAAAAAAACGAATATAACACGTTATTAGATGGAGCGGTGAAAACAATTGCACGCAAAGACAAAACCACGTAAATGGGATCACTGAAGTCGTAGGCTAAAATTCTAACTCATCATCAGGTCGAGCTTGCTCGGCTTTCTACGACACGTTTCCTCCATCCATCTTTGTCTCTCATAGCGTTTGCCAGTTCTTCCGCAGTGCATCCAGTATCGGCCTCAGATTTAAGAATAAAGTAAATAAAATACAGAGGTAAGTGAAATTAAATAAATACATACACAAGCATACGCGAAAACGCTCGCCTTAGGTATACAAATATATGCACGTACGCGAAAATAAAATCCCGCACGCATACGAATGTATACATCAAATACACATACAATATATATATATTAATATATATGTGTGGGTGGGTGTGCCTGTATACATATATTTAAATAAACGTATATAAATAAATAAATACGTATATAACAAGCGCACACGCATACCTACATGTAAATACATATATGTTCGGAGACGTACGTCAACCAAAACACGAAGTACACATATACACACACCCTACATACGTACGAACCCGCATACTCACACAGACGCAAAGCTCACGTATACACATAAACAAAATCATATGTACCAGAATATATAATATATACGCCATAACATATACAATCAAATATACGTACGAGGAAGTATACGTACCCTCACAAACATTTAGGTAATATATATATTTACCTATTCAAATAAGTAATGGTATAAACATAACATATACTTAACTACCACATCAAGAGGTAAAATAGCCGCGTATAGTACGTACTATCCGTTAGGGTATAATGTGGGGCTGTAATACAGGAAAGTAAGTTTTGTTCAATTTATGTTTTCAAGCCGAAATTGCCTCATATTTTTTGTTTAAGATGTGGTCTTTGGCGTAGAGTATTTCGAGAGCCTCAGCGGCGCAGATGTCACATGGTCTTTTATTTTTGTTATACAATCTAGCCCTAGCTAGGATCTCCCAGTGTAACTTATATTGGGTATGGTTGTCTTTTAGACCTCGGATATAAGCTGAAAGTGACGTCATATTCCTTCTTAATGGGTAACGAAAAGAATGGGTATGCATGTAAAGACGCTGCTTTAATCTATTGGCGGTTAACCCTATGTAGGCCCTACGGGACGTGAGTGTTTCAACCTTATATTTGTAGACAATGTTACTAGAGAGGCATTTCCGCGATAGGGGGCAGTCAACCCGATTCCAACAATTACAGTTAGTACTAACTATAGGCTTGCACGTGTTCCCACGGCTAGGGAGTTTAGCTAAATTTGAAGCTGTGATGTTATGTGCAAGGTTATGAGTCGTAGAGTAAGACATATTAATAGTTTTTCTATTAAAAATGTTACTATATATATGTGTAAGGGGAAATGCTTCATAATAACGGAGAGAAAGATCTTAGCTAATAGAGTGGCCACCTCCATATTATATGGTGGGTTATACCATATAATACGTCGGGATCTATTTCTTATAGGTCTATTCTCGTACTCTGTATATGCTACCTTCTCGACAAATCCACTCCGAGCAAGAGCTTCATTGTAATATATGGAATGGTCGTTGAAAACATGCTCGTTAGAAGATAGACGGGAAAGCCTCAAAGAAACGTTTCTTACCAGATTCTTGGTTATGCTGGCAGGATGGTTAGAAAGCTTACTTATGTAAATAAGCGTATCATTCGTCTTTCTATACGGGTAATGAAAGCCATTCGATAAATTGAGGGTAATGTCGAGGTAATTAATGAATGAGAGGTTGGCCTCTACCGGTATGGAGAGGTTGAAGCCTTTAAAGTAGGCTGTGAGTTCTTTTCTGAACCTGTCGCAAGTACGTGCGCCGCACTTAGTCATGGTCAAAAGGCCATCATCACGGTACAAACTACCGCCCGCGTTGGGGAATTCTTTCTTGATAGAGAAAAGAAGGAAAAGGCCGATAAGATCAGTAACCTCGGCAAAATCGCTGGCGCCCATACGCACATCGAATGGGGTACTATTGGATTTTTTAATCCAAATAGAGTCGTCAACATTAATTACCGACTTACAGGCATTGAGAATGACATCAACTTCGAAATTCTTAACCACTGTGAGTGTTTTAGCGAATTTGATAGCTCTAAGGAGAAGTGGTAAAGTGATGGAGGAGTAGTAATTATTGATGTCGAATTGGATAAAACGGCAATGTTCCTTGTTGCATATACCGTTGAACCAATCAATCACCGCGAAAGAATTGTTCCACAGTGAAAAAGGGGGAAACTTCTAATTTCAGGTATAATTCTATCAATAATCATTTTACTAAGTCTACCTAAATCGGACTTCGTAGGGTTAATAAGCCGAATAGAAGGGTTGTTCGGAAAATTGAATTTGTGATCCTTCAGGGTAAACTGTGGAGAATAGGGTCCAGACGTTCAGTCCGGTCCAGGATGTTGAGATCAGAGGTGATTTTAAACCCAGCATAGTTGATTTCATTAATGACGCTCGGATTAGTTTTACAGTAATCCTTAGTTACAGCATTATGTAGCAGTTGATGGTAAGTACTGCGCTCCACTTGATATATATTGCCAGTTTTGACGGAATTGACGTGCACGGCATTAGAATCCTTAATATAACAAATTTTATTCTTCAGGTCTTGCTGGAAGGAATTGCTCCTATGCCGAAATTTGATACTCCGTATGAGTTCTAAGACATCATTTTCGAAGGGTAGCAATGCTGGGTTACTCGGAGGGTTATTATAGCTTTTAAACCACAATTTATCCTGTTTGTTGTCAGCTTTTCCATGATTATCGAAATATAAGGCACGCCAACGCAACCTTTTAAAGAACGCGTCTGTTTTCTGTATCAGGAGTTCTAGGTATGTTTTCCTGTTTGGTACGGGTATGTTCTTTGTAGAAACATTCACATGTTTTTTCTGAATGATGAATATAAATCAATAGAGTGCTCAACCGTAAAATATCTTCCTCTACGACTCCTAACCTTGCACATAACCTCACAGCTTCAAATTTAGCTAAACTACCTAGCCGTAGGAACACGTGCAACCCTGTAGTTAGTACTAACTGTAATTGTAGGAATCGGGTAGACTGCCCCCTATCGCGGAAATGCCTCTCTAGTAACATTTTCTACAAATGTAAGGTTAAAACACCCACGTCCCGTAGGGCCTACATAGGGTTAACCGCTAATAGATTCAAGCAGAGTCTTTACATGCATACCCGTTCTTTTCGTTACCCTTTAAGAAGGAATATGACGTGACTTTCAGTTTATATCTGGAGTCTAAAAGACAACCATACCCTATATAAGTTACACTAGGAGATCCTAGATAGGGCTAGATCGTATAACGGAAATAAAAGACCATGTGACATTTGCGCCGCTGAGGCTCTGGAAATACTCTACGCCAAAGACCACATCTTAAACAAAAAATATGAGCCAATTTCGGCTTTTAAACATACATTGCCCAAAACATTCCTGTATTACAGCCACACATTATACCCTAACGGATAGTATGAACTATACGCGGTTATTTTACGTCTTGATGTGGTAGCTAAGTTTATGTTATGTTTATAACATTACTTATATGTATAGGTAAGTATATATTACCTGAATGTTTTGTGAGGGTACGTAAACTTCCTCGTACGTATATTTGATTGTATGTGTTATGGCGTATATATTATATATTCTGGTACATATGCTTTTCTTTATGTGTATACGTGAGTTTTGCGTCTGTGTGAGTATGCGGGTTCGTAGGTATGTAGGGTGTGTGCATATGTGTACATTGTGTTTTGGTTGACGTTGTCTCCGAACATATGTGTATGACATGTAGGTATGTGTGTGCGCTTGTTATATACGTATTTATTTATTTATATACGTTTATTTAATTATATGTATACATGCGATGCGCACACACATATATATATATATATATTAATATATATATTTTTATGTGTATTTGGTGTATACATTTGTATGCGTGCGGGGTTTTTTTTTCGTTACGTGCGTGTATTTGTATACCTATGGCTAGCGTTTTCGCGTATGCTTGTGTATGTACGTATTGGATGCGTGTATGTATTTATTTAATTTCAATTACCTCTGTATTTTATTTACTTTATTCTTAAATCTGAGGCCGATACTGGATGCACTGCGGAAGAACTGGCAAACGCTATGAGAGACAGAGATGGATGGAGGAAACATGTTGTAGAAAGCCGAGCAAGCTCGACTTGATGATGATAAGTTAGAATTTTAGTCTACGACTTCAGTGATCCCATTTACGTGGTTTTGTCCTTGCGTGCAATTGTTCTCACTGCTCCACATATGAGTATTATCTTCGTTTTTTCCGTTCATTGCCAGAGAACATCTCTATGAACCTCCTAATAGAATATAAGTATACGACTTCTTTTATACCAGAAACGTGGTTTTGTCTTTGAGTGTAAATGTTTTTCACCGCTCCAAATAATGACGTATTATATTCGTTTTTCCCCGTTCTTTGCGAGGGAACGTTCCCACGAACCAAAGTATCGTTTTCCTGTATTCCTCCTGTTGCAACGTTTTTTGAAATATTCACTTCTGCGTTCACAGATTGACTTTGGTAGTTTCAGAAGATCCCGTTAGGAGTGAAAGCAGCGATACTTTGCTTAAACTTTTATCTGTTATTTTAATAAATATATATATATATATATATATATATATATATATATATATATATATATATATATACACGAATGAAGTGTGGTAATGAACCAGGTGGACCATACCGCACCTGTGTACCCGATACATAGAGTAGTAGAGTGGGTAATAGGAAAGGAAAGGAGTCAGGGGTCCTGACTCTTTTCCTATATATATATATATATATATATATATATATATATATATATATATATATATATATATATATATATATATATATATATATATATATATATATGACCGTGTGAGTTTGTGCCTGCGTTTGTGTGCATGTGTCCATAACACGGCATCGCAGCCCATATTGCAGAGTACAGGGAGACAAGCAAAAGCCAGGACTTGTCCGCCATCTTCCTCTTTGATTGAGTGACCGTCGAGTTTTTTTCTCTTTCTTAAATGTTGTTTTTTTTATTTTTTTAATATATTTATATTATTGTATTACTTTCATTTGTGAAATATAGTTAACATAAAATTTAGAATAAAATATTATTCAAATCATTTTTAAAAATCAGCAAAATGAAAAAAAAAAAAGAATGTTAAAAATGAAAAATATAGAAAAGTGGTTCTTTTGTTGATAATTTGTATAAAATGCAGTGAACATGTTTCTGTAGCAACATCATTATTCCATCAAATGAGCTATGAAATAAAATGAAAAGTACAGGCATTTATTTGACATGTAGAATGTTGTACTATGAAATGTACAGAAAAAGAAAACAGCAGTGGAAAGGACTATAAGCTGGCGACATCTGATTGTGAAAGAATTATAAGCGGGCCTTCCACACGTATGTATCGTTGTACGTAAAAGAAGAGTAAGAGTTGCTGGCCACTGCCATCATGCCACCTATGAGGCTGTGTCCCCATTAGTGTTTTGGAAACCACAAGCAGTCACTAATAACACTAATAACAGAATTTGACGGCGGCAATGAACGACTGAGACAGGTGGAGATGAATTGTTGAGTTTATTCCGGCTGAGGGCACATGATGATGATGATGAGTAGGGAATTATCATACTTAAACGAATATTTCATTCACCCATTTTACGCAAACGTACAATAAAACGTTAAACATAAAAATTAGGTTGAACATAATTTATTTGTATTTGTAGCTGCCGTTTGAGTGCAGGATTATGTCCTTAACGGTTTTACATTCAGCTCTCTTATTCAGTGCTTGAATGCAGGGTATGAGAAAAACTAGTTGATGGTAAGTTCATTGACGCCATTCATTCTTGCAATACAATGAAAACTATATAGGCACCTTATTCCATTCCTCACGTTCATCTTCGATTCAATAAAATCAGCTTGATATCTATTGCACTTTTTACCCTTCAAAACTACTTTTTGAGTATGAGGTTGGATTAATGAACACCTTTCCTCCTAAATGTGCTATTAGTGACATTTGCTATGACAACGTAAACAAATATCTATATGCAACGCATGTTGAATTTTTATGGTTTCTAAATCATTAACTTATGTGTGCTGTATAGTCTGAGAGAAAGCGTGGACCTTATTGCACTAAAACCACATAATTTTGTCTTCTTGCCTCCAAAGTCGGGCTGCATGCATATGTTTGGTCCAGCTCCGTGTGAGAAGAATTCCCTTCTTTTCACCTTTGTTTTGTATTCATATCCCCTGTCTGCAACTGAAATATTGTTGATCTTATGTATACTAGGGCTACGAGTTTGAACGCATCAAGAAACTTTCAGTGTGCATCAAAATTATCTCGATACGACTGACGCTTCCTTTCAATCACAAACTCTGATTTTTGCATTTGTGTTGCACCTCAGAATACTATTTTATCTAATTGGACCTAATTGCTCCACTATTCCTTGCTCATTGAGGTAATTTTAAGTGGCTTATTATTGCCATCTAGTCTCTCTGCGTGCACAACTTATGCAATCATTTGAAGAGTATTTTAGAAACCCGATGGTTTTATGTGCTTATATATATATATATGTGAAATACTTCCTTTCTCATAATAACAATTCACGAGTTGAAGAATCCTGCATGTTATTTTACACTAGTTAATCTTTCCTAGAACTAATTAATTTACTCTCTGCTAAACCCCACCCGTCCACTTTTACGATCTGGCTTGCTTATGTACCCTCACCACATATGACTTAAATAGAATGTGTTACTTGATTACCTAATATCCATTCGAATTACTATAGGTGAGGTCGATGAATAGCCATTCCTATAACCCCTAACACTATCTTCAACTTTATTTACAGTGTTAATATATTTCGTTATTAATTTTTCTTTATATACATGATTGTGTATGTGCGCGCGCCTATTTGAATTGAGTGTCTGGTTGCATGTGTGCGTGAGTGGCTAGTCGAATGTTCAGCAGTACATTCATATATGTGCATTTATGTGGGTTCTACGACCATTTTCATTTCAATGTAGAATGTTAGGAATTCACTATAATGAGAGTAAAATATATAACAAATAACAATAAACAATACAAATGAAAAAATTAAAACTCACCAGTACAGGGGAGTACCTCCCAGAGGTGACTAAGGAACCCCATACATTCTAACACTCCCACCAACCGAATTTCCAACAACACACTATGAGAGCGCTTCTCTCCTATTCAAAATAGCCAGCGCAATTGATCAGCGCAATTGATCAGCGCAAGCCCTTTCAAACGGGCCATCCTTGCTACATCCACCCACCTTATAAGAAATGTACTGGAGGCTGCATTTCGCACTACATCATGTTTTCGAAGATGAATTTTAAAAAGTAGTTGACGATGGGTTGACTGAACAGGACATTTTCTGTTATTTCAGCCGCGTCCACCACATATAGTTTGCTACTGCCACCATGCAGAGGAAATATGCCTTCTCTCCCCAGTCATTAGAAGGTGGTGTGGCAATCTTCATGATGAATTTGGTCCACACCCATCATAACTGAACTCCACAACTCACAATTCTCCACAACTCACTAATACATGGATACTGAACGAAGGCGTCCAGAAGGATTTCGTCGTTCTGCGAGCATCTCGGATATGTCCGTGTGAACAGATATTTAGATAGCAATTCTAACTGTTGACTGGTGTATGTCACGAGGTCCACACAATGTTTGGAAACACATGGTTTATCTAACTTAAATATGGCCTGAATCTATCAAAATATTCGATGTTATATATATATATATATATATCCCACATCTCTCCTCTTCTGACCACCGCTTCTTGGATTACCCACACGCGAAATTGACTTCTAACCAAATCTCCAAACATCCGTGGAACTTACCAACTTTTCAACCATCCTCTTACACCATCACCTATATAACTCACCCACACACACACCCCCCAAACATTTTTTTTTATCCACACGCCACCCACACCCACAACACGCTTAAACCACACACACGTGCTTTCCACCACATATTTACACCCTCAGCCCCCTGATTCCTCTCCCCCCACCCCCCCTATCCACACACTCACAGACCCTCCGACCCACAAAAACACCCCCCACACACACCTTCCTGATCATGCAACCCCGTTCTTCCCCCAACCCTCACTTTCACATACACACACACACACACACACACACACACACACGCACACCTAACCACACACACCACCTTCAGCCCTCCCCGCTCGGACACCCCGTCTCCCTCTCCCCACTCCACCCGCCACCACCTCTACTCACCCCACACCCTTCCACCACCTGTTTACCCCCCTTTTAATTTCAGTTTATTTTGATCATGCCTTTATTTTTAAATTTTCTCATTCCTTGTATTTTGATCATGCTTTATTGTTATTTATTATTTATTATATTTTTGTCTTTATTTGTTAATTTTTCATTCGCACCGTTTCCTTTCGCTATATGTCTCTCCACCACTCCCCTACACACCTTTTGAACTCTGTTCCCACACACTTCTCACCTGAAGAAGGGCTTATGCCCGAAACGTCGTCCCCCCCTACCCCCCTCTCCTGAGCGTGAATTTAATAAACATTTATTGTACTGCCTCTCTGTTCTGTCCCTGTTCAATTTTTCATTATATATATATATATATATACATGCGTGTGTGTGTGTGTGCACGTATGTGTGTGTGTGTGTGTGTGTGTGTGTGTGTGTATGTGTGTGTTTGTTTGTCTTTGTGTGTGCATGGGCGTGTAAATGCGTGTGCAGTTGTGTGTACATGAACATACATATGTCCCATAACTCATATAGATAAATTCATAAATGCATATGTATATTTATCATTGTACGTATTTTCGGGCAATAGCATTATGCCGGTATTTGTATTATTTTATTTATTGTACAGGATAAATCTGAAAGGAATTCAATATGATGGCTATATGACATTTTGTGTAGAAATTACCCCTGTCACGTCCCTTGCTTTTTCTTAGTTTATATCTTATTTTCCATAAATCTCTGCCGTAATAATTCTGAGTATAATCAGTATATCCTTTACAAGAATACTGTAATGTCAGATATTTTCTCTTCCAAATATGAAGAACGGAAATAAACAATAATGAAATGTGAAACAGAAATACAGAATTATAAAGACGAGTTCAGAATACAGAAAAAAAACAACAACATTGAGGTCGTAAATCTAATCTATCATTAATGTTTTGTTTTCTTTCTTTATAATAGGTTGCAGTATCCCGAATTACCATTTCTTTCATTCCATAGCGAAACGTCTTTGCTTGATATTAAGACATTAAGATTATGAATTTTATCTAGAATAGCATACTTCATAACATTTGGATTAACTTCCCTATTTATTTCGGGAAGCTGACATTTAAATACCACACTCAAGCTCGCCTACCCATAACAAACATACGCATATTCCTCCAATCATAAACTAATATATTCACATGTATGTGTATGCTTGAAGGCATCTATTCACACAAATAGATATTTTATATGATATGAGCGTATTCGTGCCCATGTGTATCCGTATATAAGACTGCATTTATATTTGTGTCCGTGCATATTCCTCGGAGTTTATTGCTTTAATATACATACATAAAATCTTGCATAAAATTACATACACATAATAAATAAATACAAATTATATGCCTGTGTGTATGTATGAACATATACGTTGAGGTGACAGAAAGAGGAGTAATCGATGTACTGATAGTGGGTAAATGGTTAGGTAGTGGATATTTAGATACACTGATAAATCATACTTCGATAGGGTGGACGGAATGAAATAAAGTAGGGACGATTTCAAAAAATACAAGTGAGATTATTAGGACCGGATATTTCCGTTCCAATCCCATTGACAATAAAATAATAGACGATATTTTAGTATTCACTCGTTGAAAATTCGATATGTTATTGGAATTGGGAATTTGATTTGCGAAGATATATGCGATATGAAAATCAGCATACTTTATGAAAACGTCAAAGACATAAACATTGTTAATTATAAAAGCATTAGCAAAAGCCTCCACTATACAATTTGTTCTAAGGGACACAGCACTACAGGAGATATGGCCTGGAAAACAGGAGGAAGAGAATTGCGGGAATAATATGCATACGCCAGCAAATCAGAGAGAGACTGAGAATGTAAAAGGAGGTATGTTGAGCGAATTCTATCGTAAAATCGTGAATCATAGAACGTGGATAAGATTTCGTTTTACGATTCTTTGTGTTCATTCATGTATTTGAAGATTTATATATTATTTATTAATTATTGCAAATTACGGATATTTCCGTGGTATGAACAGTATCTAAATTTCTTGTAAATTTTTTGGTGCAGAATTAGTTTTGCATTTTGACTAGGGAAATACAAAATATTCGTTTTTAGAAATATATTACTAGAAATTTACATTTCTCAATAATTTTAGTCAATTAGATTTATCACTGTCATTTGCTAGGCGCTATATTAACAAAGATTTCAGCAAAATCAAATCACAAAATGAATAACAAATAACATACAATTCCGTAAATGATTTGAATGTAGCAAAGCTTCTCTCTCTCTCTCTCTCTCTCTCTCTCTCTCTCTCTCTCTCTCTCTCTCTTTCTCTCTCTCTCTCTCTCTCTCTCTCTCTCTCTCTCTCTCTCTCTATATATATATATATATATATATATATATATATATATATATATATATATATATATATACACATATATAAGTATATACATAGACATACATTGATGTATATCTATGTATAGATATTTCGTCTGTCAACAATAAAGAAAGAGCTCAAATCTCACTCCACCAGAAATAAGAAAGAAAGATATATATAAACATACGACGTAGTTATACTCTGGTGCGAATCGTCCGATGATTTTACCGATATATAGGTAGGTATAATGTTTTTATTATATAGACGCAAAGCCAGCAATTTTTTACGGGGGTGGAGTTTTAGGGAGAAGTCGATTAAATCGACCCCAATGCGTGAATGGTACTTTATTTTATCCACCCCATAAGGATGAAAGGCAAAGTTAACCTCGGTGTGATTGGAACTCAGATCATAAAGGGCCGTAACTTTATGTTGCAAAGCATGGCAATGGTAGATAGATAGCTCGGTATACAGATTGGCAGATAGAGATATTGACAGAGAAGCATGTAGACGACTGAAAAGTAGATAGTCATACAGAGAAGCACACAGAGAATCATGCAGACAGACTGACATCATGCAGACAATCATGCAGAGAGAGAGAGAGAGAGAGAGCGAGAGAGAGATATATATATATAGAGAGAGAGAAATAGAGAGAGAGAGAGAGAGAGAGAGAGAGAGAGAGAGAGAGAGAGAGAGAGAGAGAGAGAGAGAGATGTGTATAGAAATAGATAGACAAATAGACAGAGCGGTAGAGGAACAAGACGACGGATAGTTAGATAGATAAATTGATATTTAGATAAACAGATCGAGAGTGATAGAGAGAAAGAGAGAGAAATTGATAGATGGTTTGATAGTTAGACATATTTATAGATAGATAGATAGATAGATAGATAGATAGATGTTTTTATTTGCCACCGGGTCCGTACAAAAATGGGACATTACAAGACATGACGGCAGGGGTTTTACATATAATTTTTAAAAATAATAATGAATAACAATAAAATATATACAAAATAAAACGTTCGAAATCCCCAATAGGGGAGGAACGTTACTGCGGGTTGTTTTCCATCCCGTAGATAGAACAACCCTCAACATCAGGAGCACGTGTTGTAGCTGCTCCCCTCGTCCCTCTGTTTTTCTTCCTCAATATACATGTTTATATACAGAGAAGGTCCATTGACTCGGGCCTTTTTCGCCACATTCACTCACCTTTCAGCGAATTTACTGGGATGTAGCACCTCGCTCTCCACTCTCATGTTCCTTCCGAAGTGGTACTTAAAGAAGAGATGGTAGATAGATAGATACATTGACAGATAGATATGTAGGTCGGTAGGTAGGCTGCTTGGTTGGTAGAGAGTTCGGTTTGTTCCTAGCAAGGTAGGTCGGTAGGTAGGTTGGTTTACCTGCCTACCGACCGAACTACCTGCCTACCTACCGATCTAACTACCAAACTTGACCCGAATAAATCCTATTTAACTGGGTGATGTCTAAAAACATCTGACTGATAAAATGTCAAATCAGTCAATCATATTTGTGGCCTCCCCACAGGCTCGGCGGACAGAATGGAGAAGGCGTTTCCCCGGTGGACGGCAAGGGAGACGCACTAGAAAAGCCTTCCAGCTCACGAGGCTCACACCTACGGCTGGCCAGCTCAACGCCTATGGTGGTGAGTAGGGAGGTAGACCTAGGACCGAGGACACCAGAAGTCTCCATTGCCAATGGTACAACAACAAACATGTCGGAGAATGACCGGTATTTGAGGAGTTTGGCCTCCTCAGCTCGAAAGTTCAGCAGTACCTTGGTTAGTGGCAGACTGCACCAGGTTGCGGCTGGAGAAGGTGCCGATGCATGTGGCATCTCAGATGAGGGGTCTGCCATTGCGTAACTGGAAGATGGTCATGCCATTTGGCCTTTTGCCGTCTCCTCGGTCCTGCCCCACCGGTTCGACCTGGGAAGGGAAGCCTGCAGCGTACAAGTCATGCTTTATGACCTCGTTGAGGGCAGCATGGCGTGGAAGGTGGCCGGCACTGTGGTGACAGGAAAGCGGGTGGAGGCCGAAGAAAGCACGTGGATCGACAGCGACGTTGGTGTGGCTCGCATATCCGGAGACCAAGCCTCAAGGAAACGCCGATGCGCAGGCTATTGTTATCTAGCTGTGTGCCAATGGAAATGGAGAGCAAGGAATGGAGCCAGACACCACTGCGGGGTTTGGAGGCCGCAGGAAAACAGGCAAGGCGCTGCTGGCCGAGCTGGTGTGTGAGCCTGCCTGAAGCTAGGCTGCACTGGATGGCATACCAAAGGCTCTGTGGGGACTTGACATTAGCATGGGGAGAAGGAGGAGAGACGTCTACTGGGCTAGGTCCAAAGCGGTCCCACGTCTCACATGTGGCCTAATGTTCCCTGATCACAGAGGGTTCCATTGCGTTTTGGAAAACTTTGCAGACGAAGACGCGCCATGAGGTTACAGACGAAGGGAACGCCGGCAAAGCAAGTGAGATCGGAGACCGGAGACCAAGGCCGCCAGACCTTAAATAACACGACCTGTTGCCATCCAATGTCGTCAAACCTGACGTTGCATATCTCATCGGCTGCTGCTCAGTTACAAGTATAGAGGTCAGCGAGCAGATTCGTGGGTGGAGTAAGGAGCGCTGCGAAGATTATACAGGAGCTTCGGAATGACGAAGCAGTTCCTTAACAGAAAGAGAGCTGGGTGGCCGTCGATCCATCCCAGTGGGATCGGGAGGGTCTGGAGTTGTTGGAGCCTGGACCTGATGGTGGAGCGGATGGCCGGCGGGTGGATCAGTGACCCGAGGATGAGAACATCCTGTTTGGGGTTCACCTGTACCTGGTGGAGAATGGCCCACACGTCCGAGGCGGAGGCTGCAAAGCTCCCAGCATCGTGGCTGACATTCACCACCTCCGAATTGGACGATTTGACCTGGCAGGAACCACTGATTGAAGCTCACGGCAGACAATCTCAACAGTCCCGTCCAACGTGGCATCATCCTGATACCATCGTTGAGAGGGACAGTGATACTCCGGGCGATGTGGTCTATACCAAGGTCAAATAGTAGGGTCCCAAAGGGTCGTTCTGTTTTACCCCAGTGGCCGAAGGTATGACCGCAGCAGCAGCAAGGATAATGCTCTGGGTTCCATATGACAGGTAGACCAGCGGGTCGGCAGAGAGAGCTCGGCTGAGGCAGGCATCGAGCAGATGGCGCCGGATTATGCAGTTAAA
Organism: Eledone cirrhosa; assembly: GCA_964016885.1. NCBI lineage: Eukaryota > Metazoa > Mollusca > Cephalopoda > Octopoda > Eledonidae > Eledone > Eledone cirrhosa. The sequence goes on from OZ024743.1 coordinate 215,755,144, forward strand.
GGAATTCCTCATGCCAAGCTTGACAATGAGGTGCCTGGTGTCCCTGGATACAGGTTCCGGTGGGCAGCTGTTGAAGAACTGCCTGGTTGCATGTGCATCCCCCTCACAGCCACTGGACACGCCGAAAACCAGTTGCAACGGACTGAACTCCTCACCCATTTCAGGTGTTATGGACCTGCAGACCACTTTGGCAGCCAGCTTCCGGAAGGCATGGCTCACAGCGATGGGGCGTATGCCACCCTCTATCTTCCTGAGAGTGG
>OZ024743.1:215760403-215770403 GCA_964016885.1 Eledone cirrhosa
ATTCAGTTCTGGTTCTCTCCTTATTTATGGATCCATCGTATCTGACATTCTCATCCTGTCCAAGATATCTGTAGTTGTCACCTGACTGTAGAGGTTATATTGTATGTATGTATGTATGTATGTATGTATGTATGTATGTATGTATGTATGTATGTATGTATGTATGTATGTGTGTGTGTGTGTATGTGTTGCAGGAGCATGGCCTTTTCTTTTTACTTTCGCTGCTGCACATACAGAAATGAATCTAAGATGATAGCAGGGCTAATCTGTCAGGTTATTGCCACCCATGCATGAGCAAAAGGTCTGATGATGGCACACGAGGTCTATATCCATCTTCAAATGCTTTATATTCAACCCAGGTACATATCGCAGCACATTCCAAATATATTATCTCCCTGGGATGCTTTGGACCTCACGTTTTTCCAGGATCTCTCCATTTGATTTAGATCTGGAACGCGGGATATTCGGCGCTACGCAGTGGAATACTTGTTGAGAAGTGTGGTCCTGTTACTGGGTCACTATTTGCTTTGTGGTATTTGTGAATTCCATAAAACTTCGACACGTCATTGTTCCAGGTTGTACATTCCGGCATGTTAGTGGATTAACGATGAGTACTTCACTAACATTCCTAAATGGAACACACTAGAGAACATAGAGATAAAAATCATACCCGCCCAGAAGAGACGCACTGCATCGATATATTTCAGAACCGACAAACATAAACGAACTCCAAACAAAATTAACCAGAAAAAAAGTATGGAATAGCAAAGACCTCAGGGTGTAGTAACTAAGGACAAAATAAAGTCAGTCAGACACACATATTAACTGAGTTAATAAAACAAACTAGACACACACAGATGGAATAAGTAAACAACTAGTAACATATATATAGATAAAAAATAGATATATAAAAATAGATGAATAAATACATTTTAAAACACACACACGCAAACACAGATATCCCGCATACGCAGACCGAGTACACAGCTCACAAAAACAAGATGGTGCATGATAAAGCAAAGGATAGACTCAAAATAATAGCAAAATACCAACAGGTGCGTATGTTTTTTCGTGGCACCATGCACATCCCAAAGTGTACCAATATTTAATATAACCCTATATATATATATATTGGAATACACTTGAACTTCCACCAGGGAATCTTTCGTATCATTGAAATTTCCTTTGCTTCTTGTATTTAAATATTCCACGACTCTCTACCACTTTTCCTCCACGACATTCTTCGTATCCCACCTTCTTCTCACCCGTCTATTTTTCACTCCCACCTCACTACCTTCAATCTATCTTCTTTCTCATTCTTTCTTCTGATGAAGGACTAGCGTCCTGCTATTTCTTTTGTTAACATAATATATTCCTTCCAAATACTGTACCGCTTGTGTTGTTATTTCTGTTTACCTTTTTACAACCCCCCCCCCCCCAACACACCTATATATATATATATATATATATATTGGAATAAATGCTCTGAAATAGCGATATATATGTGAGTATAGACATAGAATATTCGAAAATATTCTGTATGTTTATAATAAACATTTTGAAGACCTAATCGCTATAGAATAGAATACGTCACGTATTACAATTAGATTCTCGATAAAAGCAAGGGAAGTAATCTACGCGTTTCATTCTTGTTAGAATTCATCAGGACTACATATCCAGTGCTTTTATCGAGAATGACACAGCTAGAGACTTATAGAATACTTAGCTGTGTACTGGAACTGGTTTGAAAGAGCGGTTGCCGGTCCGGCAGAAATTAGAAATTGGAATAAATGCTCTGAAATAGCGATATATATGTGAGTATAGACATAGAATATTCGAAAATATTCTGTATGTTTATAATAAACATTTTGAAGACCTAATCGCTATAGAATAGAATACGTCACGTATTACAATTAGATTCTCGATAAAAGCAAGGGAAGTAATCTACGCGTTTCATTCTTGTTAGAATTCATCAGGACTACATATCCAGTGCTTTTATCGAGAATGACACAGCTAGAGACTTATAGAATACTTAGCTGTGTACTGGAACTGGTTTGAAAGAGCGGTTGCCGGTCCGGCAGAAATTAGAAATTGGAATAAATGCTCTGAAATAGCGATATATATGTGAGTATAGACATAGAATATTCGAAAATATTCTGTATGTTTATAATAAACATTTTGAAGACCTAATCGCTATAGAATAGAATACGTCACGTATTACAATTAGATTCTCGATAAAAGCAAGGGAAGTAATCTACGCGTTTCATTCTTGTTAGAATTCATCAGGACTACATATCCAGTGCTTTTATCGAGAATGACACAGCTAGAGACTTATAGAATACTTAGCTGTGTACTGGAACTGGTTTGAAAGAGCGGTTGCCGGTCCGGCAGAAATTAGAAATTGGAATAAATGCTCTGAAATAGCGATATATATGTGAGTATAGACATAGAATATTCGAAAATATTCTGTATGTTTATAATAAACATTTTGAAGACCTAATCGCTATAGAATAGAATACGTCACGTATTACAATTAGATTCTCGATAAAAGCAAGGGAAGTAATCTACGCGTTTCATTCTTGTTAGAATTCATCAGGACTACATATCCAGTGCTTTTATCGAGAATGACACAGCTAAAAGCACTGGATATGTAGTCCTGATGAATTCTAACAAGAATGAAACGCGTAGATTACTTCCCTTGCTTTTATCGAGAATCTAATTGTAATACGTGACGTATTCTATTCTATAGCGATTAGGTCTTCAAAATGTTTATTATAAACATACAGAATATTTTCGAATATTCTATGTCTATACTCACATATATATCGCTATTTCAGAGCATTTATTCCAATTTCTAATTTCTGCCGGACCGGCAACCGCTCTTTCAAACCAGTTCCAGTACACAGCTAAGTATTCTATAAGTCTCTAGCTGTGTCATTCTCGATAAAAGCACTGGATATGTAGTCCTGATGAATTCTAACAAGAATGAAACGCGTAGATTACTTCCCTTGCTTTTATCGAGAATCTAATTGTAATACGTGACGTATTCTATTCTATAGCGATTAGGTCTTCAAAATGTTTATTATAAACATACAGAATATTTTCGAATATTCTATGTCTATACTCACATATATATCGCTATTTCAGAGCATTTATTCCAATTTCTAATTTCTGCCGGACCGGCAACCGCTCTTTCAAACCAGTTCCAGTACACAGCTAAGTATTCTATAAGTCTCTAGCTGTGTCATTCTCGATAAAAGCACTGGATATGTAGTCCTGATGAATTCTAACAAGAATGAAACGCGTAGATTACTTCCCTTGCTTTTATCGAGAATCTAATTGTAATACGTGACGTATTCTATTCTATAGCGATTAGGTCTTCAAAATGTTTATTATAAACATACAGAATATTTTCGAATATTCTATGTCTATACTCACATATATATATATATATATTTATATACATATATATATATATATATATATATATATATATATATATATATATATATATATACATATATATATATATATATACATATATATATATATATATACATGTGTGTGTGCGTGTGTTGTGCGTATTTGTGTATATTTATGTATGTTTCCGTATTTCTGTAGTAGTGTGGCATAATGTGTGTATGTGTCTGTGTACAAGGAAGAGCTGGTAAACATGTTCGTACCGATTTCAATTAATCCTCTAGAAACATTTGAACTTCAATAGATGGGATTAGAAAACCATCTTTCTAATGTGCCGTGTTTGCTTTGTTGCAAGACTTCTGGATGTCAAACATAAAGTGCCGTTCAGTTCTCATCTCTTACATATATAATCTGAAATATGCGCAATGAATAATGATTACTATATTGAATTGGAAATAAGGATGGATGCAATAGTAATTTAAATTCTATAATTTTATCATTTTCTTTATCTTTTATTAAGAATTATATTTCATAACCACTGCCAGAATCGTCATTCCAACTGATGCAATATGAAACCATTTATAATAAACGTTAAATTAAGGATTATAATAGTCTTACCATCTCTGCTATCACTGGAGTCTCCACCAGATTTCCATCTTTCAAAAACTCCATAATTAAATAGATTTAGTCAGGAACGATAAGGTTACAGAAGCAAGGAATGAAACAGGTCAAAGATTAGTATAGGATATCTAAGAAAGTTTAACTGAATGTCCACAGTTGGCATTCAGCTAACGAACTTGTGGGAAATCGAAGCAATCAAGGCATACATTTAATATTAACTCAACTTCTGATATCCAGCTCGGCTACATATGACAGATTTATTGATTAAATGAAATCCACTGAAACTTCTACGTTGGTTTCATCAATAGTAACGAAATAACTCACAATATAGATTATCTGTGGAAAGGACAAGCTAGTTTAATTTGATTTCATCTCAATAATAGCGACTAATAATTTTGCTATAAACACGTATTTTTTATTACTTGTTCTGACGTATTCTATTTATTGTTCTGTGCTTATACTACTACTACTATTACTACTATTGCTGCTGCTGCTGCTGTTACTGCTACTACTACTACTACTACTACTACTACTACTACTACTACTACTACTACTACTACTACTACTACTACTACTACTACTACTACATATTGGCTTTTTATCCTTTCATTCAACAATATTAGAAAAGTATTTATTTCACGTATTCATGTACTTCGCAAACTAACACCGATTATTAATATCAACTTGAACCAATATAGAAATGCTTTTTTCATATAGTAATGCAGTGTTCGTATTGCTCTTGTAATCCAGGCTCATATAACTCAAGCACATATGCGCGACGTCATGTATAATTTCCAACGAGTATACCGATCAAAGAATGCGTGTTGAGTACATATATATATATAAACAAAGATGGCTACATCCACAGACTATTTGTTGAAGTGTTAGAAAATACAGGAAAGATTTACGATGGCAGGTAATCTGGAATTTTGCGTTATATGGACAGCTACTAAACAGTCCAGGCGGGTATTTACGCAGTGTTTCACTGAAGCCATCTTCAAGAGTATATATATATATATATATATATATATATATATATATATATATATATATATATATATATATATCCTCATTCAAAATATATACTTAGAGAAAGAGAAAGAGCGGTATATCGTTTGACAAACACATTGTATATTGTACACTTTTATATTACAAATAATATTCAGGAAAATATATGCATACTTAAGGTGGAAAAAATAATGTTCCTGACAGTAATGTTTCACATCTCTAAGATACGTTAGGCGAGAGAAAATGGGTTTAAGTAATTGATCATCGTTTACCGATTATCGATTCCGATACAAACCAACGAAATACAAGGATTTATCCTCAGGCGAAATGTCTGTAGATATGTTCCGCACCTACAAAAGAACTTTACATTTGTTGATAGACGAGAGTCTGAATGAGCTTGCATTAACATGGCGCCGATAAATGTCAAGGAGCTACTCATCAGAGTGTTTGAAGATACATAGTGAATTGAGAATAGAAAAATAGCAAATAGAGAACAGATTCGATTCGGGGACAGTCAGCAAATTCGGTGTCATAGACTTGGGTAGACGTTATATATATACTTCCGCAAATAACAATAGCAAATAGCCCTGACAGCTGAGCTCTTGATGTTTTAACAGCTATTTGCAGATTGATTGCCAAAGGCATTGGCTATTAAGTGGCTGTATAATCAGGAGGGTTTTTTATCCAAATAAATTCTACATGTTAATAAATAGCAACTTATTTATAATCATATCGTATAATAGGTTGTGTTTAATAATGATTAGTTAGTGCAAGGATATTAAAATTTGAAGGATTTATGATTAATTCGACATTTAAATATATATATAATTAATAGGACAATTAAACTGGTGCCATATTATTGAAAACGATATAACAAAAAATAATTGTAGTTCAAAATTATTTTTAACGTTTCTATTCAGCTGCTTTTTTATTTTCTAATATTTAAAAGCGAATCATCTGATCAGTATTAGATCTAATCTGAACGAGAAGAGTGTCATTTTTAATTGTCTATGAGCTATTGTTTTAGTATAAATGTAGCAATGATATCAGCGAAAAAATGTCCCCAACATTTATGGAAGAAAATTATATTTAAGGAATTCGTTCTGATCTGTTTTAGTTGAAATAAGAACGATTTGTATAATTCATATAATTAATTTTAATTAATGGTTATAGACAGCAGGACATTGCTATTTAAAAGAAAATGAAATCCAGTATTGATTGAGCATTCTGAGTGCCCATAGCATTGATAAGTTCATAGGACTCTTTTATCACTGCCAATAGTTTATCAAGTAGTGGTATAGCAAGAGACACAAAGAATTGGTTTAATGTTACGTATTAAATTCCTGCATAGTAATGTAACAATACGTCATTTAAAGAAAATAAATTAGGTACTATCTCATTCAATTAATGTTCTCTGTACATGGGTGGGGGCTGAAATATACATAGGCTGAACAATTCACTGGGCTGACTCATGGAGTGACCAAATGAAAATATTGTTCAAAAGAATCAATGGAAAAACGCATACAGTTATTAAAAAGAAGAGTTGAATTTAATGCAGAAAAGATTCCAGAGATCCGGTATCACACCGTCATTGTCAGCTATGAATTTGTCAGCACATCCTCGTGTACTGAGTCAATATTGAACAATCACACATAGTCATAGTCAATTGATATCATTTAACTAATCTGCACAAGGTCGATGACATTATTTATTTTGATCAGGTGTGTTGTATCCAAACGGTAAAATAAAATAGAAAATGTGAAATATATTTGAATAAAATTCCCTAATAACGTGGTCGCACAAACCTAAAGAAAATGTATGTTGCTTATGTCGGAGGAACTGATTAATATTCTAAACTCATCTGCTCACTCATATGTAGATGCACATGTATATATATATATATATATATGTATATATATATATATATATATATATATATATATATATATAAATATATATATATATATATGTATATGTATATATGCATATGTATAATTATAGACAGATTATAGTAAATACATATACATATAGATATATAAGTGTAAATAAACATATATGTATGGTTCCCATCCCTTACCAGTAGTTCTCGATGAATGAATCAATTACATAAATAATCAATGAATCAGAGGTTAATTACGTACATTTTTTTCTAATCCTTGCTGCGCAGTATCGCCGACTGGTGTGCAGCCAAAATACAGTTAAAGTGCACCTAATCTGTGAGGTAGTCGACTCGTGAAGATACCCCTTCAGTGTAGGACAGATTCCTCGGACTGACTGGTATCAGTTCCAATTTTCGAAAGTGTAAATGATCACGTGGTTTTTCGGTAAAGAGGTAGTGTAAGAGAGACTGTTGGCGAGTAACTGAATTGCTAAATGAAGCAGACTTTTTCACCCTAAATTTTAATCAACCGTACGGGAGATTAAATTATAGAAAATACATATTCATATAGATAGATATATGTGTTTATAATTATGTACCCGCATGAAAGAGTCGTGTCAGTAATGTAAATACTTCCTCTTCTGTTAAGCTTGATATATATTTCATCATTCTACTCTATTGTCTACCTTCTTGTTTTCCGTTTGCATGTTACATGCATACATACATACATACATGCATGCATAAATGCTTACATACATACATACATACTTATATAAATACATACATACATACATACATAACGTAACATATATATGTGTGTGTGATTAGAGTATGGGGTTAATCGAAGAGAGATATGCGGACCACATTATGTTCTGCCCGTTGCCCCAGTATCAGGATAAGAAAATCTTTTTCTGGGCAATTATTTGATTTTTCCAAATTTAAGGATTTCTTAGGAAGTTTCAATGTATATTTTAGGTTTTGCCGTCTGAAGAGCTAGGGCTATCATAACTGATAGTCCTCAGTGAAATATGTATAACGCAGTATTAAATAAACCTGTATAAACTGAATAGGATCTCTGAACATTTATTAATACATATTAATATATATATATATATATGCAAAAGTTTTATTTAAGATTGTTGGGTTACAACGAGTAAATATTTTATAACTGATATAAAAGCACTCAACTTAGAGAAGAAGAGATCTTAAAGAATTCCATTTTTTCAGTTATAATATAAAGCGCTCACCGGTATTGGAGCAAAATATATGCAACAGTTTTATTTAAGATTGTTGGGTTACAACGAGTAAATATTTTATAACTGATATAAAAGCACTCAAATTAGAGAAGCTAGACAGTGTCTTCAAATCTAAAAAAAATCCACCCCCCAACAAACTTTTGAATGATTTTGAAAACGATATAATTTCTATCATACAAGGAGTCAGGTTCAAGAGAAACTTCAATGGCCAGGAATATCTGAAAGGCATTAGGGATAATCGGCGAGCTTAGAGAGAACAGAGAAGATCTTGGTGAAATCGGACAAAACCAACAACCTCTATGGAGTGGAAAAAGACATGTATAATGGCCTCATACTGAAAGAACTAAGGAAAAAGTACAAGGTAGCAGATAAGGCTGAACTTGAGAAAATGAATGTTGAGGCATCATGTATAATGCATGAGTTGGAAATTGAGAACAAAACACAACCTTTCGTGCCTAGGAAACCCAAGATCAATATGAAAGATCACAAGAGAAATTTTGAAAATGACTTGCCAGTCAGGTTGGTTGCACCATCAAAATCTGACCTGGGTAAACTTAGCAAGAACATTCTAGACATAATGATACAGCAAATTAAGGACTTGAATTGTTTACCTGGCTTGACCTTGTGGAAGGGAACTGGGGAGGTCATTGAGTGGTTTAATGAAATTAAATATAACAATAATAATAAATTTATTCAACTAGATATTGCTAACTACTAATCTACCTAATAAGGCACTAAATTACGTATTCAAGCATACAGACCTAACTAGCAATGAAATGCGCATTATATTATCGGCAAGGAAAACTTTGATAGAATTTAATAACCAACTATGGACTAGGGCAGATAGAGATAATAATTTTAACATTACTATGGGATCATCAGACTCAGCTCAGGTAACGTACCTTGTGGGCCTATTTATAATTAATTCGCTGCATAGGAAAATACCCGGTGTTACCGGAGGTTTATCTAGAGATGACATGCTTTTACTTATTGAAAATAATAACTCTGAACTAAATAAGAAAAGAAAACAAATTATACAATTTTTTAATTACCTTAATCTTAAAATAGAAATTGAGAATAACCATAGTATAGTCAATTTCCAAGACGTAACATTTAATCTCAACACACGTCTTCACTATCCATTTCACAAGTTAAATGAAAACTTGAATTATGTCAATTTTAGCTCCAATCACCCCAGATCTGTCAAAAATACTATAGCGAAATCTGTTCAAAAACGTATCTCTAGAATCTCTTCGAATAAAAATATTTTTGACGAAAAAGCCCAGTATTATAATGAAGCTTTAGCTAGAGCAGGATATAGTGATAAAATTATGTACATCGATAATAGACAAACTAACCAAAATAACAACAATTTTAATTACAGTAACAACTTTAACAACTATAATAGAAAGCACTACAATAATTTCAAAAACCAGAAAAGAAATAGAACTAGAAATATAATATGGTTTGCCCCCCCCCCCCCCTTCTCACTAAACATTAAAACCCACATCGCTAAACTATTTTTTTATGCTCTTGACAAACGCTTCCCTAGAAATTAAGTATCACTCAATTTTTAATAGACATACTATAAAATTAACGTACTCGTCCACCAAAAATTTAGCACAAAATATTAGTAGAATAAATAATAGGAATCTAAAACCTAGCCAAAATACCGAAAATAGCCTAAACAATATTCAACTAAAAAACTGTAACTGTAGAGATAGGTCTAAATGTCCGCTAAATAACAATTGCTTAGTTAAAAATATAATATACAACTGTAATGTTAGAACTGATTTAAATTCTTTTAATTATGTTG
>OZ024743.1:215775403-215795403 GCA_964016885.1 Eledone cirrhosa
CCAATTTGATTAATGTGTATAGGGTTTAACTATATATATATATATATATATATATATATAGGAAAATGTATGATCCCGACGGCAGAGCTCAAGCCGTTTCGACGACTATTTCTGGACTAAATCTTCTTTAGGCTCATCGAAAACCACTTCCCACTACAACACCGCTACCACAACATGATCAACAAAATAACTATCAAACTCTATTACAGCACGAAACTAAACTTCGCACAAAACATCGCCTCCTCAAACAACAAAAAACTCAGCCCCTATGGAAGAAACAACCTAGACATTAGTGGAGAGCCGACCAGGAGGTGTAACTACTCTCATAGATCTACGTGCCCCCTCAACAACAGGTGCCGAGAACATTACGTGATCTACCAGTGCAACATGAGGACGGACACCTCCAACAAAGCCTATATAGGATTAACCGCTTGTGACTTTTAGACCGGGCTCTATCAACTCCGACATACGCTCCGAAACCCGGTCCGGCGACATGCCACTACACTTTCGGGCCACATCTGGGACCTCCAAGATAATAAGATAACATACAATCTTACTTGGAGCTTGCTGTCCAGGGCTAACTCCTACACAGGAGGACGCCATCCGTGTAACTTATGCTCGGAGGAAACATTGCAAATGCTGTTTACGAAGGACCAATTCCTAAACAAAAAAGACGAACTGGTAACTCCATGCAAACACTGATTGCGTAGGATTTACCTCGCCCTCAAACCCCCTAATGACCTGGATGGGTAGACAATGGCTGCAACATCCCACTTGCCGAATAAGATAGGAGAAACCCATGCTTACATAGGTAGATGTACCTCTTTTCTTTTCCTTTCTGTTTTCTTCTTCCGTTTGTCTCCTCCTATCATTTCCTCCCAATCCTTGTCTTCTTCCTCTTCCTTTTTCCCCTTTTGCCTACCCCGAGGCAGCCCATCGGGCCTTTGTAGCCTCAGTATCCCCACCCCTGTAAATTAAAGATAGCATTGGCCGAAAACGCAATACAAACTAATTATAGCAGCTGTTTTAGACCCCAGAGATTTTGTATTACTTTTCACTACCTAATTCTATAATTTCAAAAGTGTTAATTTATTTAGTAACTCCTATTCTCAACTTAATAACCTACTCTATAGCATTGGCCGTAAACGCAACACCAACTAAATCTAGCAGCTGTTTTAGACTCTTCAATTTTTCTTATCACTTCTTACTATCCAATTTTATATTTTTATATATTTTTCTCTTATTTATTTATTATGTCCTAATCTCAATTGATTTACCTATTCTATAACGTCCCTTCTCTATTTTCACCAGAATCATTTTTCGCCTACTCCTCCTTGCCTAATTTCATACACAATCCTTAGAATTTGCTGTATAGAATTCACTTTCTACGCTTGACCAGCTCCACCTACTCCCTCATTGTTCTACAGGCAAGTTCAGCCACCAAAACCTCCAACCCACTGCCATGATATACTTAATTGTGTTTATGATATTTTTTTACCAATCCTCTTGACAACTACAATCTTCCCATATAAGGAATTACCCCTTGAAAAGTTCGACTATTTATTTACCAGGCTAAAAAATTGTAATTTAGTCCAGAAATAGCCATCGAAATGGCTTGAGCTCTGCCGTCGGGCTCATACATTTTCCTATTAACCAATCTTCTACCCTAAGTAGTGTGTACTCTGGTGCGTTATGGTCCATCTGGTTCCTTACCACAACTCCTTCGTTATATATATATATATTTATGTGTGCGTGTGTGTGTGTGTATGTGCGTGTGCGCGCGTGTGTGTGTATGTGTGTATGTGTGTGTGTCTGTGTGTGTCTTCCATTAAAAAAAATAGGCATGCATAGAGTGGAAGTTAGTGTCCAGCAGATGCCAATGTAATATTAACGATTAGCCAAAAGGAGAATATCTATGCAGAACTATTGAGAAATCTACAGATACTCCATCCTGACTATACCTTCAGATTTATACCTGTGAATATTGGAGCACTGGGATATGGTAGTAACTGCCTTGATGCAAATCTTGAGAAACTGGATTTCACAGAAACAGAAAGAACACGACCAGTTGGGAAATTACAAGTTCAATCCATTACAGGAACAGCAGAAATATGTAAAACATTTCCAAAAGTATGCATCTAATAACTGCATGTGCACATGTACCGATGCAAAGATGTGCGCATGCACATATATCACGCAAAACATACACATCGACACATACAATAACAACCATACCTGCACACACATTCACGCATGCATACATATTTACCTAACTGATGTTGTGTAAATCCCAATGAGAGAGTCTTGTATCTATGTTAGAAACAGACACACTCTCTATTTGTAAACATTTATAAAATGGTGGAACCAGAAGAACATACACACAATGAGTACATACATACGCACACGACACATACATACTTATATACATGCACATGTACATACACATGTACATACACATGCACACACTGACGTAATGAAGAATATAATTACATCTTGAAGAAGATACCTCATATTCATTTAGTTTCGGTGAATGTAAACCTGGTGAGACATTTCAGTTTATTCATTGTTGTTTGTAATTCTGAACCGTAACGCTATATCATTGGTAGTTCAGCTATTGCACATTTTGTACACCTGGCTTCGAAATTATATCTTCGCTGTTTCTTACTGAGCAACAAGAAAATGTTTATGATATTTACCAATCAACTTACCCTGCGAACTTTTGTCTTATGCCTGTCTTCATTTTAGTTCTATGGGAGTTAGCATTATCCGTACAGATTGAATCTGGAATCTTCCGAAGCTCACTAAAACTGCACGTATACATGTCTGACATTAATTCTTCCTGCATTTCTCTATATTCCACTAGTACTCTACGGCTTAACGTCGTGGGTTCACGCTTCTTGCCAGGAGACTGGTTTTCAATAAGGATTGTCTTGCTGAAATGTTTAGAACTTCATCTGGCCTCCGGGTTAGAGAAACGTTGTGGGGAAAATGAAATATTTTTCGCAGGTTAACATTCAAATCTAGAAATTAGAGCGGACATAGTAGGCGCATATTTTTCGAAGTTGATGATATTAATAATATTTCGATTGATCTAAAATATTCGCACATATACTGTGCAGCATTACATTTCTTCATCCTGACATATACGTAATCTTGTCCTTCTTTTACAAAGCCGACATAGCGCTTCCTCTTCCGTGCACCAGCTGAATAAACTTGTTGAATTTGTTAGACTCTCACACATCACTTGCAACAGGAAAGAATAATGCCGGAAAGGTTACCATATAAACAGATCGTCCCACGTCAATGCTCTCTAATATGATCGCTTCATCCACCACCTGCCAACGTACATCATTCTTGATAACAATGTTTATGATATTATCCATTGATGGGATTGGGAAAAACCGAGACCAGCCCTAACAATTCATGTAAATCTAATGATGTCTCATATCCTCATCATATTTTCAGATTCTGTGTCAGTTGCATTAACTTCCCACATACGTCCTGATCGTGTACTGATGCTTGGATATTTGACATTTGCATCCGGCAAACCTTTTACACAATGTTTACTCTGCACTCTACCACTTTGAAGTCTTCCTGCACAGCAGTTCAGATATTACGTAGAGTTCAACTTTATTGACACTTGGTTGAATTCCAAATCTGTCAGGTGTTCTTGTTCATCATCCCCTTCACTTACTCTTCCCTACATATAAACGTATGTCTAAAGACATACGTAGATGTGTAACAAACAAAGGTGTTAGAGATACGCTTTAAACCTCCGGAGAAAACAGGAATGTTTTTATCGGAAGTCGATTCTTTTCATGAATAGCCTTGCAGCTTCCGTAGCTTTATCAAAATTGATAGATGGCAATCGATTGCTAAGGACGAATTTTGCTTCTGTTTACGAACTATGAAACGGTACCGTAGGGAATATAATAATTGTTCCCACTCAAAATATGTACTTTTTTTCATAAATAGTATATGCTGTACATATATATGTATAAAACACAATGTGTTTCCTTAAGGATATATGGCTCTTTCTCCCTCCATCTCTCTCTCTCTCTCTCTCTCTCTCTCTCTCTCTCTCTCTCTCTCTCTCTCTCTCTCTCTCTCTCTCTCTCTCTCTCTCTCTCTTCTCTCTCTCTCTCTCTCTCTATCTATCTCCCTCTTTATCTCTCTCTCTCTCTCTCTCTCTCTCTCTCTCTCCATATATATATATATATATATATATATATATATATATATATAATACAGAATTAATAGGTAGGTAAAAATACCAAAGAGATAGAGCAATTCAAAATTCACGTTCGTGTATAAACTAATTTCATAAAATCTTTAATTTGTTTCGCTCAGCAATTACCTACCAAAACAAAACAAAGTTCCGTGTGTTTTCTTTACTTTTCTCAACATCCTACCAAAGATCAATTGAAATTGTATTATGCAAGATACTAAACGTATTTACTCTGAAATATAAATATTTCTTTCTGTCTTTAATAGTAATATAACATTCAAACAATGTCAAATAAGAATAAGAGAAGTTTAGATTACCGTAAACAAGTATTGAATATTGTGTGATCGTAATTGTCCATTTATTTTGGTAGGAAAATGGATTGCGAATACGTCAACATTTATATGATATAATATAATATATAAAAGATTAAACAGCGAAGAGCACATTATGTAAAACAGAAATAATCTAATAATATCATAGTTATTAAGCTATAAATAAGAATAAATATAAAAAATGTGACAGGCATAGTCTCGAAAAGAAGAGAAAATCGGAAACTGAATAAGTGCATAATACATTTTATTTACAGAATGATGAGGAATTGTAGAAATATATAAGTGCGATCAAGGAAAATATAGACAACATAATTCATGATATGAAAAGCAGATTGTTTTTATACCGAAGATGAGCAAATGCAAGTAAGACTTAATTCAACAAAACAAGTCAATACTCTTTAGTAAATATATTATAAATTCACAATTATTCCTATAAGATCTTTTACAACCAAAATGTAAACATTCCATGATCAATTTTATCTTTTCTGAATGTATCTCAGGTATAACACGATTACATTTCCTTTCAAAATACATCCATTATTAATTTGGGTTTCACGGAGAACACTACCCGCTTATGATCTATAATGCCCGTCCCTCATTTTGTAAAATCGTACACTTCTTAGATCGCTTATTTCTTGTTTTCGTCTCTTGTAACGGCAATAATTGGTTCTCTTGTCGAAAGCAGCAGAGCGTTTTCATTATTTTCTAAGATGTATCAACAACACAACATAGCACGTTTACCATTCCATCCTGTCTCCAGGATGTTTCATAACTTTCAATTCTTCCATTTTGTCTGAAAACATTCACAATGTTAACAAATTCATCACGGATTTTCTTGATTTTATTTTCCTATGGTCATCTACACCATCCGACTTTTCTTCGGTAAAAATTAACTTCAACGCATCCATTTCGCTTCACACGTTTCTACTATAGGCGGTCCATCCAATTTATTTGTCCTCTTGCAGTGGATGTTTTTTTTTTAATAAGTAAGTGATTGTTTTCTCATCAACTATTATTTTAATCTTTATACCTTTTATTTCCTTACATATTCAAGCATTGTTTAGTTTTCGTCGTATAACGATGAGTGAATGCCATGTATTTTCCTTTGATTCATCAAAGTACTTCGTGTATATTTCCTTCTTGTAGGGCCTTCTAAACAATTATGTGCAATATTTTTTCCATTATCAGATCTCACACAATGACATTATTTTTATTCTTTTCAATCTTATCAATCACATCATAGTAATATTTTTAAATAAATCATCCCGATCGGCATCACTGTCATTATTTTCTTTTTCAAAAAAATTCAAAATATTTCATATTGCTTCACCTGCTGTCTTATTTCTTCTTCATGCCATGTTCGCTACTAAATTAAATAACAACAATGCAATGTCAAACCTTTTTCTAAATGCATAGAAAATTGATGCCGTGTAAACCATAGTAACAGAGATATTAGACTGGTAATGTGATTTGGCAATATTGTTTCGGTTACAAAGGTTGTATAATAAAATATTGTAAAAGTAAAGGTAAAAAAATATCATCATTTAAACCATCTATTTAAATCATGCTGTTAACCGGGCAACAGAGAAAACGTTTTTCAAAATCAGTTAGCTACGCATTCAACAAGTTAAATTTTAGTAAATGTCACCAAACTTCATCTGCTCCCTTTGAAACTCTCTGAAAAAAAACCACAGGTGGGTGTCTTTTGAAAGCCCACCCACAAGCCCGGGCATAATATGTTAAAGTCTAAAATTAACACCCTACATTTTTAGTATAATGTCAGTAAATTGCAGGGATATGAATTGGAAGATCTGTATCATTAATACATGCAGAATCAATAATCAAAAAAGATTATAGAATTGTAAATATATTTTGTTATAACATTACTTCGCACAGTTGTTGTAGAATAATAATGTCATCTTCTGTCCTCCTATATCATTCTGGTATTCTGTTATACATATATTGAACACACACGCGCAAACAAACAAACAAGCAATCACACACACACAGATATATGTGTGTATATATATATATATATATATATATATATATATATATATATATATATATATATATTAAAATAACAGATTAAAGTTTAAGCAAAGAATCGCTGCTTTCACCCTTAACGTGATCTTCTGAAACTAACAAAGTCAATCTGTAAACGCAGAAGTGGATATTTCAAAAAACGTTTCAGAATATCCCGTTAAGGGTGAAAGCAGCGATTCTTTGCTTAAACTTTAATCTGTGATTTTAATAAATATTTGCTCTACGGTTCTTATATATTTGATATATATTTATCCTTATCGAGCCCTCTTTGGATTTGTGTCTTCAATTGTATTATTATTACTATATATATCTTTATATACTAGCAGTTTAGCCCGGCGTTGCTCGGGTTTGTTCATTTGCTATGAAAAGTTACATACAGGTAAACGTGCTTTGAAAGCGAATAAGCTTATCAATTAAGTGCATAAAGCAGTTGAACCGGTTATTAAAAGCTACGAACCAATTAGCATTGTGGTCAATCAATGATGGGTTAATAATCTTCCCATAGCCAATTTAGTAGACCAAAGTTGCAAGATCGTTGCCCTGATGCCGCTGGGTATTAGATATGTCCGCCATAGGATACGCTACCAGGAAATAGTGTTCCAGACGGCATAGTTCCAACACCTGCACCAACATCTATAGCACCTCTTTGTAGACGATATTGCGTGTCATCCCTTGAGGAGAGTAAGCAAAAAGTCCATTCCTGCTCCCTGCGCGGGAACAGGCAACATAAAGTTGGCCATGGGAGAAGCATGGCTCCCCCAAATGGATGCCCGCCACCGACAATGTTTGCCCTTGTGACTTGTTAATGGACATGGCAAAACATGGTCTCACTGGGAATTGGGATCGCCGGAAATTGAACGGTATTTCTGACGCCGAGGGGAAAAGGTTCATCCTTGGAATGAAAACATTCTCCCCTCTTCCGCACCCCGTTACAATGGTGGTCTCAATCAAGTGGGTGTCAGTGACTTGACGACCATGCGAGTACCGTTGCACTGCTTTGGTGGACGCAAGTTCCTTATTAGCATAATGGGACAGCCAACCCTAAGCTTAATAATGTGAGGTGGGAGCCCTGGGGGCTCAAGGAGATTTAATAACTCAACCGGATAATTAACGATATCGTCGGGGTCTGATTTGAAGATGTGCTCTTTACCGGGAATCTTCTAAATCAGCTGCTCGTTAGTAAAATTAACCATGGTATTTTTCGGAGCAAGGATGGCTCTTTCGCTGAGCCAATCGAGGTATTTAAAGTTTGATGAGACATTAGGAAAAACCTTCGGTCAGAAGGGCTGCTTACAATGTTGCACAGGGTGTCGATTGCTATGCGGCCCTTGTCATCCGCAGGGATCTTGCCCTCACCAAGTGCTAAAATGTTATGTGCTGCAGACATGTTGTCACCATGCAAATGAGCACGCATATTTGTGCTCAGGTACAAACTATTCACCTGGAGCCACAACATGGACGACTTAAGACAGGCACGCACTTCATCAGCTCTTGTCCATTTGGGGATGATAGGCAGCGTTTTTCGAAAATCCCCCGATAGCAGAAGGGTTACGCCACCCATAGGAGCTGTAGAATCCCTAATGTCTTTCCGGGCACTGTCCAATGCCTCAAGGGCACCCTTGTGTGCCATTGTGCACTCATCCCAAACAATGAGGCAACATCTTTTGAGAACCAGAGCTTTGTGTGAACTCTTGCTGATATTGCATGTTGGTGTCTAAGTTTTTACTAAATCCAAAGGGAGTTTAAAGGTTGAATATGCTGTCCTGCCTCCCGGCAGCAAAGTAGCTGCGATCCCGGACGATGCAACGGACAACGCAACTTTTTCTCCTGACGAATGTTAGCGAGACTCAAATTGGTTACAAAAGTTTTTCCGGTACTCCCAGGAGCGTTTTTTTATTGGGGGGATCAGGGTTTTTTTTTATTTTGACCTTGAGGTATAACCAGTCAGTAGTTCCTTCAAATGCTCTGGCGGTTCCGGAAGAGGGGGCAAGGTGACCTTACCGTTTAAGCAGCACATTGCAGGTGGCTCCCCAGCCCACTTTGTAGCATTGCAGAATTGGCAATTGAAGCGCATCTCGCATATATTTATGTCAGAGCGCATCGAGTAATTAACGTTTTGCTCATACTTGAAAGCCCGTAGGTGCCAGTAAGGGCTGTTGGGGCTCGTCACACCGCCTGCAGCTTCTCGCCGTCGACTGTTACGCTTGAACGTAGAACACTGGTCGTGTGGTTGGTTGGAAGGTCTGGCAGCAATAGCAGAAGCAACATTTGCAATGCTAATGGACCGCCCGTCTGCATCTTCAGAAGCCATGGAAGTAGTCATAGACGCAGCGTTCGTAGGAAGGCGAGCCGTCCGTTGTTTTAAACGTTCCAAAGACCTGGAAGCAGCATTAGTCGCATCGTTTCTAGCCAGGCGCTTCGACCTTTGTTCACGGCTCTCTGAAGCCCTGGAAGAAGCCCGGTATGAAGCCATTTTAGCTAGGCGTGCGGTGCGCTGTTGGAAACTTTCAGCGGCTCGACATTCTGCTGAACGTAAGGCTGTCTGTGAAAGTCTTGAAGCATTTTGCTCAGAGGATTCGTTTGCTATAGTAGCCTTTTGCGCCACTGCTGACGCGGTATGTCGACTGAGGCGACTTCTCTTTTTAGGTGGCATTTTATGTCCAAAAGAAAGGGTGAAAGTTACTTCTACAGAAAAATTGACTTTGAAAGTCTACTGTCTGTTTATGAATATTGTTATTGTTGTTGTGATACAAATGTTAGTAAGTAAATGGGTATCGAAAAATAAAGGGTGAAAGTTACTTCAACATAAAAATTGACTTTGAAAGTATAAGGCTGATAATTGAATGTAAAAATATTGATAAGAAAGGCCCCCCCACAAAAAATTACAGGTATTTGTATGTATGTGTGTATTTTTATGTCGAAAATAAAGGGTTAAAGTTACTTATACAGAAAAATATAGTTTGAAAGTGTAAGGCCGATTGAAAAACTTACAGTTTAGTAAATGAAAGTCAGCTTCGAAATGGAGTTTGAACGCGCTAATACAAACACACACACATATATCCGTCTTTTAGTGTGTCTGTTTGTTTCTCACTCTCTATGCTATTGTTATTTCTAAAACAAACTGTGTATGCGTTGATTGATTGAAATTCCCGCGTTCCTTTTTCTATGAAGTTAATCGTAACCATACCAACATATATGTGTGTGTATGCACCCACATATATGTGTGTATATGTTTTTTTTTCAATGTTTCTCTTTTTCACAAACACTTATAAGAGAAGGTAGCAATTTTAAGGGGGGGGTGATGAAGGGAGTAGATATAGGAAACGTATATCATGTGAGAGAGGAGAAATCATCGATTGTTGAAATAAATCGATTTTTCCGTAATTGTGGCATTTTTTACCCAATAAGGTCGCCCATGACCCAAGTTAGAATATTTGTAAACATTCTGCTTAATTATTCATTCAATATTTTTGGAATTGTGTAAATGTATAAAATTGAAACATACATACAGACACAAAAATCTGCCTTTTATAGATAATGATATATATATATATAGAAAGAGAGAGGGAGAGAGAATGAGAGAGAGAACGAGAGAAAGAGAGTATGTGTGTGTGACTGAGAGACATAGTGAGAGAATTCAAATTTAGCTTCAACATAGATGTATCCTTGTATATATGTGAATTTCGTACATCTAAAGATATACGATAGGTTTAATAAACATTTTGAAAGCCCAGATATGATTATTGAACGGGTGACGGCCAGCACTGTCTAGCGGATTTCAGCAGAAGCAGTGAGTGATTAATGCCTATAGCAGTGATTCTCAACCAGTGTGCCGCCGCAAATTTCTCACTAAAGAAGCCAGCTATATGACTGATGAAATTCGAAACACTGCAATAAAGTAAGTTCATAGCTGTGTTTTTCTTTATTTAGTTTGAGTCATTCGATGTGTCTATGACTAGTCTGTGTCTACGGTTGTATGCCGTCTATAATTTGCGATGTTTTACTTTGTAAAATTCATATATTTTTTTTATATATATTTAGCTAGGTGTGCCGCTACTTGTTCATGTGTTCCAAGGTGTGGCATTGGCAAAAAACGGTTGAGAACCACTGGCCTATAGGGATATATAATATTACTGATTCTGCACTTAACAAGTGATAAAATCGGCTAAATCTTGCATCATGATCGGATGATTCCTGAATGACCGTCGTTTCCATATCATTTAATGGCAAGTCACACCCAACGTAACACGGAATCGGTGGACCATCCCCGAATCACACTTATTCCTATATCTTTTATTTTATTTTCTCTATTTGTGTGCGCCAAAATCATATCCTATTATATATCAAAGTATGCAATTAACACGTGATGACATCATCAGGTGCTTGACGGTCTTTTATCATATTCGGAATAGGAATTATAAAGTTTCCAGCCAGGCCTCCTGTTGCTGTTTTTAATGATTATTTGACGCCGTTCCCGCAGCAACCACTGCAAACTACATCTTCGATGGATGATCTGCATTAGCTCGAGTGCGTTAATTAATTGCATCATCGTTTACTAACTATATATAGATAGATAGATGTAGATATATATATATATAAATATATATGTATATAGATATATACATGCATATTTACACACACACATACCCATATATGTATATGTGAGAGTGTTTGTACACACACACAGACATATATATATATATATATATATATATATATACTCATACCAGTATACGTGTATATATATGTGAGTTGAATATAAATGTGGAGCATCATTATGAATAGATTAATATATATGTGTGTTTTATGTGTGCGTGTTTGTGGGTGCGCGCGCGTGTGTGTGTGTGTGCGTGTGCGTGTGTGTATGTATGTGTGTGCGTGTGTGTATGTGTGTGTGTGTGTGTGTGTGTGTGTGTGTGTGTGTGTGTGTGTGTGTGTGTGTGTGTGTGTGTGTGTGTGTGTGTGTGTGTGTGTGTGTGTGTGTGTGTGTGAAATTAAAGTTCCATCGGTGACATTATATGATATCATTTTAAGACAAAGCCTATTACAACTGATACAGAATTATGATCGTTCAAACAATGAACAATATACAATCATCACTAAATGTTAAAGTTGGATAATTAATTTGTCAGACACGAAGTCTAGATACTCTGAATATTCTGATGCAGAAAGCTTTTATCTCTTCTCTGTTTAATTTTATGGCAGCATTTATGTTAGGAAATTTAAATCAATATTTTACGTTTCGTAATTTTTACTCATACATTATAATTCATACACATACACGATTGTGTATGTCATACACATACACGATTGTGTATGTGTATACAGTTTATATATGTATATTATAAGTCACAAAATGCATTCGAACTCTAGTGATATATATGTATACATTTTCCTGAATGTAGCTGTAAATGTCTTTGTATGTAGGCTCTTATTATGCATTCTATTTCATTTAACAATGCGTCAGAAATCACTCGTTATACATAATTTATTATATAAATCTGATATTGTAACGGCAATTATATTACAATATAACAATAGTATATTTTAGATCTATACAGAAGATAATGTAATATTTCTAATATAGACAAAACGCAATGCCGAGTAATTAGATACTTTAACAATTTTACTAAACAATATCAATCTACAAATCTAATCAGAAAAAAAAAGAAACACTAGAATTATTTTTGTCAGCACGTTAATTGAAAGTTGTTAAAGTAATTTATAAAGGTTAATTTAGTATTCATGAAAGAAACCTATATAGGAGAAAACATATTTCGTTGTCTAATTTCGAGGAAATTTCTTATATAATCACGCAAACACACACACACACACACACGTCATATATATATATATATATATATATATATATATATATATATATAAACTCACACTACTAAACACCTCAGCGTTCTGGTCCCTTACGATTTGAACACATATATGTATATGTCTGTGTTCGTTTTTCTTTTTTATTCAGTTATATTCTACGGCTCGGAAAAAATCTCTTTCCTAAGGCTAATTTATTGTAAGAGACTGTTTTGAGTTTCTAACTCAATATACAGCTTTGATGGATTCGGCTCCGTTGAGCTAATTCAAATGTCGAGTAAACCCGGCTGCTATTTTTAGTGGTGTGAGTTTGTGAGACACGCTAAGTTCGGATACCATGTGCTTTGGTATATATATGCACACTATTCAGTTTTTTAATATACTTAGAATTGACCAGGATACTAATCATTCTTCACCCGCTGATGAGCAAGAATTTGTATTCCTCTTCACAATTAATATTGCGAAACAGTATTATCAAAGCTGTGCGTGTGATTGTTAATTACCACAATTCCGGTTTGTATTTACTTTCTTGATTTATGCTTAAATTGAGTTTGGCAAACCATATTGTATATAGTTAGTATTCTTTTCACCTCAGCGAATCTGGTCCCTTACGATTTGAACACATATATGTCTGTGTTCGTTTTTCTTTTTTATTTATTATACGGCTCGGAAAAATCTCTTTTTTGTATGTATATATATATATATATATATATATATATATATATAATATAAGATCAAAAGATGGTTAAAGGAGTTCCATATATTTTATTATGCGCATTTCAAAAACAAACATCATCAAGCAATAATATTTGTGTTTTCATCAGATAAAACAGGAGAACATGATATGAAGGCTAAAAAACACTTGTGGATAGTGCAGTTTTAAATCAACATATTCTCCTGTTTTATCTGATGAAATCAACATGTTCTCCTGTTTTATCTGATGAAAACACAAATATTATTGCTTGATGATGTTTGTTTTTGAAATGCGCATAATAAAATATATGGAACTCCTTTAACCATCTTTTGATCTTATATTATGCATACTCCAGTCCCACAAATTGTAGAGTGCTTCTTATTCGATATCTGCATTGCTTTATTGTACTACAATAAAACTCACCTCCTACATATATATATATATATATATATATATATATAATTGTTTCTACTTTTGGCACAAGGCCAGCAAATTACCCAGTGTATTACTGGTATTTATTTTATCGACCCCATAAGGATGAAAGGCAAAGTTAACGTCGGCAGGATTTGAAATCAGAATGGCAAGGGCCGTAACTCTATACGTCAAACCATGGCGTCCGACCCTCTACCGATACTGCCAATCCACATATATATAATGAATATGAAGACACGATTATAGTACATATCCGTGCCACACACATTCACACATACACACACACATATATATGTATATATATAGAAGTGGTTACACAACAGTTAGTTCACCATATCGAGAACAATTGTTTCACCTTAGCGGATCCTCATGATACGGAATAGGAAGAACAACTGTACGAACGCGCATGCGCACAAACGATCACTTCACACAGGCAATACTAAAACGCGTGCGAGAGGTGTAATGGACTGAGTGCTCTACCACTACGTATATTACCCTCCAGTGTTCTACCAATATGTGTATTGGTATATATATTGGTATATATATTGGTATATTTATATTGGTATATATATATATATATATATATATATATATATATATATATATATATATAAAATGTATATATTGTTCGGACTCCGTCTGAAACAAAACAATACGAAATCACTATAACCGTTGGCAAATTATCTTCGACAAGTAAGTGGCTTTTGAATTACTGAATTATAAAGTAACTGTGAAGTTTATCCTCTTGAATAAACCTTCTGGCAAGTCCTTCATCATTCTTAACAAAAGAATGGACCATTAATTAAAAGGCGTGATTTAATCAATGCTATATGCTTATATAAAATTGCTTTATATTAATTATATATGTAGAGATAGAAGGAAAGAAAACTTAAAAAGGGTAAATAAAAGATAAACCGTAAGCTATAAATTGAGAGTAATTAATAAATACATATAGATACATTTAAATATGCAATCTTATGTTTACATAAATTATGTTTCCATAAACGTAATCATATACTGTATGAATATATGCATTAATATATATATTGTCTGATAGTAGAGATTCTACAAATACTGTCCCTTACTGGATGGTTCTATTCTCGAATGCCTACCGATGTTTATATTCTCCGATTATGATCAAATCACGTTACCTCCTGTTGTTAGTTATGCAAAACTTCTGTAAGGGTTATAACCATGCCATGATTCTTGAGGAAAGCAATTCTCAATTTTATTTTTGAATTATATGCGAAATACGTTTTATAAAATAATATATCCTCTCTCTCGTGGTCAAGATATAATGTATTATCCGAGGAAGATATGAATAAATTATTTAAGAACCGTGAGGATGGCAAAGTTAACCTCGCCGGGCTTTGAACTCAGACCGAAGTTAACTTTGCCTTTCATCCTTACGGTGCCGATAAAATAAGTCTAATAATAACAATACGTAGGTAATAACATTAAAAGTCATTTTTGTTTTCGTTACTGAAATGATGGAATTTAACCTAGAAATATTTCCTAACTTGTTTATTAACCCACACAAAACAAGCTGCCAGGCTATAATATATTGTTGGTTATGATATATGTATTTTGGACTAGAATGGTATTAAAAAATGTTTAACTGACATTATCCATGTGCCCTATATTATTTTCAGGTGATTGTATTTAGTATTTTCTTTAGAAGTGTTTATTTATCATCGTTTATTTATTATCATTTATTAGCATTTATTTATTATTATTTCATTTTGCTATGTCCCATGAAACACGAAATATTTATATAATTTGGAATTAATTCTTATTAGCTATAAAGTCTTGTACTATAATAGTACTTTTCTATTTACAGTTATTCTATCACATGCTACATACTGAAACTGCGTAGTTCATTGTTCAACACATTATTAATGCAATATTAATATATTTGTTTTGGGTGAGCTTCAAATTCAACAGATATATATCGTCGAAATCAAATAGAGGTTTCGTTTCCCGAACTGATGAAATAAATGGGTTGACTGTATCGTAGTTAAGAGACTTTCCCTTAGTTATACATTTTCTAGGAAATATATATTTCATGTTTAGAGCAGTCGATGTTTCTTGCTATTACGTTGCGGAGAATCATATATATGTATATATATATATAACTGCGATGAATTAGTTTTGCGACGTTTTTGATATGAAATCGTGTGTCGAAACAAATATTGTTATACTTGGAGAGGGTCATATTTGTGTAATATTGCCAGAATTAATAACAGAACACACTCACTGTTTGGTTGGTTTTCGCTTTTCGCTTCTGTGTATTTTATATCGGTAATCTAATTTATTTGGTCCTCAATGTTTCGCAATCTTCAGCTTCATATTGTGTGGTGACAGTTAAGTTTGCAAATTTCAGCAGTTGAAAATTGCAAACTTGACTGTCACCACACAATATGAACCTGAAGATTGCGAAAGGATGAAAGTACTTGTTCAATTAACACTTAACATTTAATATTCTACCATACTATTTCATTCTAATACCATTATAAATGTTAAAGGATTGTAAATAAAACGAGTAAATCAGACAAAAATGGAATTTCTTTTATTAATATAATCTTCTATACACAATCATACACGCCCGTATATATATATATATATATATATATATATATATATATATATATATATATAATGTATGTGTGTGTGTGTGTGTGTGTGTGTGTGTGTGTGTGTGCGTGTGTGTGTGTGTGTGTGTGTGTGTGTGTGTGTGTGTGTGCGCGCGCGTGTGTATTTAGATATTGGTGTGTATGTGTGTGAGTGTGAGATGCCACATATTAAAACCAGTCAGACCATATCATCAAACACATAAGCTGCACTATACAATATGTGTTGTTGAGCAAAGATGCAATATGAATCTTCGAATGTAGGCGCCACGCATATATAATTATTTCTCATTTGGAGTCATTATGCGATCTATGATGCGTTGAGGAAAATATATTATAGATTTCAACGTAAATGTCAGATTTGATTCGAGAAAATAAATTAATAATATAAAGCAAAAGTTCTCAACCCATTTCGGCCCCTCGAAATCACGAAACGCCCTCCTATCCTTTTTTTTTCCATTTTTCAATATACTACTGATTTTGATATCAGTAGATTACTAAAAAAATTGATTAACGATATTCCAAAATACCATTGCAGGCAGTTGAAAGTATAAATACATTCCTTGAAAGGAAGTATATACTTTTCATAAAAAGGAACATACATGTTCTTTTTTATTAATAAGGAGCAGTTGAATTTGTTATATTCCTACCAGACGATACCAGCTATTTTGAACATTTATACAAGAGCAACTCTATCCAAAGAGTGCTCTTATCTGGAAGAAAGTGGCAATTGTATTATTTCAAAGCTTTCCAATTTTCCCTTTAATGAAACGGACAGAATAAATGTTGATACCTAACTTGATGTCCCCTCCGCTTTTTGATCTTAGAGACCACGCAAGTGGGTTTTCATGACCACGTAAGAGGGTATATTCATTAGTAAACGGTAAAATATATACAGCAAATGAGTATGTGTATTATGGTAGATGGTTTCCAGTCCAGTCAGACTGCAACTACAAACAAAAAATCGATTTACTTTCATCTCATATCAATGGGACCCTTGAGCTTCATGGAGTTTAGCTAACTCTTTGACGTCAGGCAGGATTTTCGTGAGCTGTAGCCGGAGATGTCCAGGTGCAATCACATTGTAGCGGTTGCGAGCCTTACTATGCAGTCTGGAAACAACGCCAAATACCCTCTCGACTATGTATGAGCTACGAAAAGGCAAAGCCTCTCGATGTAGGAGTGGATATCGACGCTGAATTTCCTCTTGCATCCAAAAAAAGGGGTTCACCTATTTTGGAAACTTTTATTTTGATAATGTCATCTGTCTGAAGTTCAATTAATTCTTCCTGAAATTTAACGTGGAAATCGTCGACGTTAGCTATGAAGGGATATGCTATCCACATTGGGATGTCCATCTGCAAAAGGTCGACAAACCGTTCTCTCATCTTGTCTTGTAGTGCACGGAGGTGCGCGGTATAAATTTGGAGTTGGTCATCGCTCACAATGTTTTGAACATTGGCAACACTGGGAAAATTATAGAATTCCCGTCGACAAAGATTCATTTCGATGACTTTCAATTTGGCCAGGAATAATTTCACAGCATTCCTTGCTTTAAACAAGGTGATTTTCTCCCGCTGCAAAGCCATAATGAGGCTATTGCATTTTTCGAAGATGTCGGCGAGGTAGGCGCAGTCTTGCCTCACATCGAGAGTTTTTTATACAGTTCTGTGTTGCGTCCTCGAAGAAACTCAGTGATAGAGTCGAACGGTTCAAAGAAGCGAATAAGGCACTTGCCATTTGAAAGCCACCTCACTTCAGTATGAAGGGGCAACTCGACGAATTCTTCGTCATTATCTTCGCACAGTTGCCGGAAAATTCGTTCATTAAGGGCATGGCGTTTGACATAATTGATGACATCAATGGCTATCTGCAAAGAGTTGCTCAGCGGCTCGCTGAGTTTCTTCACAGCCAGTTGTTGTCGATGAATGACACAATGAACAGCAAATACAGATGGATTTTCCCCTCTTCAGAAGAGAGACTAAACCCTTATGTTGGCCGACCATTGCTCTTGCGCCGTCCGTAGCACATGATACAATATTGTTAAGAGGTATCGCTTTTTCTTCGAGGTATCCCTTGACAGATTCAAAGATGGTGACACCTTTAGTATCTGTGGCTAGATTCAGAGTGAAGAAAAGCTCCTCGTGCATTTCGTTTTGGTGGGAAAATCGCACGTATCCCAGTAGTAAGGACTGATTCCTGGAAAGTGTGCTTTCATCAAGTTGCAAAGCAAATTGCGTCAATTTATAGATGTTGCATAATTTTTGTTCAGCATTTTCCGCCATTTCGTCGATGCGTCTCCTTATTGAGTCGTTATTCAACGCAATCCATTTCAAGGTATATAAGGGGTTCTGTCGTAGTACTGTTGAAAGAACTTCTGAGATGACAAGGGCTACCAATGTTTCACCCAAGGAATGGGGCTTGCTACACTTTGCGATTATGTTGGCAATATTGTAAGATGCAAGTCCATCAACATTTGAAGCTTCAACTTTTGAAAAGGCAGAAGGAACTAGTGTAGTTTTCTGGAGTTGGTCCCTAAGAGACTGAAATATGCTAAATCTTTATATCTCTTATCGGGGTGCCTCACCTCCAGGTGTCTACTCAAAAGCGATGGCTTCATCGCCTCATTCGAAAAGGACTCCTTGCAGATTAAACACATGGGTGACAGGTGGTTTGACAGCGATGGGATGAATCCGAACCGTAAGTAATCAAAGCTGTACTGCCTGCATTTTTTCTTCATTGCTGAGGCCATTTTCTATTTAGCTAATGTGTTTGGTAAAGTTACGCAAAGATTTGCCTATATAAGCCTAACAATTATGTATAAGGAACTTACTATAATGAGTCCTGTTCCAGTATGATAAAGTTTCAAGTAATGTTCTGGAATAACACTTTGTAATAAACAAAACTGCAATGAAAAACACAAATAATGTCATTAATTAACCAAGTCGAGACAAGTTATATATGAAGATTAACCAGTCTTTCATGTAGGAATAGTAATAACTTAGCTAGAGGGAATTAAGGTTGCAGACTCAATAAAGAATCAACGAGGCAACGAGTTCAAGAGAACTTAATGCAAGAATGACTAGTAATGTGCTATTTTGAAATGGAATTCATCAATTAAGCACGTAGTGATAAGACGCGATAATACCAAGTTAAGACATTACTTATTAGTCAGAGTTACTCAAATTATCGCCCTTAATGCATCACTGTGATATTCTTGTAATGGTGCTGCAATTATAATGGATGACTGTTGAAGATTACAAAAGCACTTCCTTAAACCAAAGGCTATAACAAGACTTGATCGTAGTATAAACAGTCAGTTTATATAGGAATAGCAACAACCTAGTTATAGAATAAATGATGTGGAAATGCAATGAAGATAAGATAGGGTCAAGCAAACCGGATGTTTGTAAGAATGAGCAGAAGTATCGAGGTCAAGCCGATCACGGTGATGAACGGGTCAGTGAATAATGTTGCTCGTTTCCAGGAGCCTCGTTTGCATTAAAAATGTGAGGGGGGCAAACCAACATTTGTTGGAGCATTTTAGTATTACTTATGGTGTCTTTCCTGAACCCTATCACATAAGTAAACATTTCTTTACGCTAATTACATTTTATATATTCCAATGAAGTTCAGATATAAAATAAAATAAGCTTAAAAAGTATTTATTATATCAAATGAACAAAAAATAAAACATAGACGTTTGAATAAAAATCATATAAAGTGAATTTATTGTCTTTTAGAACTTTCCAAATGTAATCATATCTCGCATCTATGCTGTCAATAAATAATTTAGCAACTTCTTCACAACT
>OZ024743.1:215800403-215812903 GCA_964016885.1 Eledone cirrhosa
TGTATAATATAAAAGAGAAGTTGTTTCTCTCTCTGTCTGTCTGCAAAAAAATGTATGGAGAAGGAGGGTAACAGGGAGGAGAGAAATGTGGCTGATGTTGGGATAGAAATATAGTGAGAGAGAGAGAGAGAGCGTGTGAGGGATGGATAGATCATGACTTGAGAATGAAAGTGATGAGGACAGACTTAAAACAAAAATACTATAATGACAAATTTTTGTTGCTGTTATTGAGAGAGAAATATAGTAGGACAGAGGAATCGGGAGATAGATAGAGAGAGAGTACTTTGTCACCATTGAAACTAATGAGTTTGACTTGAAAACGCAAGAAATTTATGGGCAACACATTGTGGGAAAAACATGTGTGCGTTAGTCCTTCAAACTATCTACAAAATAACACATACTTTAAAAAAAGACAATATAATTTCTCTGTTACATTTATATCACTTATATGTATATATATATATAATACATATAAATGTTTGTCTGAATTTGTTTGATTGTGTGTATTTTAACGGCAGGGTAGTGACGCAATTTTACAAGTATTGGAAACAAGAATTTACCCCATATACTGACGCTTATGTTTATATGCGTTTGCGGGTGTGTATGACCATACA
Organism: Eledone cirrhosa; assembly: GCA_964016885.1. Classification (NCBI taxonomy): domain Eukaryota; kingdom Metazoa; phylum Mollusca; class Cephalopoda; order Octopoda; family Eledonidae; genus Eledone; species Eledone cirrhosa. The sequence continues at coordinate 215,801,018 of OZ024743.1, forward strand.
TTTATATGTATGAGTATATAAATATAAACGTGCAAATACAGACATGTTTTAAAAATATGAAAATATTTATAATTATATATATTAGCAGAGGCATAGTACCCGTCAGAAATAAAGGGGTTTATGATAAAGAAATTATATATTTGAATTAATAATACCTTGATTACAACATTCTTTATTGATTTTATCCTCAATTTTATCTGCCTCTACCCCTCGTTCACTCTTCATTAAACTTATGTACATCTACACTGGTATGAAATTAATTACATACTTTTCATTCCTTATTTTCCCTCAAACATGTACCGATAGAATTACGATGGGTTACTTTGTGTCTCTCCTTTCTCTTTTGATTCTCTCTTTTCCTCCCCCCTCTAGAAATATATGAGAGGGAGGGGTGTTTTAATACACGTGGCAAGGATTTACATTGAATCATGTACGAAATGCTCAAGCAAAGGAAATTGTTTATACCTTTGAAGTGATTAATCCAGGCCTAGTATTGGTCAGTCAAGCAAGCGAGAAATCACAGATAGCTCTTTTTGTTGTTGTTTTGCCGTTTCGGAGATACTTCTTTCTTCTTGGATGCTAAGACTAGAGGCTGTGGGTCCATGTACTCCACAATAATTATATTTTTCTGCCCCAAAATATAAAAAAAACACAAATCTTTTGTAAATGTTATATAGAACCAGATGTGAGAGATAGATATAGATATAGATATTGGGAGTGTTTGGTGGTAATTTATATAGAGAGGAATGTTGAGAGAGTGTATTGTATATTAGATATAGAGAGGGTGAGAGTTGTGTCGTAATGTATAGAGTGGGAGGATTGATAGTGTTAGGTATTGATAGATATAGAGAGAGGGAGAGTATGGTATTGATGGATAGAGACAGGATGAGGGAGAGAGTGTGTTATATGGTAGATATACAACGGGGGATATTTTGATGGTAATTGATACAGTGAGGGGTTGGGGAGAGTGTATTGTATAGTAGATATAGAGAGTTGTAAAGATTAAAGTTTATTTGTATAGAGAGTGGTATTGGATTTGTATTGAGAGTAGTATTGAAAGAGATTTCCGTCTAGTAGACATAGAGAGGGGGAGATTTTGGTGTAAATTGATATAGAGAGGTTGATTGGAAGAGTATTCGTGTAGTATATATAGAGAGGGGGAGAGTTTGCGTTAATTGATATAGAGATTGGGATTGGAAGAGGGATCCCTATAGTAGATGAAGAGGGGGAGATAGTTTGGAGTTAATTGTTATAGAACGGGTAATTAGGGAGTATGTTACAGTAGAGAAGAGGAGAGTTTGGTGGTAATGAATAGAGTGAGAGGATTGATAGAGATAGGTATAGATATATATAGAGAGGGGAAGAGTTTAGTTGTGATATATAGAGTGAGAGGGAATGAGAGAGAGTGTTGTATGGTAGATATAGATGGGGGATAGTGTGATGATAACTGATATAGAGAGGGGTTTGGGGAGAGTGTGTTGTGCATCAGATATAGAGATGGGGAGAGTTTGGTATTGATTGACATAGAGAGGGTGATTGGAATAGAGCACCGTGTAGTAGTTATAATGACGGTGAGAATTTGGTGGTTGTAGATATTGAGAGAGGTATAATTATAATGGGAGAGTTTCCTGTAGTAGATATACAAAGGGTGAGAGCTTAGGGGTGATTGATATACAGAGGGTGATTGGGAGAAATAATTGTACATATTTATAGATAGTGAGAGACGTGGAGTCTTTGGGGGCAAATAATAGGAGAGGTGTCAATAATGGGGGATGCTTGGGGAATCAGTAATTGTATAGTGTAAGTTCTTATAATTTCTTGTAATGTTCTTCTTTTGTCATATATAATATTTGTTTTTAATGTAAATACACTTATTACTGGATTCTCCATCTGCTGTATCAATATAAATCATAATCTATAAAGCTCAGTATGTGGTCATGCTCCTTTCTTATAGAAATCTACGATATAGAATTTCTTCAATTGAAATTTACAATTCAGTATTCGAAATAGCTTCGATTGCGTCTTGGCACAGATAATTTTTTCAATTTCACCCACAATTACGCAAAAAATAGATAAAACTCAATATTTTACGATTTTTCTCTGTCATTTAAACTGCTAAACTCTTTCCACTACCATTCAAAATCTATACAACTTCATACTTGCTGCTACTTTCTCTTTCCAAGCTTGATGGTGATACTGTCCGTTTTACTCTCTCATATCATCTGCTTTCCTCTAACTACAACCCACACATTTTGCTACTTTCTCTTTTATACAGATACATTTATTCAACAACAAGCGATAAATCTTTTTTAAAACCTCTTTTCCAAACGCATACAAACACACACTCACTTCAACAACAACAACAATCTGCCTTTTATAGATAATGATAAACAATAATATCCTCTATGAGGTCACTAAATCTGCTAGAAACAGTAGCTAACTCTCCCCCATACCACAGCCCTCCCTAATGTCTTAAATTTAGAAAACATATCTTCTATGAGGTCACTAAACCTGCTAGAAACCGCAGCTAACTCTCCCCATAGCACACCACTCCCTACTGTCTTAAATTTAGAAAACACATATCCTCTATGAGGTTACTAAACCTGCTATAAACAGCAGCTAACTCTCCCCCATATCACACCACTCCCTACTGTCTTAAATTTAGAAAACACATATCCTCTATGAGGTCACTAAACCTGCTAGAAACAACAGCTAACTCGCCCTCATATCACAACCGTCCCTACTGTCTTAAATTTAGAAAACACAGAGACAACCATGCAGAACAACTCCATCGCAGCTCTGTTATTCGGCTGGCATCGTCTACGCGCGTGTTGCGCAAGTACTGTGAAACAATAAATTTCAACACTTTTTTGAACGGAGATAATATCCATAGGCGAAACTACAATTGTCACTGCTGGCGCAGCTCCTGCTTCCGGGTCTGCAATTCATCCACCCAGTGCCTGGCAGACAAAAAAGTGCTGCCATAAAATGGGTGGTGCAACCTAACTTTGGTAAGTTAATGACCCCGAGCAACGCCGCGCTTTAATGCTAGTCAATTATAAGAACATTTCGATGGAGATAAATTGGCGAAAGTTGATAAGCGTGTGGGTGGGGGGAAATCTGACAAATAAGTGACCGGCGGGTGGGGACGATTATTCAAGAATGAAAGCTCAATACAGAAGTAGACTTTAAATGTTCATTTATTATGACTAAACCTTGTTACACCGGAGTCACACCTGCGTACTCACCAGACACTATTGGTGAACATGTGGGTGCGCAGGGGAAACTTTAGAGTAACAAAGTTCACCCATAGCCATAATGAATATATATATATATATATATAAAAGAATAGAGGTGTAACGCACGAGTTATATATTGGTAAAAGGAAAAGAAAATGCTGACAAATTGTTCCCAGTGAAAAATAGTTTAATTAGTAATAAGTAAAAATGAGTAATAGTATTGGTTATTAATCAGTTTGGTTTTAAGTTTTACCGGTTGCGCATTTCTAATCCTTTTCAAAAATAATTTTGAGATAGAGCGCCCGTGAAGTTTGCTCTAATCTGATTAGTTTGGGAAATTCTACCTATTTTATGTTAAAAAAAGAGGCTCCAGATGTATGAAAACATTATTGTGGTCAAAACAATTTTGATTGGTCGGTAGAGGTCATGTGAGTATTAAAAATTGATTTGCGCCAAATGTAGGTTTGTCTCGGATGATTGAGAAGTCACTGAAAAATAAGTCTTTCAAGACAAATATGCGCGTGTGTGTGTGTGTGTGTGTGTGTGTAGTAGTAGTAGTAGTAAAGAGGTTCGTTGTTGTGATAATGGTCAGCAGGGATGTGTGTGCGAACCGCAGCCTGTTGACAGTTCAAATGCCTATTAAGACGTGTGTGTGTGTGTGTGTGTGTGTGTGTGTGTGTGTGTGTGTGTGTGTGTGTGTGTGTGTATGTGTGTGTGTGTGTGTGTGTGTGTGTGTGTGTGTGTGTGTGTAGCAGAGTAATTCGTGGTAGAGGGATGGTCAGTAGGAATGTGTCTGTACGTGTGTGGGGGATATTTTAACATGTTAAATGATATTTTTCAGCTCTTGTCTTATACGGAGAATTGTGTGCGTGTGTGTGTATATATATATGTCTCTTTGTATGTTAATGTACGCGTGGGTATGTGTGTGTGTATATATGTGTGTGTGTATATGTGTGTGTGTGAGAATGTGTGTGTGTGTGGGTGGACCAGTATTTTTGTGATACTGGTAAAAATGGTGTACATTATTCGATATTTTCAGTAAAAACGATTCTCTCAATAGAACATCAAAAACCTTAATAATAATAGGTGTGAAATGATATATAATATTGGCATAATACCAAGGTGTGTGTGAGAGTCCAGATTGTACGTACTGCAATGGGAATTCATTAGGCCTTGCCGTATTGGAATACTTGTGTACAAATATGTATGTGCCCATTAGTGTGCAATGCATGTGTGCGTTTACGTATTTGTGTGTGTCGGCACGTTTATATCTATAGACATCAAAAGGTATGTACATTTGTGTATATTTGTGTTGCACCATAGAACATGTATATTTACGTATGTCATTCTGTTTATATGTGTATAGAGATGTAAGCTGATGTAGGTATGTTTGTTGACGTGTGTATATTGTGGATTCGTCTTAGGGAGAAGTGTTTAGATGGGGTCCGTATTTGTTAATAAAGTGAGATTCCTTGCTGATGCGCTGGGTGTGGGTGGCATTATCTTTAAATTTGTAGAGGGGAAACATTCTGAAGTTGGGATGATTTGGGGCTGCACAAGTATCAATGTGTTCACTCAGTGGTATTTTCCTGTATTCCCGTATTTTAATTTGGGATCTACGGACAGTCATGCGTTGGCGGAGGCTGGTTTTGGTCTGGCCTATGTATTGTTCTCGACAACCTGAGCAAGTTAATACATATATTAGATTTTCTGATGCGCATGTGAAATTGTGTTTTACTATAAAATGTTGTCCTTCTCTGAAATAGAATTCCGAACCCTCTATTATGTTGATGCATATCCCACAGTTGGGTCTATCGAATTTTTTTACTGTGGGTTTCGTTGTTGTGGTTGGCAGTACTTTGGCATGTGTTAGGATGTTATTCATTGACTTATATTGTCTTTTGCTCTTTATGATATCGTGTGTTCGTAGGATTTGGTTCATTCTATGGTCCTTTTTCAACACAGGGATGTTCTGGAGAATGGTGTCAAAGGCTTCATTGTTGAGGGGGTTGTGTGTGGAGATGTATGGAAGAGCTTTTAATTTCAGTTGATTTACTTTAGGGTGTCTAAGGTCCTGGGTACTGAGTTTTAGGGCACGTTGGATTCCATTGCCAATTAGTGATGCAGGGTAGTCCCTGCCTATGAGTGTGTCATTTAGTTCTTGCAGCTGTAAGTAGCAGGTGTTTTTATTGGAGACTATAGTACATATTCTCTTGGCTAAGTTGTAGGGAATATTTCCTTTTACCAATATATATATATATATATATATATACATATATATATATATATATTGGAATTGGTGCTCTGAAATAGCGATATATATATATATATTTATATATATACAGGAGATGAATACATTGGGTATAATAGCAGTTTTTTTAGCAAAAGAAATGTCACAGAGCATAATTCTTTTAAAATTATATATTAACAGGGGCCTTGAAATGCCTCCTCCAATAATTATATTTTCTCGCGAAACTACCAAAACACACATCTCTTTGGTTATGTGCTACAAATTACGTACATCTTATTTTTCTCACATATCGAAATTTTCTGACCATTTTAGAGTGCAAAGAGATAAACTAATCACTCCCACTAAATTGTCTAAACCTGCCCCCCGTTCCTTTCAGAAATGCTGCCACTGGTCCTGAAGACGAATATAATCTAAAATATCATAGGTTTTACGCGTATGAACTTCGGCTAAGGAAACTCAGTTGCATTAGTGCAAAAGCTGTTGATCAATGAGTGGAAGTAATGATCTTAAATAGTGTGACCGACTGGCAACTGGGGCTGCACATTTAATCATATACGAATGTTCTTATATAAATTAATATGTTGTAGTCTCGCTATGAAATTTTAGAAACGTTGATTAACTTACCACTGGACTTTAGCACACAAGAAATGAAGTAACCAATGTGTGCACCATGATGTAAGATTAAATGTCAGGTTCTGGTACTCAGAACATTCCATAGACTATACATTAAAACATTTCCATTAAATGCTTATCCCACATTGGCTGTATTTTTTTAAGATTATAACCCTCTTAATAATTGCTTGTATTTGCCTATTTTTCTCCAAGACGTCATACCTTGACATATGTTTGAATACCAAGTAGAGCGATCCGAGTTGATACTTTCCCGGTTAGATTCCAATGTATCCTCGAACTGTTTCTTTGATTTACTCTGTTTCCATTTTCCTTAAACATGTTCCGCATAAAACAGTTCCTTATGAATACGCTTATCAGCCATGCGGAGAGCATATGTAGAAAACCACAGATGCTTTTTAAAAATTGTTACCTTGATGGAACATATACTTGATGCAGCTAGAACCTCTGCGTTGGGAGTGAATAAATGCCATTTTATTTCTAGAATATGGCGTAAGTATGTTTGATGCAATCGGTCCTTGAATATCAAGTGATATTTGTAGAACGTCTAAGTTTCAGAAGGATATATGAATAGAAATGTTTTTGTTTTATTATTCACATATGAAACCCGAAACTCGAAAAGAAAAAAGGATATTTCTCCCTTTTGAATCCTTAAATACATTTCTAAATTCAATTTTCCATCTTTGTTCACTGCACTCCAAATGTATATAAAGGATTACACAACCTTTTACATATTTCTTATTTTGGTGCACAACCCGATCAAGTGGATGTTGACACAAAACTACAGTTTCCTTTAAATTTATAAGTAAGCCAAAGATTTCACAAGCCGGCATGGTAGGAGCGTACACACTTAACATTGGGAGGTATCCGACTTTTTTCAGATCTAGACAAGATAAAATACGTTCTAAGGAAGAACTGGGTTATTTTCCAAAAGATGAGATGGGGGTTTTTCTAACAGCCAAGCCAAGACTTAAGTATAACATTTGACCTGATACAACTTTTCACAAGTAGGTGTAACCAAGCTGACTTTCATGAAGTTGACTATATCTATGCAGGCTTGTTTCAGAGAGAGATACTATATCTGATGAATATCTTTTCAAAAGAGTTTGTCTCTCTGGTCTAAGAATAAAATTGTCTCCCGATAGAGTCCGATCATTCCAAAAAACAATTCACATATTTTGCGTAACCTTTCTTGTGTTGTCGATGGACAACAGTTGTGGGATAAAGGACGGACCCAGCCAGGAATTCGCCGGATAACTTTACTCGTGGAGAAACATTATTCATCTAGTTTTAACGATTCTCAAAATGATGTAGCGTTTTATCTCCTAGGTACAATAGAAGTAATAAACAAAATTAAACACGATTCAGCAATGAGACCCGATATATTCCCACTAGAGTTCTGCAAAAATCTCAACATGCGATTTCGGTGAACTCTGGACAATTTCTATTTCAGTCTCAATTTTCAAAACTGAAACCAGCAAATACTAAAGAATTACCGACCACTAAAGAATTACCGAGCAATTAGCTTAAGGAGAGTAAGGAGAGCAAGGAGTTCAAATAGAGCAAGGAGAGTAAGGCGAGAAAGAAGAGCCAGCAGAGTAAGGTGATTAAGGAGAGCAAGGAGATTAAGGAGAGTAAGGAGAGCAAGGAGAGTAAGGAGAGCAAGGATGGAAAGGAGAGCTAGGAGAGTAAGGAGTATAAGGAGAGAGAGGGGAGAATGGAGAACAATGCATGTGATGAGTTTGATGAGATAAAGGCGATAGCACGGATCGTCAAGTGAGAGAGTAGGATAATGAGAGTTAGAGCTAGGAGGGAAAGGAGAGCAATTAGGGTAAGGAGAGTAAGGAGAGCAACGAGATCATAGATAAGATGTAGGTAAGGAGAGCAAGGAGGAAAGTGGGGTAACAGCTAGGAGAGTAAAGAAGGCAATATCAGTAAGGGGTGTAAGGAGAGTAAGGAGAGAAAGGAGATTAAGGACAGTCAGGCGGGTAGGGAGGTGAGGATGGTAAAAACAGGTGGCTAAGGAGAGAAATGGGAGTATGGAGTGTGAGCAGATTAAGGTGAGCAATGAGAGCAAGGAACGTAAGGAGTGCATGTAGGTTAAGAGAGCAAGGAGGGTAATGAAGGTAAGGAGAGCAGGCAGGGTAAGGAGAACAAAGAGGATAAGGAGAGCAATGCGGTTGAGGGTTGTGAGGAGAGAAAGGCAAAGAAGGAGAGCAAGAAGGGCATGAAGAATAAGGAGGGTAAATGATGCAAGGAAACCAAGAAGAGTAAAGAATGAATGATGGGGATATTAGGAGGTTAGAAAATAATTTTGTATGGTCTTGAATTTGTTTAAACTGTCCTTATTTTTCTCATCTTTATTCATCGGAGGTACAACGTTTCAGCTCACAGAGCTGGGAATGCACTCGTTGTGCTGCCAGTTGCTATACACGACTACGAGGAGATCTGAGAAGTCTGGAATATCTAGATAGAATTCATAGAGCAGGAGAGCAAGATGAGTAAGACCGGTTAGTAGATTAGGGCAACTTGATTTCTCCGAACTATGTTAACTCCTGAAAACAACTCAGCGTCAATAAGTGGACTGACTCCTCCGATTTAAAAGGATTTGTTAGTTGTGGAAGACACCATCCTTTCATCAGCATAATGCGAAGTTCATGTAAAATATTTAAGTAGAAATAATCCTTTCGAAAATATATTCCTACATCTCTATATATATAAAACAGAGGATGTCTATCTCTCCGTGTAAATCAACAAAACTGGAGAAGTACCTGACCGATTTCTTTCAAACGTTACACATGCGTTACTTATAATTTCGTGAAGTGCAATGGGCTACATTTTAACTTTTTTCTGCCTTGAAAACCGCATTTTTTAGGCATAACTTAAAGATAATCCTGCCTATTTCCACGAAATTTCCAGCACACATTAGTTACTCCCATCCCATTGCTGTGGGGTAAAAAAGATTCCGATTCCATTAATGGTTTCTAAGAAATTTACGAATTAGTATTGGGCATTACATGCCATTTTCATTTTCAATGTAAACGCTACTTAAACATCGTAAGTAGTGTATAATATTTCGTTAAAAATTTGGTTTATTTAACAGAGGACGCAACAATTACTTAATGTTAAGCAGAACCATTTTTGGAGGATTGAGTAAATGAGGAGGACCTTAACATTTTTGTCGGCGCCCTGTTGACGCTTCGTGCTTTCATCATCCGCAAATGCGGTCCTTGTGTATGTTGCCGTGTTATTGACACCGTAAAGCTCACGTCTGTGCTACTTCTACTAAGACACATTTTGTTGCACCTACACCGCAGTAGCCGAACAGCAGTTATGTTAATTCCGCGGTGACCCCTTTTGTTGCACCTTTGTTGCTGTGTAAACGCAGTGCAACCAGTACCTTCCAGTGTCTGTGCTAATTGCACTATGACCCCCTTCTGCTGCAGCTGCGTTGCCACGCTGATTTAGTCATCTCAATATTCATATTTAAACGTCCATCCATTGAAATTGTTGATGGTGACCCCAATAGTAATTCCGAAGCGTTCGGCATCCGATATGATAGTACGGTCTATATCAGATTGGGTAGATTTACGAAGAGGCTATGGTCTCCTGTGGAGAAGGCCCAACTGTGCGGTTGGATGTCTTACTCAAGCTTTGCAGGATTTACTCTGTACAGTATGCATGAGGGTGCAATAGACATGACTGATGATGTCTGTCCGCGGACTGGGTGCGAATCTATAAAACTCGAAAAGTACCTAACCGATTTTCTCCAAATGGAAGAAAAGTCATACTCTAAGATTTAGTACGCTTAAAGAGTATCCAGCTGATTTTGTTCAGTCTTTGCACATGCATGCGGATGTTTCATGATTCAGGCCTGCTGTTGTTCTACGTTTCCAGTAGATGAACAATCATTCCCCGAGAATAAGAGAATTCAAAAAATACACAGCTATATTCCTCAATCTTTGCATATGCGTGTTGCTATTTCACGTGTCCTACCCCGTGCAACGCCGGGTCCTGCTGACAGTATATTATAATACTGTTATTGGATCAGAGCTAACAAGTGACAAAAGAACCTTAGCAACATTGCTAGGGTTTTACATTAGAGGGTGTTAAATATCAGGTATATACATTTCTATATTTCCATGAAAACACAGGTACATACGCACATACGTGCACTTATACAGGAGAATAACATACTTATCTATATACATTTTGAAGATAGCGAAAGACGAAGAGAATGTCATATAGTTATAAATAGAAGGAGAGAGATTGATCAATAATATTAAACTGAAAGTAGCAATTTTCATATTCATAAACTCAAAGCCGTCGAAACAGCTTGAGCTCTGCCGTCGGGTCATATATTTTCCTGGCTATTTCTGGACAGCTATTTCTAGTCCAGAAATAGCCGTCGAAACTGCTTGATCTCTGCCGTCATTTTCATACATTTTCCTATCGCCCACTCTACTATCCTAAGTATTGAGTACTCTGGTGCGTTATGATCCATCTGGTTCCTTACCACAATTCCTTCGTTATATATATATATATATACACACACTCATACTGACATGTGTGTATGTGTATCTAGTGTGTTAATGTATGATTTCAGAGTTAAAATACATCACATTTTCAAACAAATATAAAAACGGAAACACATGCATGCCCATCACATGCATAGAGACATACATGCCAAGGCCTTTGCAGAGCGCATGACGTGCCTGTACTCACTCCGTGCGCAGATGGAGTGATACGCAAACAGAAACAGACATAGCTTCATATAGAGATATGGTGAAAATTAGATCGATAGTTGTGTGTAAGTTTATGTGTTTGAATCATATTTATGAATGTATATATAAATGTATATACTATATATACCTGTGTGTGTCTGTGTGTGGGTGTATGTTTGTGTGTGTGTGTGATTTATATTTATGAATGTATATATACAAATGTATAGTATATATATATATATATATATATATATATATATATATACATATATATTTATGTGTGTGTGCTTGTCTGTGTGTGTGAGTATGTGAGTGGGTGTATATGTGTGTGCGTGTGTGTGTATGTATGGGTCTGTTTGTGCGTGTGTGTATTCTGTATAGAGTTATTGAGAGTTACGCATATATAGCCATATATACATATTTATATATGTCGCCATAATATATATTGTCATGTGTTTGATGATCTACAACTTAAAAGCTTTGATCTAAGACCCTACTTCAGCTTCAATCAAATAATCGATATTCTCTCCCGGGCACAAAAGAAACATATAGTGCAGAAGGTAGGTGGAATGTATTCGATTGGTCTTTGAGCACGGTAATTAGCTGCTACCAAAATCTTTCTGTTTATGCATTCTCACATCTACTGAAAATATACTGCTGCCTTATAGAAAATCCATTTCAAACATATATATTATGAATACTTGCTAAATCTACCATTCACGTTCACCATTTTGTTTTTGGTTCTTTTGTTTTTGATTTTTCGAGTCTCTCATTACCTACAAACCTGGCATTTTTTTTAATCATAGCTACATTTTGAACTTACTGTAGGTTTACTTAGAAACACACACTTGTTGACAAACGCACACCTTAACTTGTAGAAACTCTCATATATATATATATGAGAGTTTGAGAATGAGAGATTGCATACGTGTATATTAATATTTCCTTTGATGCATAACCGGTTTATGCGTCTACGTACATTTCCATCAATATTATACCTCATTATCACATGTTTAGTAATTATCCAGTATTTGGAAGACAT
>OZ024743.1:215825403-215847903 GCA_964016885.1 Eledone cirrhosa
TATTAGCTATAGTTTAAGTAATTAAAGTTTATAAACGTTAATATTTCGTTACAAATGTTTACAAAAAGGAATGAAAATGTGTTACTATCATATACATAACGATATCTAAAAAACTGACTTAAGCAGAATTAAGGTAGGCTAATAGGGACAGAAATGAAGAAATATATGGAGGATGCAAAGGGGCATAAAATATAGTCGATATACTATATTACATAATAGAAAGGAACGTAAAAGAGGGGGGGGGGGGGGTTAAATATCATCATAGTCAATTTGGAGGGTTAAATATAATCATAGTCAATATGTGCGCATGGGAGGAATGGGGGGTATCCAAAGAAGAATCCGAATAAAAATAAAAATAAAAATAAAAATAAAAATAAAAATAAAAATAAGAATAAAATAAAATAAATAGCCTAAAATATATAATCTTATATACATTCATAAGGTGTAATAGTGATAATTTAATGCGTAAGAAGATAGATATGGTACAGTAGCCAAAATATTATGAGAGCTAGAATGAAGAGTCATCAAAAACCAATGATAATAATGATGATAATAATAATGTTGGCAAACAAAAGAACCTAAACTAAAAAATAAATAATGGAATATATCAGCTAATGGGTACAATTTGTACTACTAGAACGTTTAGGTTTATAATAAAAGTATGAATTAGAAATAGCGTGGGGGCAAGAAGAGAATATCTCAGACTTTCTATTAAGTAAGGATGCGCTAGAGAAAATTATAGAGTGTGTCTCGAGGATACAGAGATTACAAAACTTAGTATGTGTAGAAAGGTGGTTAGAGCGTGCTACTAAACGCCAGTTAAGGCTATATGGTATATTAGCTCCCTTAAGATCCCAGATATAATGTGCTAAAGAAGTAGAATGCTTAAACTTAACATGTTTGAAATTAGAGATATGAGAGTTAAACCTAGTCTTAAAATTGTTAGATGTAGAGCCTATATAAGTTCTATTAGAGGAATTAGTTATAACTTCGCAAGCATAGACAATGTTCTTAGAAAGGCAGTTACCGTTTAAAGGGCAGTTAGCACTCACTCTACAATTGCACTTCCGGGTGTTATTGGTTGGCTCAAGTGGTGATGCATTACACGTAGGATTGCTATTAGATAAGGACTGTTCTGGTGGTAATGCATTGCCAGATCTGTTCAGACTAGTAGTATGTAGAGAGGAGAATCCATCCCTAATTTTCCTATTGTTAGTGCTAGCTAAATGAGAACTAATATTAGGGGTGGTAGAGAATGAAATTTTAATAACATTTTTATTAAAAAATACTATGGTATTTATGAGAAGGGGGGAAATTTTTCTCTAAGATAGAGAAGAAAGACATAAGGATATTAGTTGATACTTCCTGATTATATGGCGGGTTAAAATAAGTATTTAATCGCCTTCTATTTTTATTCTTACCGACTCTACCATTATCAAATATCCCACCATCAAGACTAGGGTTACTACAAGGATTAGTTAAAGCCGCATTCATAGAATCAGCCAACATTTCATTAAGTCTATTACAGTTTCTACCTCCAGTAGATCTGCTGCTGTCCGGAATCCCATCATAAGGATTAGGGCCAATGATAGGATCAGTAGGAGCAACATTATTAGAATAAGATCCAGCAGAATTATCACCAATGTGTGAGCGCTCAGGGGGTTCAACTTGTTTCCTAGAGGTATTATATTCACTATTACGAGTCCGGTGGGTTAACTTATGGATGGGTTCAAATACACCTACGGTTACTATGTTTGCTACTCCCATTCATGGCCATGTTATGTGATATTATGTTATTATTATTAAAAGTAAACGGAGACTTTCTAAGGTTACTATTATTATAGTGTATTTTACTAGAGTAACCTGAATTTGCTAGGGCATTATTATAGTACTCCGCATGTTCATTAAATGTTCCTACGTCCTTAGAGATGTATATATAAATATAAATATATGTATACATAAATATAAATATATGTATATTTATATATGTATATATAAATATAAATATATGTATATATATATATAATAATAATAATAAAATATGGAGAGGCATCACATGAGTTAGGATATACGTATATATATATATGAAAACAGGGAAAAAAGACGATTATTAGGAAGAACAATTTTTTTTGTTTCCTTTTTATTTTTTTTTTCTGGGTTATAAAATGATTAAAACAAAATATTTTACTTTGTGTGAAGTGTTAACGTATTAGGTGATTTATTTATTAATTAACAATGGCATTTATTTATTTATTTATATATTTATTAATTGTCTATTACCGGTTTCAGCATTTTTATGCATTATCAAATGATAATAATATGTATTGGTGTAAAATGCTGGTGTTGAACATGTTAACGAAATGGTGCAGAAAGAATAATGTTATTTACACATAAGGTTCATGAAGTGAAAAGAAAAAAAGAAAAAAAGAGGCGTTATAATAGGGCAATATGAAAGAAAAAATAATATTATTTACAGGCATAGTTCTTGAAGATAAGCAGATCAACATATGTTAATATAGCAAGAGTGCTTAGTTGATCCATGATAGAGGCAAATGGTAGTCTGGGGTTTGATATGATTTTCCTTTTTAGAGAGTTAATATGATGGTGGAGGTAATTCAGGGTGGGAGAGAAATGATGGCTGGTATTTAATTTCTATAAGAAAAAGTATTAGGTAGGGTGTTGGGGAGGTAACTCTTTAGAGAGTCATAGGTCCGAAGTTTAGTGCATTAAGTAGAGGTTGTAATTTTGTTGATGAAATACGTTTCCTTATTGGTACGATGGATGAAAGTAGCGTTGTCTATGAATTTGTAAATGGGGAACATTTTAAAGATTGGATGTAGGTTGGGTGCACAATTGGCGATATCTTCAATAAACGCAATCTTTCTGTATTCCTGTATTTTGATTTGTGATTTATGGACGGTCATACCTTGTCGGCGGCTGTTTTTTGTCTGTCCTATGTAGTGCTCTTGACAACCTGAGCAGCTCAAAACATAGATTAGGTTTTCAGATGCTTATGGAAAATTGTGTTTAACTGTGAAATGTTGTCCTTGTTTAGAATTGAAGCTTCTATTAGATTAATGCATATGTCACAGTTGGGCCATCCGCATTTTTTACTGTAGATTTCATTGTGAGGGTTGATTGGATTTTGCCTTGTGTGAGGATGTTTTTTATGGAATTAGGTTGTCTTTTGCTCTTTATGTTGTTGTGTGTTTGGAGGATTTTGTTCATTCTTGGGTCTCTTTTAATAAAGGAATGTTCTGGAGGATGGTGTCTAATGCCTCATTGTTGAGGGCGTTGAGTGTGGAGATGTATGGTAGAGTTTTCTGTTGCAGCTCATTCCTGTGTTTGGGGTGTCTGAGTTCCTGGATTTTGAGTTTTAGGGCACGTTGGAATTCATTGTTGATTAGGGATGGTGGGTAGTTTCAGCTGATAAGTGTGTTTTTTTAATTCTTCTAGTCGTGTGTAGCATGTGTATTTATCTGAAACTATTGTGCAAATCTTTCTGGCTTGGTATGTCGGGGGTGGCACGAGTTGAATGGAAGGTATTATTCGGAGTCTGTGGGTTTGTAGTATATGTCTGTTTCTATTTTGTTGTTTGTTTTCTTGATGAGGATGTCGAGGAAAGGGAGTTGTACATGGCTGTAATCCATTGTGAATTGTAAGTTTGTGTTGAGTCCATTTAGAAGGGTTTAAACTCAATCAGTCTATCTATGATTTCATGCCAGATAATGAAGCAGTCGTCCAGATATCTCTTCCAGTTCTTTTCTATGAGTTGGTAGAAGTGGTTACAGTATTTGTCTAGAACTTTGCGTGACATTTCACAGTTAAACACAACTTTACATGTGCATCTTAAAACCTAATCTATGTTTCGACCTGCTCAGGTTGTCAAGAGCACTACATAGGAGAGACAAAAACGGCCTCCGACAACGTATGACCGTCCATAAATTACAAATAAAAATAGAGGAATATAGAACGATTGAGTTTAATAAACATATCGCCAATTGTGCACCCAACCAACATCCAAACTTTAAAATGTTCCCCATTTACAAATTCATAGACAACGCTATTTCATCCATCGTACCAATAAGGAAACGTATTTCATCAAAACATTCCAACCTCTACTTAATGCACTAAACTTCGGACCTATGTCTCTCTAAAAAGTTAGCTCCCTAACACCCTACCTAATTATTTTTCTTATATAAATTAAATACCAATCATCATTTCTCTCCCACCCTCCATCATGGATAAACTATGCACTGTTGCTATATTATCACATTTTGATCTGCTTATCTTCAAGAACTATGCCAATTATCCCCTATTATGTCCCACATTACGCCCCTTTTTTTTATTTTTTCTCTTCAATTCATGAACCTTGTTTGTAAATAACATTATTCTTTCTGCACCATTTCGTGAACAATGTTCAACACCAGCATTTTACACCAATACATATTATTCTCATTTGATAATGCACAAAAATGCTGAAACCGTTAATAGACAATTATTAAATATATAAATAAATAAATAAATGGCATTGTTAATTAATAAATAAATCTACTAATACTTTAACATTTCACACAAAGTAAAATATTTTGATTTAATTTGTTTCTAGTCCAAAATAAAGAGAAAACAATAAAAAGGAAAAAAAAATTTGTTCTTGCTAATAATCGTCTTTTTCTCCTTGTGTTCATATATATATATATATATATATATATATATATATATATATATAGGTGTGTGTGTGCAGTTGTTTTAAATCTACTATAGTTGATTGTTAATGTTTAACTTTTCAGTCCAGTGACTGAACACAGAGTAAATAGGCTTAAATACTCCGTGTTAGTTATACCCATCTAATCAAGAAGTGTTAACTCACGGACTGTTATACGACTTAGTATTGTATATTAGTAAATACAAATATATGGTTATGTGCCTCTATAGTTTAGTTTATTGAATAGCGTTCTTTATTTCAACTTCAGATCCGTTACAGATTACATAAATCTAATATCAGACAGCAGTTAATAATGTATTTGATATGCACACTATAGGACATGAGATGCTGATTGTAAAGAACACAGTCAGAATATGGAATGTACATGTAGTGTATATTTTATTTTCTCTCGGCTTGGTACTTGGGATTTTTGAAATCGCTCTAGTTTCATCAGCAGTCAAGTCTTTCAGATATGAACATTGATAGTTGGGGTTATTTATCATCCTGTTTTTCTTTACCATTCCACATTTCCCTCACTCTTAATAACACAATTATGTTTTGCATTTTGTAAATTTATTTTGCGATGTTTCAATTATTTGAAAGTTATTGCATTAGTTATATTTAGCAATGTTGCTTATCCAGATATAACGAAAGGGTTAACTTTACCTGAATTTATTCCGTATTTTGCGCAATCTTGGCGTTATCATGATATAAAAAGTATGTGGTGTTAATGTATTAAGTTGTGTATGCTGTGGTCAGAAATATTGGTTAATTCATTGAATTACTTATGATTCTACATCTACATTCCGTATGCCGTCCCCGTTCTTGAAAACAATATCACATGATACGCAGTCTGCATAATCCCATAATATGCATATTTTCTCTAATTGTGTGCCGGCACATTTAGAGTTTAATATTATCTCTTTATTTACAATTGTTTCAGTTGATCTGGAAGAAAATATAAATAAATCTCATTTATAGCATGTTATGATTCAATTTCCTCGTGACACTAAGACAAGAGTGGCTGTTCCATATCAATTTATAGAAAAAATCGAATATTCAACAACACACAAAAAATGCCATAAATATTATTCAATGAAAAATAATCAAGAATCTTAAGAGCATTGTTATCCTTGTAAGAATACGTCTTTATTAGCTTCTTGAAAATAAATAATTACAATAAGAGAATATCTGATATTGATAAATTGGTAGAAGAATCATTCACTAGTCTAAAGTTAAAATGCTAAGAACAATAGAAATATTGTCACATGATCATATCTTAAATAGGTCAAATTAGAAAATAGACAAGATAAGGCTGCATAAAATCAATAGTCCAACATTTTAAATAAATAGAACACAATAATAAAATAAAATCATTTCAATATGTATTTCAACATACCGAGTTAATATCAAAAGAGTAATAGGACATAATTCTATTACATCGAAATTGAGTTCAAAATATATTATGAATGATCATCTTTTAAATGTTAAGAAATATGGACATGATACACAATGGCTTGGGAGGAGGTTCAATAAAAATAAGTCATAAACCAGAAAAAAAAAACTGTAATTTATTCTTGTGTCGTTTTCCTTCAATGAGACACAGACGTAATTGAATTTTTATGAAATTTGCTTCGGAATAGCATATATTTTAAATTCAATGTCATAAATCATAGCTCAGTATTTCCCCCTATTATTAAAGTATTTGGAAAATATTTGGCTAGCTTACACAAAATGATTTCCGTGAATTGTAATTAGGTTATTTCATGTAAAATGACAACAAAATTCAAATTGCATCATTTAGAGTATAACAGAAAAATGGGAACGCACTTTCAGGTAATTGAGACATATGTCCGTAAATGTATCAAATACCCAAGAAAACATGTTTGCATAAAAGATAAATAAAAGCACTGACTGATGTAACTTGGGATCAGGTGAATACATATATCACCATATATATGCAAAGTATTGAAAGATAATTGACATTCCATAGGGTGAAATAGAATACAAAACATTTGTTATGGAAATACCACATAATCTTACATAGCTCCAAATAAAAACGATGTTGTATATAATTTCTGGAAATTCCGTCGTTTAAATTCACAGGTAAGTCTTTTAAATCGTATTATTGTATGTACCATGTATATAAATTCCAAAGTTAACAGGGTCTGGTGGGAAATATAGGAGATACACATTGACTGCAAATAGTTAAATACTACTTTGTAAGTACACCAATATTGCGGTGACAGTTATTAGATAACATTTATTTCTAGATATTATATGTCAATTTAGTCAGCGATATAAAGAACTCGAAACCCCATCATATTGTCGTATTATTTCTGACAAAATATTCGTTTAAGATAAACGAGTACTTTCAAAGGGCAACAGGGAGCGTCAAGCTTTCTATTTATTTTCTATTTGTTAAACATGGTGGCTTTAATATGTGAACCACAATGGTAATGGAGTCTATTATAATACAAAAGAGGTGGCAATAAAGAGCTAACTAGTTTTCCTTGCTCACATAATTATGCATCATAAAATAATCATGATGTAATAGTACTTTTCCGTCAATTTAAATAGTCGTGGAGTTCACGATTAGGAAGAGATTAGCATTTAGTTATTTAAAAACACACACACACACACACACACACACACACACACACACACACACATATATATATATATATATATATATTGGGGGGGGGGGCGCGTGTGTGTGTGTGTGGTATATGTCTGTGAGTAAGAATGTTTTGAATTTCCAATATTTAGGAGGAAAGGAATATTCTTTATATGAATCTAAATATATGATAAATATAAACATCAACAAATTTATGATTTTATTCGGAACTGATATATGTCAGACATTTAGTTCTTTATTCCAATACTTCAGAAATAATAATCATTTCTGTAGTAATATATACCGGTAGTCATGTAAAGAGAATTCATACACTCACCTCCCAACGAAAAAATAAAGTGAATTAATTCTGTTTCAGGCTTCACATATCAATAGGGAGGAACATATGAAAATAATGTAAGATAGGTTATAATAAATAAATAAAGATAAATTTCTTTATTTAATAATTGTTTCTACTTTAGGCACAAGGCCAGCATTAACCAGTACATTACTGGTACTTTGATTTTATCGACCCCGTAAGGATAAAAGGCAAAGTTAACCTCGGCGGGATTTGAACTCAGAGTGTAAAGAGACGTAACTATGCTAGAAAGCATGGCGTCGAACCCTCTACCGATACTGCCAATGAACAGGTCTCCAATCTGAGACATCAAGATAATCAAAAATTTATGAATCTCAATGCTATGTATAGAGAACCCGAAAGTATTAAGCCATATTCCCATAACTCTGATATATATATATATATATATATATATACATTGTTTAGCTCTGGTTTTTAACTATTGAACACTTTGCCAGTATCATTTCTGATTTTTTGTGTTTCGCTTCGCTTTTCATGCCCGCCGAAAATGCGATTCTCGCTGAATCTTTATTTGTATATAAATATATATAACAAAGGAATTGTGATAAGGAACCAGATGGACCATAACGCACCAGAGTACTCAATACTTAGGGTAGTAGAGTGGGAAATAGGAAAAAGTATGACCTCTTACTTTTTCCTATATATATATATATGTGTGTGTGCGTGTATGTATGTATGTATGTATGTATGTATGTATGTATGTAAGTATGTAAGTATGTATGTATATATGTGTGTGTATGTGTGTTTGTTTGTGTATGTATGTGTGTATCTCTATTTATATATATATATACATATATATATATATTACATATATATATATATATATATATATATATATATATATATATATATATATATATATTACATATATATATATATATAATGGAGAGAGAGAGATTGAAATAGAGAGAAATAGAGAGATAAGGAGATATAGTGAGATAGTACCTAAATACAATAAGACCTATTTTCATTATACTGAGATATCTTGCAAACAACATTAAATTTATTGCCGTGTCGTAGCCGGAAACAGATGAAAGAGTTGAAGTACTAATAAGTTTTAAGAGTCGTGAAATTATATCATATCACAGAGTGCCTCAGGAATCATGCAGCTTAGATTAGGGAGAAACTAGAACTGTGGTATGAAACTGAGTGCAACAAATAATAAGAATACAATACCGTAGCAGCGCAATAGGTGAACTCTAGTAGGTAAACAGTAGAATGTGTAGCTAAATAATGTCTATTAAAATACTTGACATGAGTTTGCCCATCGATATTAACTTTCAGTAGAATTAACTATCTGCTGAAAAAATTTAACAATTACTACAAGTTCATCACCATCATCATCCTCCTCATCATCATCATCATTATCATCATCATCATTATCATCTTCATCATCATCATCGTTGTCATTATCATCAACCACGTCGTCGTCATAATTACAATCACCATTATCATCACCACTATTCTGCGTGATACACAAGACTACACAATTGTGACAATTCAAGTGATAGCATAAATTAGAGAATGAAAGAAGAACGCTTCATAATATATGAAAACTTCTAGTGATATTGCAGTTATATTGTCCCCGAGGATGCTGTACGCATACGATACCACAGGCTACACTAATTCTATGTGAGACATGTTAAATAATATAAGTAATATAATTAGGAACGAAGACTAATTTTGTATGGTCGGCTAGAATATTGATTTTTAACATTAATATCTTGCGTTAGTTGGCTAACATATTGAGAAGTGTTTAATAACCAATGTCAGTGGCAATTAATTCTAGCTGATATTCATTAGCAAATGGTATTACGTGTAGTAATTCGCTCTTAAATTCATTAAGATACAGTAATACTAATGGTAATTCGCTCCTAAATTCATAATTCAATAGTATGTGTGTCAAACTGAACTCCGGTTTCAATGGTAAACATTTTCTACAACTAAAAGTATACCTGGAGCAGGAGAATAGGCAGAATCATGACAAGTAGCAACAAAAAATACTTTTGCATTACATCGGGCACGGTTTTTCGGTGAGCCTATTTTCAACATTCATCAAATCCACGATGATAAATTACAAATCCAATACTATGACCGTTCCTCATTTTCCCTTACTTTCATTCCCTCTTTCTGGAAAAGTCTGATGTGTTCCGATCTGTAAAGTGATAGAATCTGCTATGTTTAAAATGAGCAAACACACCGTGTATCAGGACGTTACCCAGTGAATAAATCAGGAGTAAACGACCTAAAGAATATCTTATGGTCTAGAAACTAATAATATAAATCTAACTGCGAAGCATTTTTGTGATAACAACAACACCACCAACAACAACAACTACTACTACTACTACTACTACTACTACTACTACTACTACTACTACTACTACTACTACTACTACTACTACCGCTTCTGCTGCAGCTGCTCGTTTTGTAATTTCGAAGTAATTATTATTCGTTTAAGGTTATTTCATACTAAAATTGAAATAGATTAAGTTCGGATGGTTGAATGTACTGTTAGTGAAATTCTGATTATACCAAACCGTCATCAAATTTCATTGCCCAATTTAATACCATATATACAATAATTTGAGGTAAACACCAACGTCTTTGTTACAGTTTAAAAATAATTATTTATTTATTAAACTAATAATACCTGGCCAGCCACTTAAGTAACTTGCTGAAATAAATCTTGTCGCTTTAATTGCGAAGATTATTTTCCCCTTAGAAATGGAGGTTTTTTCAGCTGCAATGTCACATATAGAAATAGTTTTTCCATTTCCGACTATCAACCGAATGAATAATAGTGATGTTACTACCCTACCATAAATGTCAGCACAATGCTACGATAGCATTAAATGGAATGATTTGTAATCTGTCGGAAATGCGATGAAAACTACGTATGAAGAGATGATGAATCTAGAACGCCAACTATAAAGAAGTAAATAAATCAATAATTGACAACACCTCACGCTTGACCGGAAATACGTAGATAATGTTCTCGTACTGTTCCACATACGAGAGGAGGATGAACAAATCCATAATACATCCATCATGATGTCTATGTCATCAAACCAGATATACCACGATTAACAGCAGATTGATTTCTAAGCATGTTTCATCACACCACATACTTCGGGCTTAATTAGAATTTTAAAAAATGCAGACTAATATGAACGAAGTTTTATTCACGAAACTGCAGCTCTTAAACATTGCATCGCAGCAAAAGAATTGTGTCATCGAATGATACAATAATGTCGAGCAAGCAGATTGCGCTCGTAAACATTTTAGACAAATTATGTCTGCTTGAAATCACAAAACTTGTTTTTTGGTAGATGGGTGTTCCTTGACGAAAGAGCTAAATATAATGAGTTGTTCCAATCAGTCTCGTAGGACCTGGTGGAAATAAAATTATAAACTGGCACACAGTCAACCAGCTCTACACAAGAAGCATGTGTGTAGGATATGAAGATGCGTCAATAATTAGTCTGAACTATTAGACAGAATAACAGTACAAAGTTATACTGTGAGACAATATTTGGTGTGATATAATATCAGCGAAGGATATCAATTTGGTTACTCTGGCGAGTGATCAAACGGCATTTACTGTCACAAACATTATTGAAATGAGGGTGTTTCAACATTTTCATGATGGTTGGTCGTATACAAATATGTTATAAAATGGAATATAACCAACTGATCTAATCGAATGTTGAATTATTACAAACACATTTAAGAAGGAACATATTGGGCGGTTAATATGAGAAATGTAAAATAACATTTATTAAGAAGCCAAAACCCTCTGAGAAATTTCGGGCTTAGAACATCATTTTACATGCCTTTTGCTACATTGCTGTGAAAATGACTCCGATGTATTTTGCTCATACTCACCCAATCCACCCGACTATGTAGATGATTCATTTAGTATCCGGTATATATGTATCCATGATTTCGTATTGTACGTTGGATTATATACGTTCATACTTCGTTTTATACGTTTGAGAAACTTAATTGATGGTATTTAGCAATTAGCTGCTTTTCTCATATAAATAGTGATTAGCGGTGGTGTTGTATATCATATTTAATAGTCAGTTTTGTTTACTTTGCATATTGTTATAAGTTGAAAGTCTCTCGTTAATGTAATTTTCTACTTCCAGGTTAGCAGGTTATAAAGCGTTGTGATAGGTTCTTCTGAGTTATGGGGTTATAGGTAATCATATCGTCATATATATTGTTTATAAAAAAAAGAAAACAGGTACTATGCTTGCATGTACAAATGTTTCGAAATGTTTTCCCTATAGCACAGGGATGAATGTTATGAGAATCATCGCTGTGCACTTCGTCGAAAACAAATGAATCATGTCTTTCAAAACTAAATTATGTTAATGCCAAACTGTAACAGACTTAAGGAACTTTCATTTATATAATATCCCCTTTGTGTAGATCGCTGAACACATATTCAGGATATACGCATACAAAGTACATTGAAACAAGGCAACTGCATTAAAGGTTTTAAACCTGAAGCCATCGCAGCACTACAAGCAATTTAGAATGAAAACAAAATCTCCGTTTCTATAATCAGATGTTTGAAATCACTTTGTACGTAGAGCAATCATTCTGCAACTTTTATAAGAAACTATTCAAGAGCTGTTAATAAAACTTTAAAAATATGACAAGCTCAATAACCCCTCGGCGATTTGAAGAACTCAAGAACAGTTATTGATTACAATTTATTATACTGGTTCATATGATTTAATAAATCGCATAATGGATTCATTATGCTCAGATTATAAATGAGGTCCCTAATATAATTTGATGGTGATAAGATAGCTATACCCGAAGGAATATCCAGACCATATCAGTATAGTGTACATATTACTGTGTACAATATGACAACATAATAAATACGAGAGAAAAAAAGAAACAAATATTAAAATGTGTTTGTTCGTCAATAAGTTTGATTACATTAGTTCACAATGAAAAACTACAGCCGGATATATTTTCCTGTCTAGCAGTGCATGTTCTCATTATGCATAGTGAATATTGATATATATTATTTGAAACAGCTTCTTAAATTTCAAATTTGAAAGGCGTAATTCATTATTTCACATCCCATATCCCCCAAAATTGGAACATCTTACTAACTTCTTCCTTTTTTCTTCCTTCCTTATTTACCTACTTTTTCTTGTTTACTTTGTGTCTCGTGCTATATGAGGCACTACAGATTTTACCGTACGTCACACAAAATTATAAATGTCTTGTAGCTTAACGGTTACAAATGACTATTTGACTTTCGTCTCCTACACCTTTGGACTACGTTTGATTTATGTCAAATGCTATGACCCCGGAGGGAACAGCACTACCATTGGTAAGTGTCGAAACTGCCCAAGTCCATCACAGCAGGGGATGACCGTGGTGTTCCTTCATGTGTATATATATATTTTTTTAATTGTTCAGGGTTTTCCTTTAAAAAGTCGCTTTTCGTCCTATTATGTGTCCGTTCGTCGTCTTGTGTTTCTTTATTTTCCTAAGTCTAGATTCACCCACACAAACACACACATAGGCACACACACACACACACACACACACACACATATATATATATATATATATATATATATATATATATATATATATGTACGTATATATATATACATATATGCAGGGTTTTCAGTAAAATCAGTGTTCGTTTTTCATAATCGAGTTTATTAAGGTGCAATCTACCTTCGTGTTACACGTGTAGATTATTAAAGATGCAACAAAAAATATACATTTTTTTTCTGTTTAATTGAAACTTTGACAACGTTGTAATGTTTGTTTATCCATGAGTGTGAATAAAATATTTCACATTTCCATCTTGTATCAATTCACGAATTTCACATATCCAATTGTTATTTGATGGAATAAAAATGTCCCGAAGAATATATTTGACAATGACATTGTTTTCACACCATGCTTAAAATTGAGTAATTGAATATACATTACAATAGAACTCGGAGAGAAAATATTTCATACTTGACTCTCTTTCATCATTCTCGTGTAATTGCTAAAGGAGTACCCATATTTTCTGCAATATCTCGAGCAATCTTTCTAAATAATGATTAATGTGAAAAGATATACAATATGAATTTTTAGACTATCATGTAAAGAATGATCCCAAACCCATTCAAGAAATGATATCAATAATATTCAAGGATTCAGAAATATTCATTATAATACGCTACCACATATATATATGTCGGGCTATCTATCATTTTTTCTGTACAGATCTGTCTATCACCCCCAGCCCTCGAATACGAATCCAGGAAAGTGGGACAAATCAAATTACCCCCAATGCTCACTTTGCCAATGTAGACTGACAGTGGATAACCTTTTGAGCACATTCAGAATAGAAGTATCCAAAATAAGATACACATGTAGGGACATAGGAATATCGTACATGTGATAAATAATGCAAAATTAAAATCCAAAACACGAATTCTCCAACAAAATTCTATACGGGAGGAGGTACCAAATAATGGACATGACCAGCCATACAATACAGGCTGCGAGGTTGAGGTTTTATGGGATTTGTGGATGATTGGTAGAGCACAGCAGGCCTTCTAAATACAGGAAACCAAATAAATCTTCAGGAAGAGTGGCTTGAGACCAGATATCGTATGCCATTCTAGTTCAACAAATCAGATGATTTTGATTGAACTCAGGTAACATTTGAAAGTAGAATTGAAGAAGGGCACCTGCTCAAGACCGTAAACATGCCAGTTTGTTCAACAACCTGTGGGATGCTGTCATCCGGGTCAGAGTATTCGCCGTAGTAGATGGAGCCAGAGGCAAATCTGTCTATAAATTTAGGAATCAATGTTCCGGCTCCGTGAGAAACAGATACCAAACCCTCAAGACAATATCAGTAGCAGTGGCGAGGAGATAAAAAAGGATCTAGTCGACACGGTATAAAAACGAACTCCAGACCGTTTGAGAAAATTATGTTTGTATTTTAGGCGACTGAGTCCTTAGAATGTCGGATATAAGACTTTGTGGTATTCGTTCCGGTCCTCTGAGTTCAAATCCCGTCGAGCTGAACTTTGCCTTTTATACCTTCGAGGACAATTATAAAGTATCAATCTAGAATAATCGATTTTCTCTGATGCTTTTGCACTTCCTCTCTCTTACATTCTATTCTTCCCTGGAAAAGAATCTGCAGTGTTCAGACCTGGAGAAGGAACAGAAATGTGTATATGTGCGTATACATATGTATGCATGCATGTATGTATGTTTGTGCCTGTGTAGACATGTGTGTGTGTATCTGTCTGTTTCTGCATGCGTTTGTGTTTATGTGTGTGTGGCTGTGCCTATGTGTGTGTGTATGTGTGTGTGTGTGTATGTGTGTGTGTGTGTGTGTGTATGAGTTTATATTACAGATAGGACCTTTTAGAAAGGATAGCTTGTGTTGCATTATGCAACATACGGTCACACGAATAGTTTGTGGAAGCAAAGTCAAAATATACGCATTTTGTGATAGAAACATAATGATGTAATACAGAATGTTAGAATTTCGTAATAATGTTACGAAAGTAATCGTACTTAGATAGAATAATGATATATATACATTCCCTTTTTGACGTAGGATGTTTTAAATTGTTCGGTTTATACATTATTCATTTAATATATTTTCGAATCGTTTCATTACATAATAACGAGAGCGAAGAGAAATGAAGCATTATATTTCATATAAAATGATAGGTTTTTTTTACTAGAAGACGAAGATAAATATAATAAATAACGATAATTAGAAGACCTGTCAAGAGGCTTACAATTTTTTTTTTCTGTATTATCTCTTCTACGACAGAATATTCATTAAGATATATAAAGTCTATTTGCTATCACAAGAGTAAAACGTTTCAAAATATACATGAAATAGATAAATATATATATATAACAAATAAAGTGTGGCTATCGTACTTTCAGGAACCAGGTGGACCATAACGCACCAGAGTACTCGATACTTAAGGTAGTAGAGTGGGTAATAGGATTAGATTCAGGACCCGACGACTGAGCTCCGGCCGATTCGACAGCTAGATCCGAACTGTTACGATCTAGCTGTCGAATCGGCTGGAGCTCAGCATTCGGGTCCTGACTCTAATACTATATATATATATACACACACACACACATACACACACATATATGTATACATATATATATATATATATATATTTATATACATCATTTTATTACTCTCTTGTGGCCATGTTGGGGCACCAGTATTATATATATATATATTTATATATATATGTATATACAAATAAAATGCAGAGTTAATAACTCATACTGATACCCAGTAATTAACAAGTTCAAAGTATAAATACTGAGCATTTCAATAATGTATGTAGTAATAAACACACACACACACACACACACACACACACACACACACACACACACACACATATATATATATATATATATATATAGAGAGAGAGATAATTTAATATATCAACTAACATAAGCGCACAGATGCACGCCCATGCTAGCAAATACACAGGTTATGTCATAGTACCTAGGTGGTTCAATGCAGGAGGATGCAGAACAATAATATAAAAGACGTAAAATAAGAAAATATTTTTTAAAAAAAATTTTTTTTAATTTTTTTACTTACTTAAATTTTCACTCCAACTAATTAGTTTCTGCAATGGGATAAAGACAGTTACGTAATCCAACTGTCGAGAATTCATTGCGTCATCAGGGAGTCTATTCTCAGTTAAGTCTCCAGGCAATGCGCGGACACTGGCGGCTCATATACAAATAATAATAATTCGGTAGATCGAACAGCTGGCGAGGACTGGATTCTATGTACCGAAATTCTCACTGCTTCAAGTCAAATGGCCGATTCTAAAGAATCAATCACGTGACACAGAGGCTAGTTAGAAGGAGTGAAAATTTAAGTAAGTAAGTAAAAAAATTTTTTAAAATTTTTTTTAAAAAATATTTTCTTATTTTACGTCTTTTATATTATTGTTCTGCATTCTCCTGCATTGAACCACCTAGGTACTATGACATAACCTGTGTATTTGCAAGCATGGGCGTGCATCTGTGCGCTTATGTTAGTTGATATATTAAATTATCTATATTTATCTCCAAATCACTGATTTGTCGAGCAAACTTGCCAAAACCACTTCTAAAAAAATTTTTTTTTTTGGGGTGTTAGTAGGCGTCAGTCATCTTACCATCCCATTCCTTCTAACTAGCCTCTGTGTCACGTGATTGATTCTTTAGAATCGGCCATTTGACTTGAAGCAGTGAGAATTTCGGTACATAGAATCCAGTCCTCGCCAGCTGTTCGATCTACCGAATTATTATTATTTTTATATGAGCCGCCAGTGTCCGCGCATTGCCTGGAGACTTAACTGAGAATAGACTCCCTGATGACGCAATGAATTCTCGACAGTTGGATTACGTAACTGTCTTTATCCCATTGCAGAAACTAATTAGTTGGAGTGAAAATTTAAGTAAGTAAGTAAAAAATTTAAAAAAACATTTTTTTTTTAAATATTTTCTTATTTTACGTCTTTTATATATATATATATATATACATACGTGTGTGTACGTGTTTGCGTGTGTGTTTGTACAAATGTGTGTGTGTCTGTGTGTTTCTATAAAGCAAATTATGCTGTTGTATATGACTACACTAATTTTAGAACTTCAACACAATCTTGTAATTTCTACAGTTATTATATTATGGAAATATTAATGATTCATTGATAGGGCGGTGTATTGGCAGTATCGGTAGAGGGTCGGACGCAATGCTTTCCAGCATAGTTACGTCCCTTTACGGTCTGAGTTCAAATCCCGTCGAGGTTAACTTTGCCTTTCATCCTTACTGGGTCGATAAAATAAAGTACCAGTAATGCACTGGTTAATTGCTGGCCTTGTGCTAAAATTAGAAACAATTAATGATTCAACAATATTTTCTGCGGTTATATTACGTTTAGCTAAAGTACCATGTGTATTTAAACTTAATCAACAAATATTCATCATATAAGTGTAATATCTTAATAGTATTCTAGATAGTTGTTGCTCTTATATCATATCATAGTATCAATTATTTTGTCATAACCACAAGCCAAAGTAAATATATTTTGTTATATATTCCTCGACTTACAAGCAGTAATGTAGTTAAATTTGACGTAAGTATATGCGACTGCATATAAATAAATGGACTCACAAGGAAAATAAAAGAGACTTAAAATGTTTAGCTGTTTTGGTGTCAAAAAATGTTCGATTGTATAACATATATTCTAACATATAAAGGAAAATGTATTTATCTAATTAGGCATACGCGTATATAAAGTAAACAGAAATGACAAAGCATATGGCACAGTACAATGCAGATACATATTAGTATATATCAATATATGGTTAGTTACCTGTACTCTTTCCATTGTATGATGCATTAAATGCGGTTATTTGAATCCTGCCTATAAATCTCAATTATTTTGCCCCTTCAATTGAACTCGTTTCTTGTCAAACATAAAGACAAACAAACACGCACTTGTACGAACACACGGACATGTGTTCATACATCAACACTTACATTTATATACATTCATACATACATACATACATACATATATATATTGTTATACTTGGGGAGGGTCATATTTGTGTAATATTGCCAGAATTAATAACAGAACACACTCACTGTTTGGTTGGTTTTCGCTTCTCGCTTCTGTGTCTTTTATATCGTTAATCTAACTTACTCGGTCCTCAATGTTGCCATTGACGGACCGGCGGTCAAAAATAATACAGATACAATATAGACACAAACGCATATATATAGTTTATCATAAATTTTTCGTTGCACATCTGCAACATCGTCAGTGGTCCTATATTTTCCTCCTTTTGTATTGTATGTCTACGCCATTTTTATTCAGTCTGTCTATATATTTATTTATTTATTTGCTTGTTTGTTTATTTTATTTTGTCTTCTTTGCGCATGCGTTTGCGTGTGTGTATAGTGTTTTGTTTGCTGTGTGATGGGTGACTAGTGTCTGTTTATGTGCCTGTTGTTATTGTCCTTGTGTATGTATTTATTTATTTATTTATTTATTTTATTTTATTTACTTATTTATACTTCTCTTAGGTCAGTGTTGTTTGTTTGGGTGTTGTGGTTATTCCATTCATTCTTTCTGTTTAGCCTTGGTCTTCTAATTTCTATTTCACTGGCCTCTCTGATTTGCCTATCTGCTGGGTTATTTCTATGTTTAGATATTATTCTAATTTCTTTGTTGTCTATGTTACCATTATGTTGTTGTCTAGCATGTTCGTATAGTACTGACCCGTTTTTTCGTCCTTTTAGTTCCCCCCAGTGTTGGTCTATCCTTTCACCTATGCTACGAGCTGTCTCACCTATGTATGTTGTTGTCATGTTTCTGCAAGTACACTCTGTACATCTTATGCTATAGACTACGTTTCTAGTTTTACAGTTTTTTCCGGGGGTTCACCTTACATATGATACATTTCCTATTGGTACAGTGAGTTTTCTTAAAAGGGTAGGTTTTGCTTATCAGGGATTTTATGGTGGTTCCTGGCTTTTCTACCACCTTTATTTTTAAGTGGGTCTTTCTCAGTGCCTTTCTACACTGGTTAGCTAGTTTCCCTCCAGGGGTAGCGTCCACACACATGACACTCTGGTATCTCTGGTTGTCGTACCATGAGGTGGCTTTCCCTATCTTATGTCTAGCCCTATCTAAGCTTAGATAGGGCTAGACACACTAGTCACCCATCACACAGCAAACAAAACACTATACACACACGCAAACGCATGCGCAAAGAAGACAAAATAAAATAAACAAACAAGCCAATAAATAAATAAATATATAGACAAACTGAATAAAAATGGCGTTGACATACAATACAACAGGAGGAAAATATAGCACCACTGACGATGTTGTAGATGTGCAACGAAAGATTTAAGATAAACTATATATATGTGTTTGTGTCTATATTGTATCTGTATTATTTTTGACCGCCTGTCAGTCAATGGCAACATTGAGGACCGAGTAAGTTAGATTACCGATATAAAAGACACAGAAACGAGAAGCGAAAACCAACCAAACAGTGAATGTGTTCTGTTATTAATTCTGGCAATATTACACAAATATGACCCTCCCCAAGTATAATAATATTTGTTTCAACACACGATTTCATCTAAAAAACCTCGCAAAACTAATTCATCGCCGCTATATATATATACATTCATATATATATATATATATTTAGGTTTGTTGGTTCACCACTGGATAGAACTGGTCATTCTGTATGGTCAATCTCGATGTAGTATTATGGAGAGCACTCAACGTAATGCAACTCACCCGTCTTCGTTAGTGTAGCTGGTGGTGCGAGTACGGAGTGAATTATTATAAAATAACAGGAGGCTGGACTGGGTAAATCCTTGAAAGATTTATTATACTATGATCATTTCAATGGCCGGGTTCAGTATGAATCCGATAACATCATCAGGTATTCAAAATATAACAAAGGAATATAGCAGATAAAATCTATGGGGCTGAAAATCAGAGACAAGTGGACGACCGACTATTTAACAGCTTCTACCTCAGTCGGTCGCCTAAATATATATGTATATATAGAATTCACAAGAATCAAAGCTATGTTCAATGCATTTATTCACTTACAATTGTTTCCACCAAACCTAGGCTTGGGGTCTTCGGAGCATGTTTCAATGTTTGTATACATACTTGATCTCCTTTCCAACGCAAGAGACATACAGATACATATACATATATTAATGTACCGTGGAGTGACATATATTATACTATACTATTTTTGTACAGCAATTCAAATTCAAAATCATAATCAAAATTAAAACAAAATTAAAACAAAATTAATAGGGATGTATTTGTCTGCCCTAGAGATGTATTTGGCTTTGCCATGCAAACAGCCATACGCTGCTCCAGAACTTACCAGGCGTTATGTAGACAACATTATAATAGGTCCCCTGACATGTTCTGGGAGTAGACTACATTTGCAGTGAACTTTTATATAAAGGTATGGCTCTTTGTATGGAGTATACATTTGTAGCACTCTATGATAGGGAGTAATCATCCTAATATAGATACCTTTAGTACATCCTGATAGAGTAGACTATATTTAAAATTGGAAATTGGATATAAATATATAACCGTCTATATAAGGGACTCAACTGAGGAGCCTTATAATGTATGTTAGAACAATTAATTTAGTTATAGGAATCAGATAGTTACCTCCTCTTACGCATTAACTCCCCTTAATTACACACATACTTCCGGATAATAAACCGCTGTAAATTCTCGCAGCAGAATCAACCTATTCTAAAATTTGGATTAAATAACACTGAGCCTCAATAAGCTAAACTAATTTAATTTAATGCACCAAACATCCAATACGGAATCATCGTTACTTATGTGATGGATGTAAAAACTATCTATTACTTTTTACTGAATGTGAAAATGGTGGTGGATACGAAAACCATAACTTTCTTTTGCTTCTCCTTTTTATTTTTATTTTTCTGCACACATACTTCTTTTCTATACAAAAAATAACTTACCACTACAACCGCCATAATACTCTTACTTACCCGCTTAAAGTGATTGTATTACATGTAACACCCTGCAACACAATAATCATATATAAATGAGACACACTTGCATGCCCCACGTGTAACTAACGCGTACACTACCTACGACATCTGACTAACAAACTATCTCCTTGCATTATCTGTGTTAACTGCCGAATGTATTTTAATTTTGTTTAATTTTGTTTTAATTTTAATTTTGATTTTGATTTTGAATTGCTGTACAAAAATAGTATAGTATAATATATGTCACTCCACTGTACATCAATATATGTATATGTATCTGTATGTCTCTTGCGTTGGAAAGGAGCTCAAGTATGTGTACAAATATTGAAAAATGCTCGGAAGACACCAAGCCTAGGTTTGGATGAAACAATTATAAGTGAATAACTG
Organism: Eledone cirrhosa; assembly: GCA_964016885.1. Classification (NCBI taxonomy): domain Eukaryota; kingdom Metazoa; phylum Mollusca; class Cephalopoda; order Octopoda; family Eledonidae; genus Eledone; species Eledone cirrhosa. Next base: position 215,847,122 of record OZ024743.1, read on the forward strand.
CTTTGAACATAGCTTTGCTTCTTGTGAATTCTATATATCTGCTCTGTAGACTAACTGATGTTATTACATTGAGCTATTTATCTTACTGGTAATAAGGTAGTAATAAATTACTGACCTTCACTGTTTAGGGTTTAAAATATACATAACTATAAAAAGTTGTAGTATATACATAACCATAAATAGTATCCTTAATATTATATATATATATATATATATATATATATATATATATATATATATATATATAAATTAGGGTTATTAAAATCCCTGTTACAGCATATATATAAACCTTATAGGTTCAACATTGAACAGATCCGGATACAATCGTAATCACAGAATTTTCCTCAACTCATCATCTCATCAAATATGCGAATTTTTATGTACAACCAGACATCCTTCAGCTGTAGCTACAGTCTTAACTAGCATAAATAATATATATATATATATATATATATATATATATATATATATATATATATATATATATTTGACTGAAACAAACATAGCCGGAAAGAAGATCGCCACTTCCCTTAAACTGGAAGACCGGACAGAACCTCTGCGGGTAAAGTCCCCACACTTCACCCTGAAAGACCACAAGAACAACTTCGACAATAAACCGTCGGTCCGGCTGATTAACCCGACCAAGTCTGACATAGGATCCGTCAGTAAGAAGATCCTGGACAGGATTCTACCTAGACTACGTGCTGCGTCACCCCTCCCATCTGGAATAGGACATCAGAGGCAATCACATGGTTCCAGGACTTTCCCGACAAAAGCAACAC
>OZ024743.1:215860403-215865403 GCA_964016885.1 Eledone cirrhosa
TACTTCACTCGTTTTTCTATATTTTTTATGTAATTCTTTTCGAATGAAGTTGTTTTATTTTGTGCAATCCATAGTGTACAGGTTTGATGTTTTGTCCGCTTTTACTACAATTCCTTTGGTGTTTTTAAGGTCGTCCAGTAGTTTTTTTATATCTTTCTGTAATTTGCTGTTGGTGTTGCGTCCTTTGAATTTAATTTTAAGGATTAAGTTCATAAGGTCCTGCTCAAATGCATCTAATAGTGGGTTGGTGGGTGGGTTTTTACAAGTCCTAAAACCGAATTTGTTGTTTACACCACTTTCTAATGTTGAGTTCATGCGGCTTCTATCATAGTGGAGCGTTTTCCACCTGACACGTCGAATGAATTCATTAGTTTTTTGAATCATGCTCAATAAATATTCCTTTCTACCTTGGGTTGGTATGTTTTTGAGTGACATATCCAGGTAGTGTTTTTCCATTGTTGTGGTTGCGTTTGCTGTGTGGGTTGCTCGACTTTACAGGAGGTAAATATACAGTATTTTCCGTTGTGTTGTAATATAAATATTACACACAGTAGATTATCAGCTCACGTAGAGTTTGCTCGACGGTTCCAGTTGTAGTTCCAAATGTAATCCGGAGAAAAATAGAAAGATTTGAATGGATACAGTTTAGTTGAAAGGAATTTATTGACACGTGTTTCTATAACAGTTACATAACCTAAAACAGCTATCTACAAACTTTTAGTTATGCAGACATTCAATATTTCAATGTTATTATTTACTGTCATTTCATCAGAATAATATTACTGAGGACCTATTTAGTTTTTATAGAGAATATTAGGAGGGAGGGGTGAAGTTGTTAGAAGAATAGTTGAAGGAGTGGTTTTTCGATAGCAGTGAGAATTCTTGGTGGCAGTGAGTAATTAGATTCCCATCTGTTGTTTTGACATTTTTTTTTATAGAATATATTATTGGTTATTTTTCTAAATCTATAGAAGTATTAGAGATAGTAAAGATATGCGTGGTTGGTTTTGTGTTTGCACTTAATTAACATTCAGACTTAAATCTTTCTTTCAAGTGTACGTATCCTTTCACCCACGCATTCACACAAATATATTTGCACACCTCTACAAAATACATATACTCACAATTCACATATTCATACTTACATATATATACACATGCATACACATACATATACACACATGTATTCATGTACATACATACGCGCTCATGTGTATACATTTTCATACTCAACTTATCTTTATATACACACGTATAGACACACACATATTTACATACATACTCTAGTCCATGTGTACACACATACACATACATACACATCCATATACACATATATACATACACACATATATATATATATATACACATATATACATATATATATATATATATATATATACATATACATACATACACATATATACATATACACATACATACATATATACATATATATAAGCACTTTAATACATGAATACACTTACATTTAACTATACACATCAAACATATATATATATTTACTTATTTATATACATTTTCACATATATATACATACTTATGGACGTTTTTAGACACATTCATTATCGCATATTTGTACCTATTCTCATCAGCATATCTTTTCATTATTAGTATGGTAATTTAAGGTTATTAATATATGTTGAGAAGAGATTGAATATGTTGAATAGAGCCATTAAGTTTGCTAAGGATAACTCTGACCTTACAAACGATGAAATTAAGATTATATTAGAAGCTAGGAAAACTATAGTCAAATTTGAGAACAGTTATTGGGTACGTAAAGATAGACCCTCTAACTTTGACATAACAATGGGCTCTAACGATTCGGCGGAAATAACTGATATTGTGGGGTTATTTATCGCCTTTAGACTCCAGGAAAAATTCAGCAATCTCCACGGCGGAATATACCGCGACGATGTTCTCCTCCTAGCTAAAAAACCTTAATAACCAAAAACTAGAAAAACTACGCAAAGATATAAGAAAAACTACTACTCGAAATAGGACTAACTATAACATATGAATACAACCTTAAAGTAGTTAACTTCCTGGATGTCACACTCAATTTAAACTCTAGTTTGATTAAACCGTTTCATAAATTGAATGAAAATCTCAAATACGTAAATGTTGGGTCTAACCACCCCATCTCTATAATTAAATCTATCCCTAAAAATATTTCCCTTAGAATCTCGGGTCTATCTTCTAACATACAAGTATTTAAGGAACACGCCGAGTACTACGATAACGCCCTAGTAAAGCAGGCTACCTCAACAAAATAGAGTACATAGAGGGGAACAATCAAAACACCCAAAATAATCCACATAGGTAGATATACACAACACAAACACACTTACTACCATAGTATGCAACACCAACAGCAAATTACAGAAAGACATAAAAACCTACTGGACAACCTTAAAACACCAAATAGAGTACATAGATGGGAACAATCAAAACACCCAAAATAAATCCCACATAGGTAGATATAATAACACAACACCAAACCACACTTACTACCATAGGACCGCAACACCAACAGCAAATTACAGAAAGATATAAAAAAAACTACTGGACGACCTTAAAAACACCAAAGGAATTGTAGTAAAAAGCGGACAAAACATCAAACCTGTACACTATGGATTGCACTACATACAACAACTTCATTCGAAAAGAATTACATAAAAAATATAGAAAAACGAGTGAAGTAACCCTTAAGCACATCAATGATGAGGCATGCGAAATAGTGAAAAAATCTCGGAATCGAAGAATAGGACAGGACCACTCTTACCGGCGGTACCCACCTTTCAATCTTAAGGACCACAAGGTAAACTTTGATAATGACCCTAAAATTAGATTAATCTGCCCCTCTAAATCAGATATAGGTAAAATAAGCAAATATAGAATCATCCCCCAAATTAAGGCTAAGGTTAACATTAAACTCTGGGGGAAGACCCAAGAAGCAATAAGATGGTTTAATAGCATTAGCAATAAGAATAAATCTAAGTTTATCCAGTTTGATATCGATGAATATTACTCATTGATATCACCTGAAACTTTGAATAGAGCCATTAAGTTTGCTAAGGATAACTCTGACCTTACAAACGATGAAATTAAGATTATATTAGAAGCTAGGAAAACTATAGTCAAATTTGAGACAGTTATTGGGTACGTAAAGATAGACCCTCTAACTTTGACATAACAATGGGCTCTAACGATTCGGCGGAAATAACTGATATTGTGGGGTTATTTATCGCCTTTAGACTCCAGGAAAAATTCAGCAATCTCCACGGCGGAATATACCGCGACGATGTTCTCCTCCTAGCTAAAAAACCTTAATAACCAAAAACTAGAAAAACTACGCAAAGATATAAGAAAACTACTACTCGAAATAGGACTAACTATAACATATGAATACAACCTTAAAGTAGTTAACTTCCTGATGTCACACTCAATTTAAACTCTGGTTTGATTAAACCGTTTCATAAATTGAATGAAAATCTCAAATACGTAAATGTTGGGTCTAACCACCCCATCTCTATAATTAAATCTATCCCTAAAAATATTTCCTTAGAATCTCGGGTCCATCTTCTAACATACAAGTATTTAAGGAACACGCCGAGTACTACGATAACGCCCTTAGTAAAGCAGGCTACCTCAACAAAATAGAGTACATAGATGGGAACAATCAAAACACCCAAAATAAATCCCACATAGTAGATATAATAACACAACACCAAACCACACTTACTACCATAGTATGCACACCAGTAAACCAACAAACAAAACTAATAGAAAGCGATGCAAAGAGTACTTATGGTATAACCCCGAATACAATAGCTCCATTAGTACAAATTTACCAGTACTCTTCTTTAAAATAATTTAAAAGACATTTTCCCACATCACACAAATACCACAAAATCCTAAACCCTACCACTATAAGATTGTCATACTCTACAGCGTTAAACCTTGAACAACACATAAACAAGATCAATACTAGAAGGTTAAACGAAAACACTAAGAACTTAAGTACAAAGAACACAAAAAAAACAGTAGACAATACACTACAGAACATAAATAACCACACCTAAGTTCGTCCGCAATACTACTCCAGAGAAAACCCAACGTACACAACTGTAAACTGCACCTATCCTGACAACTGCCCCCTCGGCAATAACTGCCTAGAAAAAAATATTATTTATAAGTGTACCATTAAATCCGGAGGCAACGAGTGGTATTACGTGGGATCAACGGCAACATCGTTTAAATCTCGATGTATAGGCATTCTTACTCAATAAAACACCAGAGCCAAAGAAATGTAACAACTTAGCAGAAAAAGCTTGGACGCTCAGGGATAGCGACCAAAAGTTTACCCTAAAATGGGAAAAATTAGCTAAAACCCAAGCTTTTCCAGGAGCCAAAATTTCTGCAAATTGTGTAATCTGAGATTTATTACATAATCACACACAAGAGAAACTGCTGAATAACAGAATTGAACGAACATTATTCTGCCGTCACAGAACTAAACCCTTTTTTCCCACTACAAGCCGAATATTACATAAAAGAGGGACATCCCCCAACTATATAAACCTTAATCTAGTTAGAAAAAAATAAAAAAACAATCTCTTCTCAACATATATTAATAACCTTAAATTACCATACTAATAATGAAAAGATATGCTGATGAGAATAGGTACAAATATGCGATAATGAATGTGTCTAAAAACGTCCATAAGTATGTATATATATGTGAAAATGTATATAAATAAGTAAATATATATATATGTTTGATGTGTATAGTTAAATTGTAAGTGTATTCATGTATTAAAGTGCTTATATATATGTATATATGTAGTATGTGTATATGTATATATGTGTATGTATGTATATGTATATATATATATATATATATATATATGTATATATGTGTATATATATATATATATATATATGTGTGTATGTATATATGTGTATATGGATGTGTATGTATG
>OZ024743.1:215870403-215875403 GCA_964016885.1 Eledone cirrhosa
AATCTGATTAGTTGAGAGAATATAAGATGATAATAGTTATGTCAAGTTTATACATCTTAATAATAAATAATCTGTGTATCAGAGTTACAGAACCTTCAATTCACTTACAGGTTCAAGCCACGTGGCATAGTCCATTGTTTATCTGTGCGGTCATGCGCGTTTGTTTTTGACACCACAGCAGATGCACAAGGTCGTAAATTCCAATGCAGATAGAAATCTATTTTTGCTCACCCGGACATTGACGGAGGATCTAATATTCCTAGTTCAATATGTGTGTGGTGTTATTTTGGTCGCACAAATCAATCACTTGATTCAATATTATGGAGTATGGTTTTCTGGTCTTCGTAGCAGTGTCAGTGGTTGTATATCTCGAAATCACAAGGATCACAGTACTCCGGTTTGGTGTGATTATCGGTCATCCAGCTATGTTGTTGGTGGTTGGATTCAATTCTATTAGCCCGAACGTTGAACTTTGGTCTCGATAGAACATTAACGAGGCAGGGTGAGATCGCATCTGTGGTACAAAACGGTACGCAAGGAAGTTCTTCGTCTTCGTTTCATCCGAGTCCAGCAGTCACGTGCAAGAACCGCTACGTAGTAATTGTGGGGTTAATCGGTCAAGTCAGCAACTGACAGAAAGTTCTCTTAGGAATTCAGACAGGCATGACAGGCACATTTAGGTCAGCAGCTTCTTTATGTGTACGTGTGTCCGACACACACAGACACACATTTATATGTATTTCAACTAAAAAAACTCAATTGATTCCCCCACTGGTACTACAATCGGTCAAGACAGCAACTGGCCGAAAATTCCCTTAGGAATTCAGACAGGCATGACAGGTACATTTAGGTCAGGAGCTTATTTGTGTGTACGTGTGTCCGATACACACAGACACATATCCATATGTATTTCAACTAAAAAAATTCAGTTGATTCGCCTATTGATATTATATCTGTGTTGCTCAGATGTGCATGTTGTGGTGTTCTGGTCGTGCATAGCATTCACTGTGTGTTGCCATTACCTTGGAATGTGATGTTATGGTCATCAATAGTCCGACAAGCGCATTTCTCTCTTATATTGCGGAGAATGGTGTTCTGGTCCTCAGTAAACATTTGGGTCAGCAGGAGGGGTGGTGGTTCTCAGTTTCAACTTCGACAATACATATGTATTACTCTGCATATCGTGCTCCTCTCAAAGAAGAGTATTATAGGAGGAATTCGTGCCACACACCACATACAGAGAGGATTTCTACAGAAAAGTATACATACATATACACATATATACACACATCATACACTCACACATACACACACATACGCATACATACATATATTCACATACATGTCACATATACACATACACACAATATAATACGCATGCATACAATATACATATATATATATATATAAAATATACATGCATACAATGCACGCACCCATGCATGCATGCATGCACACACGCACGCAGACACACATACATATGTCTGTGTGTGTGTGTGAGAGAGAGAAAAAAGGAGAATACACACACACATACACACACACGCAAAGACACCAACCTTGTAGGGGACTGTACCACCCTTAGGGTACCTATCTATCTGGGTTACGGGTTGGTGGGGGTTGCGTGATATATGTTACGTCTATGTGCTAGGTTTAAAATAGAAGAAGGAACTCAGGATTTTGTGTTGGCAAGAGGAGAAAATTTCCGATTTCCTGTTAAGCAGGTTCAGTTTAGAGTGTATTATGGCATTCCAGTAAACACAGGTCACAACTTCCGCGCTGTGGTCGGTTTGGCGTGGATCTAGTAAGCTTCCTCCAAAAAAGTTTGTATGGGGTACTATTATTTTTTTTTTTAAAGGAGATGTATACCGCCAGTGAGGTGGCATTCTTATGTCTATCGTGTCTAAATGTGTACATGTGCGCGTTAAATCTAGTTTTAAATGTCTTGGAGGTTGCTCCTATATATGTCTTGGTAGAGTTGTGTGTGGTTACGTCACATGCATATACGATGTTTTTCATGAGGCAATCCCCCCTTAGAGGACAATTACTACTCCGCCTACAATTGCAACTGCGGGTTCGATTAGTTAGCGTACCTCCCGAAGTTTGGTTACTAGCATTATCATTAGGTGCCTTTATATCATTAGATGGCTCATTGATGCTATTATGTTGCCCATTTTCCAGTGTAGTCGGTTGCTGGTGGTTAACTGCCATTTTAATTGCTTCGAAACCTTCTTTAGTTTTCCTGATGTTCGTGCGTGCTAGGTGTGATGCGAGGTTAGGTGTGGTCGAATAGGATAATTTAATTACGTTTTTGTTAATTATGTTGCGATATCTATTGCCTGGTGTGAAGTTTTTTTTCCAATAATGTGAAGAATACTCTGGGGAGGTTAGTGAGGACCTCAGAGTTAAAAGGTGGGTTAAAATACATGTTTTTCCTTCTTCTATTTTTCTTATCTGTGGGGTGAGTCTCGCTACAGTGCGTACTATTTTGTAGGGTTCCGTTATTAACGTTAGTGGCGTTGTCTGTTTTGCTTAAGCCCGGATGGTTTATATTCATGGCGTGATCATTTACTGTTTTAGAGTTGTGGTGAGGGACTTTAGTATTGTCTTTACGTGGTTTACATTTAGCTGGGTTACCGCCATTAGGGTTCTTACTATTATTCTTGCCTCTAAGTTGGTTAGGCTTTGTGGCCAAACTATGTGTGATTATGTTGGTAGGTTTCACACTCATGCATTGGGAGTCCTTATGTATATATGATAATCTACTCCCGTAACCAGATTCTGCTAGGGCCTTGTTATAATACTCTGCATTGGAGTTGAAGATACTCTGATTACAGGACAGCCTGCTAATTCTATTAGAGACCCCCCTGGGAATAGCGTTTAGGACTGATTTGGGGTGGTTAGAGCTGGCGTTTACATATGTTAGTCTATCGTTAGGTTTATGGTAGGGTGCAAATGTTTTACTTTCTAGGTCAAGGGTGGCGTCTAGGAAGTTTACTGTTTTATCATTTGCATCTATGGTAATACTTAGATTAAAGTTTTTAAAGAACCTACGTAACTGTTTCCTAGTTCTTTCTATATTGCACTTTTTATACTCGAGAGTGAGGAGGGCGTCATCACGGTATAAGGCGCCCTTCAAGTGCGGTAATGTCTCATGTAACTCCTTTAAGAGGTACAATCCTACCAGGTCCGTTACTTGTGCAGAGTCACTAGATCCCATTGTGATGTTGAAGTTATTGGGCGTATTCTTGCGGGTCCACAATTCATCCTCAAATGTGATTATCGTTTTCCGGGCCGCAAGAATGACATCAATTTGAGACCTAGTGAGGTCACTTTTCTGTATGGCCATGATTAGGGCCTTATTAAGGAGTATGGGGGAGATTGAGGTGTAGTACGCATCGATGTCGAATTGTATAAATTTAAGGGATTTATGGTTGCTAAGGCTTGAGAACCATTTCAAAACCTCTTCCGTATTCTCCCATAGCTCTAGATATATTTTCCTCCTGATGGTGGGTATAACGCCGTCTAAGATGTTCTTACTGATAATTCCTATATCTGACTTCGATGGGCTAATTAATCTAACAGAGGGTTTACTAAGGAAGTCAGCCTTATGGTCTTTAACGGTGAACCTGGGTTGCCTAGGGGTATATGGTTGGATATACTTTTCCAGACCTAGTTTATCCACTATGGCGCATGCTTCCTTATTAATTTCATCTATGTTTGCGCTTGTTGTCTTTTTATAGTTTCTATTTAATTCATTGTATATAAACCTACGATACGTATCATAATTTAAGCTATGAATATTTCTGGTTTTATCCGAGGTGACCAGGATATCTCTTTTATCGTTAAAGTCCTTAACTAAGGTTTCCAGTTTCATCCGGAATTTGTTGCTATTCCCAAGGGGGTTTTTAAACTTAATATACCTTACTAGTGATAGGAGGTCATTCTCAAATCTATCTAGCATGGAGTTATGGGGCGGGCTCCTATAGGTTTTAAAACCGAATTTTTTATTGGGTGACACCGTGGGTGATTTCTTATTTCTCTTATCGAAGTGGAAGTGCGCCATCTAATACGCTTAACGAAGGAGGTGACACTACCTATCAGTAATTTCTCATAAGTAGTCCTGGATGGGTTTGGGATGTTCTTGAGTGATATAGGTAGGTAGTCTTGAGTTAGCATGCTGCCAATCAATTATAATCATACACACAAGGTGGACAGGTTATAAGGATTTCGCTCAACCGGGGGGAGCCGTAGAAATACTTAGGTTAATAGGAGTTAGGTATTGTATACCCGTGTCCCATTAAGGTATTGGCAGCATAATAATTAGCTCTATGCTTTGGAGCAGAGCCGTATATATGATAAAGAACACAAGAGCGTCTACAACATCAAAATATTTTTATTGGCTTACAATGTTTCTTCCTTACGTAACCGTAGGATTCGTCAGAGCTATAAAAGGGGTTTGATTGGTGTTATGGACTCTCTCTATATATATATATCTATATATATATATATATATATATATATATATATATATATGTATATATCTATCTATATATATATATATATATATATATATATATATATATATATATATATATATTTATTATATATTTATAAATTTATAAATTTACAAATCTACAAACTTATACATTTCTGGTTGGTTGGTTGGTTCCACAACCAGATAGTTGTTTATATATAGTCATAGTCCTTTCCTCACACACTCTGTGACATCTTAAGTGACTGGGGATTCCTTTCTTTGTTTCTGTGCCTTTCCTTTCTTCTGTCCTACGTTATTTTGTTTCTGTGTGTGTGTTGTGTGCTCAGTTTGCGCATGCGCCACATCCGGGTGTCTGTGTGTGTTTGTGTTCATTTATCTATTTGTTTATTTATTTATTTATTTATTTACATGTTGTTGGTTGGTTGTTTGTTCTATATGTGTGTGTGTTGTCATTTTGTCCTTAATTGTAAGTTGTGATGTTGCTGTTCCACTCATATCTTCTATT
>OZ024743.1:215882903-215892903 GCA_964016885.1 Eledone cirrhosa
CTTATAAGAACGATCTAAGTTGCTGTTTCAGAATTTACTCTTCTTTCATCAATGGTATTCACTCAACCGATTATTTTGGGTTACAACTAGTTGCTGGCGATATTCATGTACATCGAAAACTTTGACTAGAAATGATCTTTTGCATATAATATGTTATTTATAGTTAATTGACAGTAGCACTAAAAAAGCTTTTAACCAAAATAGTAGTGTATATTTTCCTTCCTAATTGCATTATGAAATGCCAATAAGCCAATAAGCAAATTAAAAATAATTAAATTATTACTACGTATTTCGGAATACGTGTTTGACGACAACGTCAATTTATTACAGTATTCAATTCACCAACAATGAATGACTCATACATAAATTACATGCCTCTATACGCACATACATATATATATATTCGGAGTCGCACAACACAAACAAATAGGAAGAAAAGTTATACTGAAATAGTTAGTTGGCCTTTTGAAATGGCCTTCATTTGAAAGTGAACTTATTTGTGGCTAGTCCCAAACAGACAGTGTGTGCTGACCAGAAGCGCAATTACAGATTGTAAGAAAAACGTCATCAAAAAGTCAAATTATTTATGATTGTTTGGATATTTTCAGGGTATAATTATTTGTTATACGTAAGATAATTCAGTGCGTTTGTTTAGAATGATGAAGTAAAACGATCTTTCGTAATACAAAAAGCATTAAATATGAAAGCAACTGGTAGTTTTCTATCGCGAAGAAAGTTAGTATCTGCTCGCAGACAATTTTTTTATATGATGAAAATAGATCGATTAACTTTTATCTATGTTTAAATCTTTAATGACTAATGATGGTTTTCATTACGTTCCACTGAGGGCATTTATCATGGTCCTTCCAGTTGAATGCTTTTTCTTACTGATGTGTAGTTTCCTTTGATCTAATCTGTTTCAAGTTCTAAGTACATTTTACACTGGTTTCAAGAGCACATGTACTTTATTTTCGCTTTCAAATACAATAATAACAAAATACTCAGAAATAGTATTCACACATTTTCTTTACTGACTCTATTCTTCTGAGTCAATAATTAGCAACCATGTAATGTGAGTTAGGCATTGATTTATTAGCTACAACTTCACCTGCTTTAGCTCAATGATGCCGCAAGTCAAGTCTCTGAAATATATTTGAATCTAAATACATCAACACCGAAATCATTTCAATATTCATAATTTAAACTATTCTTACCGAGAGAATGAATCCTCCAGCATAACTGCTTATAAAAACATATATTACACTCAAGCAAGCCACCTACCAGTTATCCACCAACAAATACGGGTATTTCACGAGCTGTCTACTGATAAGAATCTACCTTTCCAGGCGTTGTTTTTAGGGAGATGCCTAGCATATTCTAGCGGGCTTGTCAGAATCAACGATCTCCAGTTCAACCTTTTGGATCTCCAAGAGAGCCCAGCGGAGCTGATGGGAAATATCCTACCGTCCCACTCAGACTCAGCCCCTTGGAATCCCGTTGGTTGCTTTTGCCTGTAAAATCTGTCCTGCGATTCTTTCCTTGGACATTCTAACCGCATGCCGTATTAGAGCTGTGATATCTCAATATGGAGAAGTAACGTCTCAAAGCGAAGCAACAGTTAGTTTTCCGAGTTAAGCATTATATCGAGTAATGTTACTCCGATGACCTTTCTGAGGAACTCCATTTGGTAGTGTTGCTCTGCTAGAAAATGTTTTGCAGGGGTGGTGTATAGGAATACGGAAACCAGGCATGATGTTTTATTGTGATAATAACGGCTTCTTGCCAAACGAATAAGCGACCCCTACGAATGGGAAGGATTAACGTGGAACACTATCATTTCCCATGACTCCTGTCAAAATCCACTCATGTACCAATGACGAAGAAAGTGAAAGCCACCTCCAAACAAATCTAAAATTCGCAGGTCTTAGAAAAACACCAAATTGGTTACTGACGCAAATATAACCACACAAACGATTACACTTCAGCATGGCCAAAATCAATAAGGACACTCATGATGCATCGTCATGCGCGTAGGATATCAAGGCACACATTGAGGTCTTAGGCTGAGGGGCCTGTCAAAAATTCCTCAAAACACTGGTGATGAGCCTTTAGTCTGTCCTGTGATGCATGCCATGGGCGCACAACTGTGATGTATTCCAATACCCCAAAGGAAATCTCGAATGGAGCAAACCGATTTTGTTTGCCATTTTCTTTGCTTTCTCATGCACTTCTAACAGCATATATAACAATTTAATTGTTCCACCTTATGGGCTGTGATCATGTAGAGGCGTAATACAATGTAAAAATTACGTATATTTCTATTGTAAATATATGTCTATAATCCACCGGCTACATCCTAATATTTACTATTAATGTAAACTCAAATATTTAGATATGTAATTCACAAGTTCATGATAAGTGACGTATTAACTTTAGTGATGTTAATTTTAAGTGATTTGTTTCTCACTCCCGATGTGTTATAGTGTACGATTCAATTTTAAAGAAATAGTCTTCTTTGCTATCAACCATTTATATTTATTGAAAATTGAGTTTGAACAATTTGAATATTTTGTTGGCGAATGGAATTAAATAATTCATTTATTACATGTCGCTTTAGGTTTTGCAAAAAATAGTTTTAGAATCATTATATATATTTAATGATTTATTTGTTATATTTAAACAACAAGGAACACACTTCATACTTCTAAATATCTTTGAAAGCGTAATGCAAAAGATTAATCATGGAGTAATTAAAGCATTTTCGAAGTTTAATAATAAATTGTATTAGCTTGCAAAGAGGATTTTGAATGTTAAAAGAAATTATGTTTTCTTTATTGATGGCTTGCTAAATATAAATTATAAATCGTACACAGAACCAACATTTATTAAGATCATATATATTCTCAGAATTTAAATTGATTTATGGCACTATGTTTTAACGTTCAAACATCCTCTATAAATGGGGGTGAAAAAACTTCAGGAACCCTGTCTGAGTATTGCAACTTATTAACAGATCCCGATTCGATTTCAGCTTTGACAAGGCAAAACCGCATATGGTCCTTTGCGATGAACAGTAGCCGAGTAACTAGGAGTGTAACGTGCCGTTTCCGCTACGAAAAGCCTACAGCATCGAGATTAACATATTAGCTATGCAACAATGGACAGGGTCAATCGTCAGCAAGGGTGTGGTGCGCACTCAAGAGAACAATTAAATTAGAATCCATAACTTACAGTAAAGATGTAAAAATGGTCAAATATAAAACAAAGGTGAATTTATTATCTAAACTAATAGAATCAAATATATGTGACATTGCACACAATGTGAGAATTCCTGATTCGTGTAGTTTTATCGATCAGCTATAATAATGTGTAAGATGGACCTGGCTATGTACCAACTCCATCAATAAAAGCGCCCCACCATCTTCCTTAGGCCAGAAACAACTGACAGGTGGATTGGCAGTATTGGTAGAGAGTCGGACGCAATGCTTTGAAGCATAGAGTTACGTCCCTTTATGATCCGAGTTCAAATCCCGCCAAGGTTAACTTTGCCTTCCATCCATACGGGGTCGTTAATATAAAGTACCAGTAATGTACTGGAAAAACTGCTGGCCTTGTGTCAAAAGTAGAAACAATTATCTCTCTCTATTGTGGGTGTGGCAAGATTGGTCGTGCGGTGGACGTGATTGAAATTGCTGAATGCTGACACTTCCATCTTCGTCCAAGCCCACATCAACTTTATCGAGGTCAAAATGGAAAGGAAAATAAAGGTGGTGAAGGAAGTGCTGATACTTTCAGTATATCTGTTTAACTGTGGAAGAATATAGCGAAGATAGTCCGAGTGAATCGTCCCATTCTGAAAATGCCGCTGCAGTCGGAAGTGTTGAGAGAGGGGATGCACTTTTTAGTGTGCTCTTGGCAATTAGAGTGTTTCGGAATCTATGTGAAACCTAAATTACCCCTTTGTCATGCTCCCCTCAGTTGGGAGCTTATATTGTGTATACCTGTTACCTCTGTGAGCATGATGTTATATTATATAATATGTAAATTCCCAGTCATTCTTCATTGTACTGTCCTTTTTATGTTGGCATTACTGGCGAATAGTGAAGTAAAATTATTATCATCGTTGTTGGCGTTGGTTTGTTTTTGTTGTGGGTAAATGTGTTGTATTTCTTCCTACTTGATTTAAATCTCACGAATTGTAATATCATTTTCCATCATTCCGTTGCCGAGAAAGGTAACTAACCAGTCAAGAACAAGTTTGATATAATCAACCATCCCCCAATCAAAACGATTGCACTTTTTCTTATAATAGAAATCATTGTTACCATTACTCCTATGTCCTCTCTACTACCATGTATCATGAACAACACGACGATCCTTATGATCGTCTTCATCATGTTTTAGACAAGGAAGATGATCGTTATTGCCGTCACCATTATAATTCTCGTTGACATAATTAATAAATATATTACTTTAAATTAGTTATTTCTTGTAGGAATATGGAGGCTGAACAATAAAACCTTAATGCTTCTATATAATAATAACATCCTATATTTCTTTTCAGAGACAGTTAAATAATAATTATTTTCTTATTTGATTTAGCAATCTTAATTATTTCTACATATCGAATTTCATCCTTTGGGTTACGTTAGTTAATTTGCAATTAATCAGGCAATATCCTTCAATTTTATTAAAATTATGAATAAAATATATTATGAGGCAGTTTGTAAAAGAAATATGCAATAAAACTGCTAAGCATTAATGCAGAATTTTAGGTTAATTATATTGAATGCTAAGTTCAGTCAATTAATATGAACTTATAATTAATTAGGATATCAGCTATATGAAGTGGAGCTACACAGTGACAATAATGTGTACGTATATATATAACATAAATACGTAGCTAGTCTTTCCATAGCGTTATCTATGTCTGTGGATGTATGTATATTTGCACTGAGTGAACACCTTCTAGGTGCAAAACTCGTGGTTATTCCTGACTGTAGAGAGAGATATATCTATTCATACTGCCGGCTTTTGTGTATGCCACCGCGAAAAGAATGAAATAGAATGAACACTACCCTATGGAGAACCAATATTCTATAATTATTAGTGAAATACGTGGTATCTATTTTTTTCTACCCCAATCTGTACTTTATTATTGCGTTAATATAGAGACATATATATTCATATACACGTATTAACGTTATGTGTGAAAGACTGTAGATTTATAATCATGGAATCGATATATTTGTCTGACTATATCGAAACATAAATTCTGGTTTTGATGTAAGTTATATGACTTCAGCATTAAAACAGAATTTTTATGAGATAAATATTACGAATAATATTTCAAATTGTACCTATATCATATAACTTATACCAAGAAACCACCATTTTGAAAGGCAATAGTTCGCACAGTGATAGAAGATAACGAACTTTACAGAAACTAATTGATTGTAAATGACATTGTTTAACCGACCGGGAATTAACTAATCTTACAATTGACACAAATTGTCAAGAATGAAAATTTACACCAACTGTCCATTATTGCGTCAATATATTAATACAGTAAAACACCAATTTGTTATCACAATCATAACATTATACAAATATTACCATTTTGCTAATGATGTACATTGCCTCAGGCCACCCATCATCAAGCAGAATGATTATTAAAGGCCACAACAGACCTATATTTTTATAGGTATATCATAAATAGAACAATATTTTCAAGCATGGCTTTTCAATTTTAAGTTGCTTGGGGATGGTGAAGGAAATTTGGCAGCTTTATCACAGACAATCATCTACGTATTGTCTGGTTTGATTTGACGGTAGTTACCTGATATAAATATTTTACACTGACATCATATATAATATAAATGTCTATAACATTGTACATCATTTACTAGCGTGTGTTTGTCCTTACTTAAGGAAGAAACACATTCTTATTGTATAACTGATTTCTACAACGTTATAATTGTATCCACAAACAGATTTCAACTCACACATAGAGCTTGTTATACGTACTCATATTTCAGCTTGATATAACAGAGGTGCAGTCATACCCATATGAGTTAGAAACTCTCATCGCAAATATCAGTTTTCTACTACAATTTCACTGCACGTCAACTTAAATAATTATATTATTATAATCTAACAATGTATGAAATTAGATAGAATGAAATAGTGTAGAATGTCATCTATGATACCTTTGATGTTTGGTCTAGTCATCGTAATGATTACACATATCAGAACATAAATTCTAACACGGATGATTACAATGTAGTCCAGTCTTTTGGGAGAATTGAGAGGAGGTGCCATTTCTGAAGACAACCCATTTCCGTTCTAGATCCAGTAATAAAGGACTTGAAAAAAGCATGTGCATTCTCAGTTCACCCTCCTCATACTCAATACGTTATTATGCAGGAAAGCAACGCATTGACAACTATATCTAAATAAAATTAGATATGCTCTCATAAATGTTGTCTTCACGCAAGTGTATACATAGCTTTCACCTTCAATATCTCTCAAAACTATTGAGAAGTACAACGACGATCACAGTTTGCATATATGTGTCCTTAAAAAATCTCATGTCATCAATTTGAATGAGGTTTGTTACATTCCTATCCAGTTCTTGTTTAATAGTGGTGTATATCGTTTGCTTCAGTGATTGTTAGATGGGTTACAGTAATTGTTCTATTTTAAGAGCAGCACAACATTGATTAAAGCAAATCTAAAAAAAAAAAAGCCATTCTATCCATTATAATAAAGGTTGTAATCAGATTCTGAGCTAAGTTATATTCGTCAATTCTCCATGGTAAATGAGTCAAAAGAGAACCTAATTACTGCTGCACACATACGTTCACGTTCACGCACACACGCACACACACACACACGTATATATATATATATATAACACATATACGTATATATAACACATATACATATATAACAGGATCCCAGAGTAGCATTTCAGATCCCACTGTAGTATATTAATGGCCAATGCTTTGCTTTCAAAAATACCTGAAGTCAAAGAGTAAGAATTAAAATTTAAAAAATAAATAAAATAATTAAGCAAAGTATTTGGTCAACCAATTCCCCAGGCAATTAATAGAAACCCAAATATATGATAGTGCAAATAGCTGGAATCAATGGTTGACCATTCTACTAAATTTGAAGCTTAGTGTATTCATTCATGCACACATACATGTATAGACAAACACACACAAGCATATATATATATACATATATATACATATATATTCATTAGTTAAGCAAAACAAGACCACAAAACTCACAAGGAAGACGTTATTTAAAGAGTGTCAACATAGTTGCAGTTTAATGTAAGGAATAAGGAGTGCAATTATAGTTTAATGTAAGGAATACTAATAATTGTTTCTACTTTTGGCACAAGGCCAGCGATTATCCCAGTGTATTACTGGTACTTTATTTTATCGACCCCGTAAGGATGAAAGGCAAAGTTAACGTCAGCGGGATTTGAACTCAGACAATAAAGGGCCGTAACTATTTGCTGCAAAGCATGGAGTCCGACCCTCTACCGATATTGCCAATCCACCGCCCTAAAGGAATAATAATAATAATAATCGTTTCTACTTTTGTCACAAGGTCAGCAATTAACTAGTACATTACTGGTACTTTATTTTATCGACCCCGTAAGGATGAAAGGCACAGTTAACCTCGGAGGGATTTGATCTCAGATCATAAAGGGACGTAACTATATGCTTCAAAGCATGGTGTCCGACCCTCTACCGGTCCGACCCTCTTTCCAGTTCAGAATGAGCCGTTGAACTCAATGATGGTCCGCCTAGCCATAAGTATGATGTCAATCTTGTTATTAGTTATGTCAGAGTTGGTGCTAGCTAGGTTTAATGCTTTGTTAAGCAGTGCCGGGGCTTTTGAAGCGTAGTAGCTGTCAATGTCAAATTGGAGAAACTTCATCGTTTCCTTGGACTTTAGATCTGAGAACCATCTAATGACTTGGCCGGTGTTGGAACACAGCTTGTAGGTGATACGATCTCGCAGCCCAGGGATGATCCTATCGAGAATGTTCTTGCTGATACGATCCAAGTCAGATGTGATTGGGCTTATAAGCCTAATAGATGGGTTCTCAATAAAGTTTGGCTTGTGATCCTTGAGAGAACCTAGGAGTTGTAGGTACATAAGAGCCTGGGCTTTTCGGTTAAGTAAGTTTACACTGGAGGGTATAGTTTATTTAGCGGTTTTATTGAGCTCCTTAAGAAGGAAAGAGTTGTAAATTTCAGGAGGCATGGCGTATAGATTTTTCATTTTGTCAGACATAACATGTATGAGGTGGCTATCTTTAAATTTGTTGATTGTTGCTAATTTTGTGAAGAAATTATTCTTATGTCGATAATGCTTGTTGAATTTAATGCTCCTGACGAGGTTATATAAATCTTTCTCAAAAGGGTCCAGCAGGATGTTGTGTGGAGCGTTCCTGCAGGTGGTACATCCATATCTATTGGCAATACTTCCAGCGTCAGCAGCACCCACTCTGTCGAAGTGGAAAGCCTTCCATCCTACTCTCCGGATGAATATGTTGACACTCTGTATTAGGAGTTTGAAGTAGGTCTACCTGTCCGGGATACGAATGGATTTCAGTGATATCCTGAGTTCCTGTCTGCTCAACATGGTGACTTCTAACTGTTAATAGCACAACTACGGGAGCTCCAGTATACAGAGTTCTAGAGTAAACCAATCATAAAGAGAGAGATGGACACAGGAGAGGCAAAGTGAGATCGGTGAAGTTGTTAGAAGCCAAAAGCGTAGAGGCATGTGCTCAATGTGCAATATGCAGTGGAAGGCAGCTAGAGGGCTGGGTTCATGCAGAGATTAGGTACACAGAGCTGGAAATAGTCATTAGTTAAGCAAAACAAGACCACAACATTCACAAGGAAGACGTTAATTAAAGAGTGTCAACAGTTGCAGTTTCATGTAAGTAATAAGGAGTGTAATTATAGTTTAATGTAAGGAATAATAATAATAATAATAATGTCCGTTTACAATTGTTTCGCTACTCCATATAATGTTTCTGGATCAATTGATTATAGATCATTATTGATCTGGTTCAGATGAAAATAAGTAACTTAGGTATATATACGTATATATATATATATATATATATATATATATATATATATATATATATGCAAAAGTTCTATTTAAAATTGTTGGGATACAACAAGTAAATATTTGTATAACTGATTTAAAGCACTCGACAAGTATATGGAGTAGATATACAATATTAATAAATGGAAACTATAATTATAAAACCATATTTATTTCATTATACATATTTCAAGGATACCAAATTAAATTATGGAATGCCTTCATCAGACAAAATACAATATATAACAGTTTTACAAATAAACTTTGACGTACCCTATTAAAATGCAACCATTGTTTTTGGAAGTCATCCGGATATTGATTTGTTTATATTACTTTAATAATTCATAGTGTTAAGGACAATTAGAAAAAGACGGAGAGAAAGAAAAGACGTGGAGAAATATCGGAGAGAATGAGATGCATGGAGAAAAAAAGAAAGAGATAAGTAAAAACAGGAGGAAAGGAAGAAAGAAGAAAAAAGGAAGAAATAAGAAAAACAGAGGAAAGCAACAGCGAGATATTAAGTCAACAGACAGATAGAAAACCTCAAGAGAGAGAAATGTTATATATAGAGAGAGGGAGATTATGAAAACTTTACGTCATGTCATGTTAAGTTGAGTTAACAATTCATATGAAATGAATAATAAAAATATAAATATTAATATTCATGAATGGGACATAGATATATAATATGAGAAATTAAACATTGTTTAATAATGACTATATGTTTAGTTTAAACCTTGAGATCAATATACCAAAATTTTGGTTTAATCTCCAAAATGTACACATTGCTATAGAAGTCGGTATCTCAGGCAAAGACACACAATATATATATATATTATATATATATATATAT